>CM059877.1:15864050-15945572 GCA_030490815.1 Acer saccharum | reverse complement strand
ACGTCACCCCAGGCCATGGGGGGCACGTGGCCCACACGGGAGCAGAGGGTGCTCCAGGCGTGGGGCACGGCCTCAACCACGGCCAGCCCATGTGGCCACGGCCTGGGCTGTCCTCTCCCGCGCTCCCTCGGTTCATCGGCTCGTATCTCGAGCGTCCGAACTCCGAATTCGAATCCATTTTCGGATTACAAACCGTGACTCTCTCACGCACGAAAAATACTACAACTTTGAAAAAACGGTTGAGAAATCATCTCGGAAATCATCGATGAAGTCAACAAACGTAAGAGAACGTAAAGTGGCATAGTCAACACGTTTGGACTCGAAACCTATGAAGAGTAACCGAAACGACCGGAACTCAATAAGGCATTGAATAAGAACATGTTCAAGTCCTAAACACAAAATACGGAAACATACAAACCACAAATACACCACATATGCTAGTTTCCGGACATAGTCCTAGAAAATGCAAAACACAAAGTTTATTAACTAAATGTGAATGCATGAGCATATTTTGCCAAGTGTGTGAAAGTGAAATGTAAATGAAATAAATCATGAAGGGACACACAAGAATGATATGGTGAGTGTGTGCCTAGCCTTGTAAGAGATAAGAGGTCTTTGAATACCTTCGTAGACCGATAATGTCCGAAACTCTTAAAAGCCGGCAACTTGAACGAATAATGGTTGAGACGTCTTCGTCTTCGAAATCCTTCATTTACTAACCACTAAACATTACAAGTAAAACACGTTTTGATATGGAATTAATGCCAACACTAATTACCAACCTAACAGCTACCCTTACATGATCCCCACATATGGTTTGATCACGAAATGAGCCAATTAAAACTACGGGAATCCTTACAATCTCCCCTTTGGCTATTTCGTGACAAAACCATCACTCACATGATTCCTCACATAAATAGAAACAATGGGATAACATAGATCTTATACAATACAAAGAGATAAAGAACAAAATAAAATTTTCAATGCTCCAATCTCTTGTAGAACAACCAACCCTACAAAACAGAGTTTCTATATTTTTCCAAAAAAAATACATGTGAGATTAATTAAGTGATATCAAAACAAGCATTTGCATTTTTAGAATTTAAGCACAACATTACAAAATATATGTAATGTATAATAAATGCAATGCTCCCCCTCAACGGGTTACTCCCCCTCAATGTGTTATCTCCCAAAGTGCACAATTGCAACACCAATTTGCATCTCCCCTTACCATATCCTACTCCCCTTTTGTCATGATATAGGCAAAGGAGTAGTCCCCAACCGGGTCATTCAAGGCAAAGAGAGATAGTAGCATGCAAGATATTTGCATATATATATATATAGTCACTTATGCATCTCAATTAATTGAAGAGAACAAGGAGATTTATTGAGGAAAATGTGTGAATCCAACATGCTTTGCAAACAAGACATATAGCATTCAAGTCCAAAATACAATGGTATTTGGCAAAGCAAATGACAAAAGGTTTCTGATAAGAATTCAAACCAATTTCACCAATGTCATGAGAAAAGCAAGGATATAGAGATTATTGATTTCAATTTAAGAGTAACTATATCCAACTTTATAAGCGAAACATGGCATGAGCGACTTTGTACCCTATTTTTTTTCCGGATAAGATATCCGTATGATAGTAGCCATGTTCAACCAATAAAGAAAGAGAGACATTGGAAAATAAATTCCTTGAACGGATACAAAATCCTTTATTCATTTGAGTCTCATAAGCTTTCACACAAGTTTTGCATTTTAATAATATGCAATCATCAATTCATGATTTTCATGTGAGCATGTTATATGAATTTCATGCTTTTATTTATCATTAGCATGTTATTAAGAAGCATCATGTCATGGAGATAATATTGGTCATTCACATCATACTTCCTATGTAAATCTCCTAGTCCAAAAATGCTGTTTGAACTTAACTATGATATGGATTGTAAACAAGCAAGGTTCACACTTAGAGATAGAAAACATATATACATATGTATAACCAAGCTTACTCAAGCAATCAAAAAAGAGATATAAGTTATTTCAATTTTTTTTTTTTTTTGCAAGTGACAAGATTGCATGAAACTAATTATAGCACGGTGTGTATAAAACTATCTAGGAGGGGGAGGGGGGGGGGGGGGGGGGGGGGGGGGGGGGGTGGGGGGGTGAATAGATTTACGCTTTTTACCCAATTTTTCGTGTTAGTTAAAATTACGAAATTACCCCTAAATAGATAAAGCAATAATCAAGTAAATATACGGAAATTAAATAACACTTGATTTTACGTGGAAACCCTCACGGGAAAAACCACGGGCTAGTAAGTAAGCCACACTTGAACTTCGAATCCACTAAATGTGTAAACGATTACAACCTAATCCCGGAAGTAATCACACACCTACCTAATCCCGGTATGAGTGAACCTAGTCCAATTTGCTTGCGATCTAAGCAATCTAATCCGGAAGCTACACACAAGACTTACTTTCTCTATGAAGAGAATACAACTCTAAGTGAATATATGTGAATATCCAAAATGCAACATAGAGCAAGGGAAACCCTATATGCTTATCTAAGATGATTAATATGCAATTAGAACAATCCTAGATATTAAAAACTAAATGACATGTTCAATCAAATAGTTTAGCTAATCAAGATTAAGCACAAAACCTAATAGCTATCACAATACAACACTCAATCATGTCAACACAACAATCTCTATTTGAATATTAGATTTTAATCTAAGAACAAGCAAATAATAAAGAGATGCCTTGATAAATAAAACACTAATTATAAATGATAATAGTGAAGAACATACCAAGGGAAGTGTGTTGACCAAGACCATGCAAGTAAACATCCTAACTATGCTAGAAAATGCTTAGATGATATTTTGATGCATATGAAAATGGGTTTTGAGAGTTAAAGACAAGTTCTTGGGGGTTTTTCTCTTGAAGATATTTTGCTCTCTCAAAGTGTGTATGTTTGCCTTGTTGAAAAAATGAAGAGAAAGTATATATATATACAAATATAATCAGGTCAAGAAACAAAAAATAAAGAAACACCATCATTTTTAAAAGAAAATATTATAATGCAAAAGTCAAAAGTTAGGTGAAGCACGTGAACAAATAATATATAATATGTAATGTATGCAAAAGACAAAAAACAATAAAAGCAAACATATATATATTATATACATATCAGAACGTTATTATATTATATATATTTTAACATCAAACAACAATATATAAAGCAATCAAAATAAAGAAGAAAAAAAAACAAACAGAGCCGTGTGTGACCCCGTGCAAGCAACGCGGGCAAAGAGTCAAATTGGGCGTGGGCGTGGTGTGGGCGTGGCCAACGGGGCAAAAAGCTAAAATTGCCACACACATGCCATCACATGCCACCTCTCTTTGTGTTGCAATCATGACACACAAAGCCTTCAGTCCAGTTCTGAACTCGGAATTCGGAATTCAATTCCGTCTTCGGAAAATTAACCCGAACTCAATTATAAATATGGAAAATTATATAACCTTTCAATTTAAGCTCGGAATTGAATTTCGGTTTCCGATAAAAACACTGAATGTCCCAAATGTCTCGAAAATCATCGAAACATATAGACAAGTCTCGAATCGCTCGGAACTCATCTATGGACAAATCCACACATAAAAATTAACAAAGAAGTGCAAGTGTGATAAGTGACATGTGAAGAGAATGCACACAAATGCAAGTATGCTAAGTGATGTGTGCACTAAATCTCTTCATAGAAAATTAAGCACTAAACTATACCTTTGGAGTGCTTAACACTTGCAAGGGCCTTGAGCTTGAACACATTCCTAAGCTACCCTTACATGATCCCCACATATGGTTTGATCATGAAATAAGCCAATTAAAAACTACGAGAATCCTTACATGCAAAATAGCTCTCTTTGCTTGAGTTCCCCATATGGGGTCAATCATAAAACATCACTCCACAAGACATATCCCAATAGATCTACTAAGAGTTTTAAATCGAGTAGCATCTAAGGGTTTAGTAAATAGGTCCGCAAGTTGATCATTAGTACCTACATGTTCAAGTACTATGCATTTATTTTCAACAAGCTCTCTAATGAAGTGATGGCGGATGTCAATATGCTTAGTTCTAGAATGTTGACCGGATTCTTGGAAATATTAATAGCACTCATGTTATCACAAAAAGAGTGAGAGTACCTTGGTTGAATCCGTAGTCTACTAGCATTTGCTTCATCCATATAGTTGAGTGCATCCACTCCCCGCGGCTATGTACTCGGCCTCGGCCGTGGACAAGGAAATCGAGTTTTGCTTCTTGCAAAACCAAGACACCAAGTTGTTGCCTAGAAAGAAGCAACCGCCCGATGTGCTCTTCCTATCATCACAATTTCCTGCCCAATCCGCATCACTATATCCTACAAGACTAGGATTAGTGTCAAATGAGTACCAAATCCCATAATTAGAAGTCCCATTCACAAAGCGAATGACTCTCTTAACCGAAGAGAGATGGGACTCCTTGGGATCGGATTGGTACCTAGCACAAACTCCTACACTAAATGATATATCGGGCCTACTTGCGGTCAAATAGAGCAAGCTCCCTATCATGCCACGATATAAGGTTTGGTCCACACTTTTACCGCTAGCATCCTTGCTTAGCTTCAAAATGGTGCTCATAGGAGTGTCATAATGTTTGGCTTTTTCAAGACCAAACTTCTTCACTAGGTTTTTGGCATATTTGGCTTGGGTTATGAAAATCCCATCATCTAGTTGCCTAATTTGCAAACCTAGGAAGTAACTAAGCTCACCAACAAGACTCATCTCAAATTTATGAGACATAACATCAACAAATTGTTGGACCTTGGTGTTGTTGGTGGAGCCAAACACTATATCATCAACATATATTTGAGCTATGAAAAGCTCATCATTGTTTCTTTTGATGAATAGAGTCTTGTCAACACTACCACGTGTGTAGTCATTGTCAACAAGAAATTGAGTAAGGCGCTCATACCAAGCCCTCGGTGCTTGTTTCAACCCATATAGAGCCTTCTTGAGGCGATAGACATGGTTGGGGTGGTGAGCATCCACAAACCCCTTGGGTTGTTCAACAAACACTTCCTCTTGCAAGAAGCCATTGAGGAAGGCACTCTTGACATCCATTTGGTGCAATTTAAACTTGTGCACACAAGAAATGGATAAGAGAAGCCTAATAGACTCTAAACGGGCAACGGGAGCAAATGTCTCCTCAAAGTTGATACCCTCAATTTGAGAGTACCCTTGTGCTACAAGTCTAGCCTTGTTCCGCACTATGTTGCCATCCTCATCGGATTGTTCCTAAATATCCATTTGGTGCCTATGACATTAGTGGTCTTAAGCCTAGGAACTAGAGTCCAAACCTCATTCCTTTCGAATTGGTTTAGCTTTTCTTGCATGGCAAGAACCCAAAATTCATCATTTAAGGCTTCTTCAAACTTTTTGGGTTCAATTTGAGAGGTGTAGCAAGTATAGCTAATAAGATTAGCAAGTTGACGTCTAGTCCTAACACCCTCATTAACCTCTCCAATGATATCTTCTTTATCATGGAGTTTCCTAACCCATGGAGCGGGTTCTTTAGAGTCCAAGTGAGGAACTCTATCAATAGGTTGTGTGTCATCATTGTTGACATTAGATGTCCCAACATTAGGAGACACCACAACCTCCTCCAAAGGAGAAACATCACTAAAAATAACCTCCTCCTCATGATCATTTGACTTGAGCCTAGCATCATCAAAATGACATTGGATGATTCCATAACACTTAGAGTCTTTAAATTGCAAACTCTATAGGCTCTACTATTTAAGGCATAGCCAATAAAAATACCCTTATCACTCTTAGCATCGAATTTGCCAAGTTGATCACGGTCATTCAAAATGTAGCATTTGCTTCCAAAAGTGTGAAAGTAGCTAACATTTAGCCTCTTGCCTTTCCATAACTCATAGGAGGTGTTTCTAGTACCGGGCCTTAGGAAAACTCTATTTTCTATATAGCAAGCCGTATTGATGGCTTCGGCCCATAGGTTCCTAGGGACATTGTTGCTAAGCAACATCACACGGGCCATCTCTTGAAGGACCCTATTTTTCCTCTCAACAATACCATTTTGTTGAGGTGTCCTAGGAGCCGAAAACTCATGGGAGATGCCTAAACCATTACAAAAGGTTTCAAAAGTAGCATTCTCAAATTCCCTCCCATGGTCACTTCTAATCCGTTTAATGCTTCTAATGTTAGAATTCATTTCATTTTGTAATTTAGTACAAAGCATTTTAAACTTATCAAAAGTTTCGGATTTTTCTCTAAGAAAATATGTCCATGTAAATCTAGAGAAATCATCAACACAAACAAAAATATATCTCTTTCCACCCAAACTTTCGGTTTGCATGGGACCCATGAGGTCCATGTGGAGAAGCTCAAGAGGCTCCTTGGTGGTGAGATACTTACCCTTTTTGTGCATGCTTTTAGTTTGCTTTTCTTGTTGGCAAGGTCAACAAACACCATTGGCTTTCTTCCCAAGCTTAGGGAGGCCACGCACACAATTGAACTTTCCAAGGGTCCGTAGATCCCTAAAGTTCATGTGGCCAAGTCTTTCATGCCACAACTCAATTTGCTCATCCATGGACATATGATTAGATACAATACTAGCTTCAAGACAATAACAATTGTCGCTAGATCTCATGCCCTTCAACAAGGTTTGTCCATCGGGTTTTAGGATAGAGCAATAATCTTTAGAAAACAAGACGGAATATCCTTCATCACTAAGATGTGAAATGCTTATTAAATTGGCTTTTAAACCATCAACAAATAAAGCATTGGATAAGAAGGGTAATCCGGGAACGGAAATGGTTCCTTTCCCTACAACATTTCTTTTGGATCCATCACCAAAAGTGACATTTCCACCTTCCTCCATAACAAGAGTCTCGAAGAAACTCTTGTTTCCCGTCATGTGCCTAGAGCACCCACTATCCAAATACCAAAAATTAGAAGAATTTGCCTTCAAGGCTATTTGTGCAACATGGCAAACATTTTCATTCTTTCTAATCCACTTAGCAACAATTTTAGCTTTCTTAGTGGTCTTTGGTACATGTGCTCTACTATTCCTAGGATCATGCAAATCAATATTAGCATTCCTAGAAACATGCATCTTGGCTCTATTCTTTCTCTTTTCAATCATGCTTTGTGTTCTACACATTTTAATATATTGAAAGCAATTTGGTCTAATATGACCATCACAACCACAAAAGTGACAATTAGGGATGAAAAAAGGAATCATACCTTGTCTTTGTGCACATATGGGAGCTCGCCCATGTCTTTGTGGATAAGTGGGTTCAATCCATCTTCGTTGTTGAACCGGTCTAGGTTGCTTCCAAGCTTGAGGTTGCATGATTGGTCTCTTTCCTTTGTGAGCCAATTGTGGAGGAATGTTGGCTTGAGGGACCCTAGGGGGTTGAGCTTGAGATTGCCTTTTTGGCCCCATCTTCACTTGTGCATTAGAACATTGTCCTACTTCTAACTTCTTCCTAGGAATTTGCACAATTGAAGTTTCTTCGTTCTTCAAGCTCTTGACAAACACGGTCTTGTTAGAGGTTGAGATTTTCTTGCCATCTTCATACCCAAGACCTCTCTTGTCACTTGGACTCTTTCCAACACCAAGTAAATGATCAAGCTTCTTGGTGCTAGAATCTATCCTAGCCAAGGACCCTTTAACTTCTACAAGTTCCCTCTTCAAGCCTTCTTCACTTCTCTTGGATAAGTCTAACTCGTCAATTAACTTATCCTCTCTCCTCTTCAATCTTTCCACTTGTTCACTTAAGTGGTCATTGTGAGCCGAAAGTTCAAGGTTCTCTTCTCTCAACCTCTCAATCTTTCTTATGCTTTTAAATGCTAAATCATTGAACTCGGCATGGTATTTAGCAAGCACCTTTTGCTCCACAAATTTCTTTTTGGAAATAGAAGAGGAGTCACTTTCTACTTCACTAGAGTCAATTTCCTCTTGACTCATCTCCTCTTTTTCACTAGCACTTTTGCTCTTGTGAGATGAGGCAAAAGCTAGGAAGTTAGCCATGAGCTCTTCTTCACTTGAAGACTCATCTTCCTCATTGGAGTCATCACTACTCCCACTCCAAGTGGCGGTCATCACTTTGCCCTTCTTCTTTTCATTGTGATTAGCACATTCGGGGGCAAAGTGACCAATCCCACCACATTCAAAGCATCGGACCCCTTTCCTTTCGGTCCTCTCTTGTCTAGGCTCAAACTTCTTGAAGGAACCTTTCTTCTTCAAGTCTTGTCCTCTTGACCCAAATCCCTTCTTCTTCTTGAACCCCATAACCTTATTAAACCTTTTGACGAATAAGGCAAGGTCTTCATCCGATTCATGCTTTGCCTCCTTTGCATCCTTAGATGCTTTCAAAGCTATTCCTTTAGACTTCTAAGGAGGAATAGTGGTGCTAGGAGCCTTCCTAGACTCATATGCAAGGAGACGTCCAATCACCTCACTTGGCTTCATATCCATGTAGCCACTATTTTCTTCTATGGCCGTCACCTTTGATTCAAACCTATCGGGGAGAGATCTCATAATTTTTTGCTTGACTCTCCTACCCGAATACGGGTCTCCGAGTTGATGGCTTTGATTTACAATGTCCATCAATTTGATTTCGAAGTCATTGAAGCATTCATCCTCTCCCATCTTAAGTAGCTCAAATTGAGTTTGGAGGACTTGAAGCTTGGACTCCTTCACCACCTCGGTTCCCTCATGTGCAACTTGAAGGATGTCCCATGCCACTTTTGCAATCTGAGTGTTCTGAATAAGCTTGTACTGATTCTCATCCATTGCACACATGATGGCATGCATAGCCTTCCTATTCCACTTTGAAGCCTCAAACTCTTGCGCGTTCCATTGCGCCTTAGGCTTCAAAACATCTTCTCCTCCACCCGCGGGAGTCATCATAGGGAGATCATATTCGTCTTCCACCGCCATCTATGCACGGTCGTGAATTTGGCATATGTAAGATTCCATCTTCCCTTTCCATGGGGAATAGTTCAATCCGGTAAGAAGTGGAGGCCTTGTGCTAGAAGCACCTTCGTTGCCACCACCATTTCCACCATTTCCACTCATAGTGTTTATGAATGAATGAAATGAATGCAAATGTATGAATGATAAAAATCACACAAAATGTAAAACACACCAAAATAAGCAAGGATCACCTATGTATGTTTAGGAACCCGCTCTGATACCAATTGAAACTAAATAAAGCACAATGTGTATAAAAATATCTAGAGGGGGGGGGGGTGAATAGATTTTAAGCTTATTACCCAATTTTTCGTATTAAGTCAAAATTACGAATTTACCCCTAACTAGATAAAGCAACAAATCAAGTATAAAATGCGGAAATTAAATAAGACTTGATTTTTACGTGGAAACCCTCACGGGAAAAACCACGGGCTAGTAAGTAAGCCACACTCGAACCTCGAATCCACTAAATGTGTAAAACGATTACAACCTAATCCCGAAAGTAATCACACACCTACCTAATCCCGGTATGAGTGAACCTAGTCCAATTTGCTTGCGATCTAAGCAACCTAATCCCGGATGCTACACACAAGACTTACTTTCTCTATGAAGAGAATAACACCCTAAGTGAATATATGAATATCCAAATGCAACATAGAGCAAGGGAAACCCTATATGCTTATCTAAGATGATTAATATGCAATTAGAACAATCCTAGATATCATAAACTAAATGACATGTCAAATAGTTTAGCTAATCAAGGTTAAGCACAAAACCTAATTAGCTATCACAATACAACTTCTCAAACATACATCACACTAATCTCAAACTTGTATTCAAAGTATATAAAATAACATACAAGTAATTAATTGAGATTGCTAGTTAAGAAAAACACAAAATATGTAAGATATTAGTGAAAAGTTTACCAAGCAAAGTATGATGAAGAATCCATGCTAGATGACATCTAGATGATCAAAGATGATGCTAGATGATGATTGATGATCATGAAAAAGTGTTTGAGTGATTAAAAATGAGTTCTTTGTGTATTTTTCTTGTCTTGAAAAATATCCTAAGTATGAAGCTTGAATATGAACTCTCTTAATTGACCTAAAGTCAAAGTGGCATATATATAGGGGCCATAAGTGAAGTGAGGTCGTTTTGAAAAACGTGCCAGAAATTGCTCTGTGCGCTGGTGAGCCTGCGTTGGACGACAGGTGCACGACCATCGCACAAGCACAATTTTGCACAGGCGCTTGACGACCAGCGCTCAGACAGGTGCACGACCAGCGGCACACCATTGGGCGATTTACGCTGGTGGGCTTGCACTGGTGTGGACCAGCGCACGACCAGCGACAGACCACTGGGTGATCTGCGCTGGTGGGCTTACGCTGGTGGACCAGCGCACAACCAGTGACAGACCACTGGGCGATCTACGCTGGTCTAGCGCTTGACGACCAGCACACAGCCCACTCCTTTGAACCCCACAAGAAAGCATGCAAGGGGTAAAAAGGTAAATTAAGATGCATCCTAAAAGCATAAAATGCTATGACATATAATCACAAGATGCAATCAAAATAACAAGCAAGAAGAGATGTTAATGAACATTAATGCACAACAATAAGAAAACACAACATACAAGGAATAAACATATGCATGAGTTGTGAGTGTGTGCAACTATCTCTTCAAGACAAGTAAGCACATAGAGTATTACCTTTGGAGTGCTTAACACTTGCAAGGGCCTTGAGCTTGAACACATTCCTAAGCTACCCTTACATGATCCCCACATATGGTTTGATAACGAAATGAGCCAATTAAAAACTACGGGAATCCTTACACTATGCTTGCTACACTTCTCAAATTGAACCCAAAAATATTAATGAAGCAATTGTTGATGAATATTGGGTTGGGGCTATGCAAGAAAAACTTAATCAATTTGAGAGGAATGAAGTGTGGTCCTTAGTTCCTAGACCCAAAGATATAAATGTAATTGGCGCTAAATGGGTGTTTAGGAATAAGACCGATGAAAGTGGCAAGATTGTGAGGAATAAAGCTAGACTAGTGGCTCAAGGTTACACTCAAGTGGAGGGTGTTAACTTTGATGAGACGTTTGCCCCGGTTGCTCGTCTCGAGTCCATTAGACTTTTGTTGTCCATTGCATGCATTAAAAAGTTCAAATTATTTCAAATGGATGTCAAAAGTGCTTTCCTCAATGGATACCTTCAAGAAGAAGTGTATGTTGAACAACCTAATGGTTTTGTAGACCCACACTCTTCTAATCATGTGTTTAAATTGAAAAAGACTCTCTATGGCCTTAAACAAGCTCCAAGAGCTTGGTATGATAGGTTGACTCAATATCTTATTGACAACCAATATAGGAGAGGTGGCATTGATAGAACTTTGTTTATCAAACATCATGATCATGATATTTTTGTTGCAAAAATATATGTTGATGACATTGTTTTTGGGTCTACTAATAAAACCAAGGTTGATGAATATGTTAGTGTTATGTCAAGTGAATTTGAAATGAGTATGGTGGGTGAGTTGAATTATTTTCTAGGAATGCAAGTAAAGCAAACTAGCATGGGCATAATGTTGAATCAATCTAAATATGCTAAAAATCTAGTTAAGAGATTTGGCCTAGAAAATGGAAAAGATTTTGAAACTCCCATGAGCACCACTTTAAAACTTGACAAAGATGAAAAAGGGAAAAGTGTTGACCAAAGCCTTTATAGAAGCATGATAGGTAGTCTACTTTACCTAACGGCTAGTAGACCCGACATTTGCTTTAGTGTAGGCTTGTGTGCTAGATTCCAAGCAAATCCCAAGGAATCTCACTTAAAAGCCGTCAAGAGGATCATTAGGTACATCAAAGGAACTCATAGTCTTGGTCTATTCTATTCATTTGATACCAATGATATCCTTGTAGGCTATTGTGATGCGGATTGGGCGGGAAACATAGATGACCGTAAAAGCACATCGGGCGGTTGCTTTTATGTTGGTAATAACTTGGTTTCTTGGTCAAGTAAGAAACAAAATTCGACTTCCCTTTCCTCTTTCGAAGCCAAATACATTGCGGCCGGAAGTGCTTGCACACAATTACTTTGGATGAAACAAATCCTTAAGGATTATGAGATAGAACAAGGAAAAATGACACTTTATTGTGATAACTTAAGTGCCATTAACATCTCTAAAAATCCGGTTCAACACTCCCGCACAAAACACATAGACATTAGGCATCATTTCATTAGAGATCTAGTTGAACATTCTATTTTTACTCTAGAGCATTTGCCTACTAAAAATCAACTTGCGGACTTGTTCACTAAGCCCTTGGACAAAGAGAGGTTTAAAACTCTTAGAATGTCCATTGGCATGATTTGTGTTGATTGATGTCTTTGTGTGATTGTGAGTGGCTTGATGAGCAAAACTTTAATTTAATATCATTGTGTTTAAGAGCTACTCACTTGAGAAGTAATGATCTTTAACAAGTATCTTTTATTGTTTCTAGATCATGCACTTGAGCTTGAAAAATCTTATTTTTGAAAAGTGTACTAATGCTTCTCTTATATGTTTTTAGTTTTTGAGTTTTTGTGGTTGAATATGTGTAGATAATGGATGCATCTAGAAGTTTATTGTTAAGTACATGATAGATGACCTATGATATGTATCCATTTTGCTTCGGCACTACATAGTAATCAATGAGCACCCTCATGGAAAGGGCTACACATCTTGGTTGTGAAGCCACCCAATGTAGGAAAGGGCTACGCCATTGTGATGAGTGAAAGCCGCCATGAGGAGTATATGTTTTTGTTAGTAAAATCAAAGAAGTGTTGAAATGAATCATTAAAAAAAAAAAAAAATCTTTGATTCTAAGCCTAAAAGAAATGAAAAATAAAAGGCTTATTGGTGTATAGTTGAGAATTGTGAAAAAGCTCGGGTTGACAAATAGAAACGGGAAAACGAGCCACATGCACACACACGCTCATATGTTGATATCTATTCATTTTAAAAGCAAAAACCGGATGAATATCGGTTTGACCTATTTTTGGAAAGGCTTTAGATGGATAGGTGTGGATAGAGTTTGCATGTTGATATCACAATTACTCCTACTATATATTTGAGAAGCATTCACACACACACATTTTGCTTATGTGCTTGATTCATTAGCAATGTGAGAATATTTTTGAGAGGTTAATGAAAATCTATGATTCTCTCTTGGACTTTGACAAGTTATGAAATATTTTCTCTTATTGCTTGATTGTGTGATTGTGTGATGTCCCTTGTGAACAAATCTACTTGGTGATAATATGTGGAGCGTATGTTAAGGGGGAGCTTTAGTTTATTCAACTTTCGCTTTCTATACGATTTGTTTGCTTAATATCTCGTTCTTTATCTCTTATGTGTCCCTTGTTTATTCCTTGACAAAAAGGGGGAGAAAATGTATACCTCACCATATTTGATATTGGGGAGATTTTGTATACTTCACACTTTATGTGGAAAAATGTTCACACTTTATGTGGAAAAATGTTCCAATTGTGTGATTATATTCCTCTTTGTGCTTAATTGTGACTTTGTCTTAAGGGGGAGAATTCTTGTCTTAAGGGGGAGAAAGAATTCTTTCTTAATAATGTTAAGGATGGTTGGTCCTTGGGAATTGGGAAACTAAGGGAATGCTTTAATATTAAAATATTTTGTTCACTTGAGATAATGCATTTTTGTATGAGATAAAGGATATCTTCTATATTTGTTTATTGTTAATAACTCACCATTCTTCTTTAGAGAAGATCTCTTGTTTGGTTACTATTTTCTCTCATAGGTACTTTGAAGACCAAAAGAGCAATTCTTGAAGACTTGAAGACTTTTTAGTCTAGGATTTTCTTTGTAATGTGAGATTGAGAGTATGCTATCATCTTGAGTTTATTTGAGTGAAACATTGTATGGTGAGGTTGAGGTTTTGCCAATGGAATAGCCAAAGGGGGAGATTGTAAGGTTTATGATTTGTATTGGCTTGATTCCATTGCAAAATGCTCTATGTTTGTATTAGTTATTGCTTAAGATGTTCTTTGACGAAAGGAAGCTTAAAAGATGAAGAAGCAATGTCTAGTGCAAAAGTCGTCTTCAAGTGGTGAAAAGCGTCAAAGGTATATCTTGACTCCTATCCTCTTGCAAGGCGTTAGCGCACACACACACAATTCATACATGTGTGTCCCTGCATTGTGGTTCAAACATTTGGTATAACACATTTACCCACTTCATAGTATGCTCATGCATTGATCTTGTATTGACAAAAATTGTGAAATTGCATGCTTTGTGACTATCTCTTTGATATGGCATGCTTGTGTGAATATGTGTTTATTTGTTTGTGTATTTCATGTTTAGGACTTGAACATGTTCTTATTTAATGCCTTATTGAGTTCCGGTTGTTTCGGTTACTCATTCATAAGGTTTCGAGTCCAAACAATGTGACTATGCTACTTTTCATTCTCATTCGTTGAGTTGACGTCATCATCGGTTTCCAAGATGATTTCTCAACCATTTTTCAAAGTTGTATAGTCCTCGTCGTGCATGAGGGAGTCACGGTTCATAATCCAAAAACGGATTCAAAGTCGGAGTTCAGATGCCCAAGATATGGGCTGAAGAACTGAAGGAGCGCGCGACAGAAGTCTGGAGCGCGTGAGGCCACAAGGCCTGGCCGTGAGGGAGGCCGTGGGCCCCACGGCCAAGGGAGCCCTCTGCCCCCATGTGGCCCACGCGCCCCCCACAGGGAGGTGATGTGGCACATTCTGATTTGCCTAAAAATGCTCTCTCTCTCCTCCTTTTAAACTCATCTCCTTCCCTCCACACAAGTTGAAGATTTTCAAGAACACTTTCGAATTTTCTGCAGAATTTCTTCTCATTTTTGTTTTCTTATTTTGATCATAACTTTCTCATACGAACTCGAAATCAATCAATTCAAAAGCTAAAATTGTTGGTCTTGAGAAGAGCTACAAACCTTGAGCATTTCCAGAGGCAGCTGACTTCACCATTTTTCTCAGTTGATCAATTTTCAGTCCGAGGTCAAGATTGTTTGTTCAACTTCTTCTTTTTCAATTTCATCTTTGATCATCTCTTGATTCTTACTATTTGATTGATGAAATTTGTTGAGAAGTATGTTAGATCACATGCTAGGGTTGTTTGATCATTTGTTAATTGAGATTTAGCTTTGTGATTTGTTTTGAACATATATGTGCTAAACTTGATTTTGTGTGAAATTGATTCTAGAAAATGAATATATGATGTGTCTCATATTATTTTCTAGGTTTTATTTCCTGATCTAAGAACTAGGTTTTTAGTGCGATATATTGAATATTCATACCTTTGTTCTTATTGATTTACATGTCTTGATTTCTAGATAATCTTGTGATTGTGTGTTGGAAGCATATTCTAGATTGTCATTGAACATGTACATTTTGCTTGATTGATCATCTAGCTTAATTTGTTTGTGTTTGCATCACTTTAGATCATAGCCTTGCATTAGGTTTAAGTCTCTAGCAAAGTGAGTGAAGCTTTGTGGATAGAGCAAGGAAGTCTTGATTAGAGTCGGGAGGACTCGGATAATCAAGCAAGGAAGTCTTGTCTAGGGTCGGGAGGATCCGGATAGGCAAGCAAGAAATCTTCCTAAAGACGTGAGCGTCTTGGATAGGAAGTTGCTTTCTAGAGGTGTAGGATACATCTCGGATAGGAAGTAGGCTTGGTGATTCACTAGCCCGATGGTAGATTAGGAGTTGAGCGGATATCATGAGTGATAGCTTGAGCGGATATCATGAGTGATAGCTTGAATGTGTAAGTTCTTTTTCACATAGTGGATTGCTTTGCCGGTGGTTGTGGTATCAACCCGTGGATGTTTCCTCTTTGAGGTTTTACCACGTTAAAACACTTGTGTTTATTTTTGCTTTTACTTTTCTTTATCTTTCATATCTTTCATTGATTGTATATCTTGTAAATTGATTAACTCTTGTATAAGTGAAATCAATTAATTTGTCAAATTTAATCAAGTGTGCATTTTCATTGATATATTCCGCATTATTTTTAAATTGGGAGAATTTGGAGCCTATATCTATTCACCCCCCCCCCCTTTAGGTATATTTCACTACTACTTAAGGGAAATTTCAACTACGAAATAGACTGCAGCTATAGATTAACCACAAATAAAGTACCCAACTTTATTTGCTATCTACGGACTCTTTAGATTGCTCGTTTCAAATTGCATCCATCTGTATATGACACTCATATACTCAGTTTGAAATTACATCTGACAATCTTGGATGTTAAGTGCACATGTTATATTTAAATGTATGAGACAATTTGAATGAATAAACTACTTCTTTTATTTATGTTCAATTCACATTTACAAATTACAAGCTTTAGGGCAAAAACCCCAACAATCTCCCACTTGCACTAAAGCGTGTGAGACATGTTTTGTAAACCTAGACCCTCTAGGTGACCTTCAAACACTTTAGCCGTTAAGGTCTTCGTAAATGGATCAGCTATCCGTACATCCTAACGGGATCAAATCCTATCATGAATACACTAGCAAATAGATTCTCGTTCTCCGAAGATACTTGAGAATAGTCTTGACAGCAACCCAATGATCTAATCCTGGGTTGGACTGGTATCTGCTGGCTACTCCCACTGTGAAGCAGATGTCCGGTCTCGTGCATAACATAGCATACATGAGACTACCTACTGCTGACGCATATGGAACACGTCTCATATCCTCAACTTCTTGAGGTGTCTCAGGACACTGTTCCTTAGACAAGTGAACTTCATGTCTGGATGGTAAATTACCTTTCTTGGAGTTCTGCATCCAAAATCGCACAAGAATCTTGTCGATATACGATGCCTGAGACAGTGCTATGAGTTTGTTCTTACGATCCCTTATAAGTTGGATCCCTAGAACATAACTCACCTTTCCTAAATCTTTCATTTGGAATTGGCTAGCCAGCCAGCACTTTACTTCAGATAATACCCCTACATCATTCCCAATGAGTAGGATATCATCTATGTAAAGAACTAAGAAAACTACATTCTTGTCAATGATGCGCTTGTAGACACAAGGCTTATCAACGTTTTGCTCGAAGCCATAGGTTTTGATCACATCATCAAACCTTATGTTCCAAGATCTAGATGCTTACTTAAGTCCATAAATAGATCTTTGCAACTTGCAAACTTTTTGCTCTTGATCTGGAGACACGAATCCCTCTGGTTGCATCATGTAGATGCACTCTTCAAGATTGCCATTCAAGAATGCAGTCTTGAAGTCCATTTGCCAAATTTCGTAATCAAAATAGGCAGCAATGGATAAGAGAATCCGAATAAACTTAAACATGGCTATTGGCGAGAAGGTCTCTTCATAATCGACCCCCTCTTTCTAGGTATAACCCTTGGCCACTAGCCTTGCCTTGAAGGTCTCTACCTTCCCGTCTACTCCTCTCTTTCTCTTGTAAATCCACTTACACCCTATGGGTTTCACCCCATCCGGTAAGTCTACAAGTTCCCAGACTGAGTTAGAGTACATGGACTCTATCTCGAGATTCATGGCTTTAAGCCATTCCTCTTTATCAGGATCTTCCATTGCATTCTTAAATGTCATACTATCAGCAGAGACAACATCCTGTCCCTCACTTACACCCAAATAGTGTTCAGGCTGTCTCACAACCCTAACACTACGCCTAGGTGGTAGTGTATCTTGAATAGGAATCATCTGACTCTCAGATGTTAATGGATCAACAACTCTTGTTGACTGAATACTGGTCTCACCAGGCTCTAACTCATTAAATACAATTTTAGAATGAGGTTTATGGTCACTAATATAGTTATCCTCAAGAAACGTTGCATTTGTCGATACAAATACTTTGTTATCTTCGGGACTATAGAAATATCCACCTCTAGTCTCCTTGGAGTATCCTACAAACAAGCAGACCACAGACTTGGGATCTAACTTTCCAGTTTTGTTCTTCAGCACGTGTGCTGGACACCCCCATACGCGAAAATGTCGCAAACTAACTTTACAACCATTCCACAACTCTAAGGGAGTCTTAGGAACAGATTTGGATGGCACTACATTCAAAATGTATGCCGCTGTTTGTAACGCATATCCCCAAAATGAATTTGGTAATGATGAGAAACTAATCATAGATCTCACCATTTCCATTAGGGTTCTATTTCTCCTCTCCGCGACACCATTCTGTTGTGGTGTTCTAGGAGTTGTGAGTTGGGATACTATCCCACACTCAACCATAAAGTCTTCAAACTCTTGGTCAAGGTACTCACCTCCACGATCAGATCGTAGAGACTTGATAGTCTTTCCTAATTGGTTCTCAACTTTAGCTCAGAATTCTTTGAACTTTTCAAAAGTTTCCGATTTTCGTTGCATTAGGTAGACATATCCGTATCTCGAGTAGTCATCTATAAAGGTGACATAATACTCATAACCACCCCTTGCTTTAACATTCATCGGTCCACAGACGTCTGAATGTATAAGCTCAAGTGGTTCTTTAGCTCTAAGCCCTTTTCCAGTAAAAGGTCTCTTGATGAAATTTGATGCAAAAATGATTTGATTTGAGTGGTTAAAGGTGAGTTCTTGATTTGATTTTCCCTCAAATCTCTCTTTCTCTCTCAAGAATATGGAGCCTCTCTCTCTAGGGTTTGATTTTGTGGCACAGCCCTCAAAATGATGAGAAATATATGTATATATAATGCCCAAGTGAAACTATGTCATTTTGGAAGAAATGGAAAAAATATAGGCATTTTCGCGGTACTCGCGTCAGTGCAGTGACTCAAGATTCGAGCACTTCGAAACATGACCAAACAACATTAAAACCTTTTGTATGATATATCGTTGGAAATGTATGGATGTCTACTTTCTATTCGTTTTTACAGAATGACATTTTAATGTCTGTAGAAAACGTTATGGTCAATTGAGTGACCAAAGGTCAGAAACGGACAACAACAGAGTTGCCATGTTTTGGTTGTAACTTTGGAGATTTTAAAACCAATCCAAATGGTCATAAAATATTACAAATAATATACCGTTGGAAAGGTATAGGTGTCTAGTTTGTCTAAAATTTTACAAAACTCAAATTCAATCTTTTTATAAAAGGTTATGGTCACACGACCATACAAAGGTCAGTTTTTAAAAACATTTAAAACATTGAAATCTAATCTTTTGAAACTAGACACTTTACTCCAAACATCCAAACCAAAACTACCACTTATCCAAGAGAAGAATGAGACCTTCTCAAGTGGTCAACCATCGCGCTAAGACATACACACCATCGTGCAAGTGCGGACGTTTCCGATCACACAAACGGAAACGAATTACACCACACTTAAGACTAATCATGAAGTGCAAGTGTGGAATGTGACATGTGAAGAGAATACACACAAATGCTAGTATGCTAAGTGTGTATGTGCAATCTAAGTCTCTTCAAAGAAAACTAAGCACTAGAGATTATACCTTTGGCGTGCTTGTCCCTTGAGGTCTTGAAAAGGGCATTGAACATGAACACCAATACCTAAGCTACCCATACAATAAACCCCAATTGTGGTTTGTCCACGAAATGAGCCAATCAACAAATGGGAATCCTTACAATTAACATCTACTATCAAAGTCAATTCGAAACATTGAGTAAACATAGTTAGGGAGCATTGATGACCTAGTCCTCTCACCTCTTGATCACATTCACATATTTTTGTTAACTATTTTCTTAGTTTAAATTAGTTTTAATCAATCAATCATTCAATCAATCAATCAAAACCTCTTGGATACTGTTAATTGCTTAACTTTAATTAGAACCAATTTAATCAGTAGATCACTTTTCCTCGTGGGAATGATCCCTACTTGTCGATGTACTTATCTCACGATTTGTGCACTTGCGAGTTAGGTTTTTATAACACGATATTATTCATCAGAACTTATAACAAAGTCTAAAAAAAAAAGCCAATGTAACAAATTCATATTGTATCTTCCAACTCCACATGATTGGTTTCGAACTCTTCGAACCTAGAGACTCAGAACTCATTCCCCCTATCCACAACGCGCCTGTATCACTGAAGAAGAATAAACATTAAAATTAACAAGTAGTTATAAAAAATCTAGGAAAATATTACCAAAAATGTAGTATGTTATACATTTCCGTTCTCTTCCACTTGAACTGCAGGTACATGTCCAGGTGTTCCCGATGAACTGGATCAACAGGGCGAAATTTGTGGGCCGCCTTAATCTTATACTTCTTTCGCCTATATGGGTCAGTGTAGGGAGCAGTCGTTTGCGAACTGCGTTTGCGCTTAACCATTGGTCAGGCCACCTGCAATGTTGGGTCAGCTGGTTCATCTGAAGCGGGTGGCAACAATGTCATACTGAGTCTGTGCACTAACGTTTGAGGCAGTTGCATTGTCTTACTGAATATGTGCACCAACAGCTGAAGCGCCTGCAATGTCATATTGACTCTATGCACCAATAGCTGAAGCGCCTATAGTGTCCTACTAACTCTGTGCACAAACATATGAAGCGCCTACAACAGTGTCATATTGGGGAAGAGGTACTGCATTCGTATGGGGCAACGCAGAAATATCCTGATGAGAGGTCTCTATACCATGTGCGCCTCCAATAATGTGCTGCTAGGGAGGAGGTACTGAATCCATAAAGGGCAACGCTGCAGTATCCTCATGAGAGGTCTATGTTAGGATTATGCTCAATAGCAAGAGTGTAATGTTGTAATTAACAATCTTTTTCATATTAATAAAGAGATTTCTGGTTTAACAAATCGTATAGCATTTATAGTTTATATTATAATTGTCAAAGTAAATAATCATAAGGTCTAAAGACTATGGGAAAAGAAGAATTGTTCGTACATCTGGATATGTATGTGGTAGACACAATTCTTTAGTTAGTCTTGAATAATGTTCACAACTTAAGTTAAAGGTTGGGCATCTTTATCTTGTTAAAGTTGTAGAATTCTTTTGCTAGCATTTGAGTGGGATCAAATGAGATATGATGAGTCTAAAATCATCGGAGTGTCTTCGAGCAAAAGGATCTAGTGCACTGGGTGCATTGAACTGGATCACAATGAAAAGCTTTATCTAGAACCGTCAGTAGATAATAGTCTTTTCATTATCAGGACAATCGGAGGGTCTATCTTAATCCTGAGATAAATGATGGACTTATGGTTGCAAGTGATATCATTTGAGTTATCAATGAGTACGATTATATCGCATAGTCTATCCTCGATAGTTTGGTGATATTCATTTGTTAATCGATAGAGGACTTCATTTATAGATATGGACATCGTGGCTCCATTTAATTAAATGAGAGTATAATATCATCATATGGATGTTTTGAGGTAATTGGATATTAAATCTCAACGTTGAGTTTTCGATAGTGTCTATTGAAAACATGGCTTCTGGACAAGTCAAAATATCCAAGTTCAAAACGTGGTCATATGAGTAAATATGGTACCTTGGAGAGTTATAGGCGGTCTATGAACTCTTGGCGATTACTGATATTAATCACGAGGATACACTATCTCCAATATGATTGTCTAGGGTATGAATGAGGAGCATCTTCCTTTTCTATCTTTATTTAAGAATTCAGTTTTAGCTCTTTAGTGGAATGAGTTAAAATTAATGGATCGGACCTAAGTGAATCATTTGTTGATTGTGATTAGGTTATGTCTATTGAAGCTTAAATTTAGATGGCTCGCCAAGATCCCCAATCCACACGGACTTGCATGGATCACTTGATATATTCTACCGGACCAATTTAAGGGTCCATCTAGAATTGCATTTAATATATTAAGAATATAATTTGCACATTATTTAAGTAATGGGCTGCTCAATTATATTAATATATTAATGAAAGACATGTGGGCTTGTTTCTTTTAGTAAGAATGGGTCTGGTTCACATGTGGGCTTTTTATTTAAAGTCCAATGGATTAAATGAAATAGGAAAATAATATTAGGCCCAATCTTATACAAGTGGGGCGGCAAGGTTAATGTTTTAACCTAAAAATATTATTTTGTTTCATTTGTTTTAATTAAATAAGAATTAATTAATTTATTGATTAATTGTTTAATTAAAGAAACAAATCTTTCCTAAAAGTAAAAGACTTGTTTGATAAGTAAATAAATAAATTAGTTTTATTTATTTAATCAAATAAGGAGTCTTTTTATTTAGTCAAAATAAAAGAATAAAAATCAAGGAGTTGGATTAGGGTTTGAAGTCTTAAAAGACATGTGTTTTTTGGGTGCAATACAACTCCTCTTTTGTAGAGGAAAATTGCGGCAACCCTAGGCAAAAGCACATGAAGAATTCGACCATCCTATAAGGAAAGAAGGAAGAAAATTTGGCCACCTATATAAGTACTCTTATAGATTTCGGCCAAAACAATCATTTTGTGCTTGAGATTTTATTTTTTCTTCTTCTTCTTAATTCATAGAGAGTTTTTATTCTAAAAGACAAAAAGGAGTGTTAGATTATTCTTTGATAGTATACTATTGCTTAATCATCAATAAGCTTGTGTATACGATATCGATCTAGGTTCACGCGAGTTTCGATCATTAGATTGAGAACTCAAAAGTGACCGGAATAATCTTAGACATTTTTTTGATTGTTTTGTGACTAACAAAGAAAAGAAAAGTTTTGTTTGGTCCATTCACAGGTTTGCAATTCAAAGAAAAGGGAGACCACGCTCCTAGGTGATCCACGTTCGTGCTCGGATTGAAGGTCTTGCGGATTACCATCGACGTAAGTCAATCGGATCACGCGACAAAAGGTAATTTACTTTTGTTAATGTATATCCATGTTTATTGATTAAAAGGGTTTAAGGTTCATAAAGGAAAAATTTTTAAAAGTCACTAAATCTAATTTTAGTATCGCTTCCGCTGCGTGTACCACTTTTGTTATTATTTTTCCCTACAGTCTATGCACTATCTCTCTGCCTACCTAAGCCCTGCTAGGGCATTACCCCTAGAGCCTCTAATGAAACGTCTCATCCGTATGCATCTAAGTCGATGTCCCCTGAAATGTCTGCATCATACAAACATACTCCTTGTGTTGCTCCTCTCTGACCCTATCACTCTCCTTTCTTTCCTTGTCACTCTTGTGGGCCTCCTGCCGCAATGCTTCTATCACACTAATGACATCGGCAAACCGACGTTCGAAATGGTTTGGTACTGCCTGAAGGAGAAAATCATCACACGTTAGATTTATAATAGAGATTCTTATCTCAAATTGACCTCATGCAATAACAATTTATATACCTCTCAAATAGGAGATCATCGCTCTGCATCGTGACCTCTCGTCCGAGTAGAGGAAACAAATCTCAAACAGGTACGCCTAGCAAATGCAGCCGTAGCTGTAGCAAGGACACTACTCAATGCAAAAGGGACACTCTTATCTGCAACATGGACACTACTCGGTCCAATATCATCAGTTGTCTGCTGCTGGGATGCTTGAGAACTGGACCTAGTATGTTTGACTATGTTTGCCTCTCTCAACTCTATATCATCTTCAGCAGACGGTGACGAATCTCCTGCACCCAGCATAGTCGTTGTCTCTGCCTCATCAGGGTATGGATTGCCTACCTCATCAATTCCCTGGTAGTACCATAAACCCCTCTCCACTTCTGTGGGGATCAGCTCTGACTCCGTGAACATCTGAAATTTTAGCATAATAACATCCGTGACATCATAAACTTGGAATGACAATTACATTTAGACGTGTACTAGCTAGATAATTACCTTTGCGGTGAAAATCTTGTCCAATTTATCCCCCCTCAATCAGTTGGTCAACTCCTACTTCAAAATGCATTGGAAGGGTTGTTCAACTTGCCTAACAGTCACGAATCTCGTGGCAAGGGTTAGAATAACTTCATAGGCAAAAACCTACAACACAACCAACAGAAATATTATTGGTTAGTTGGAAAACATAACAACTCGATAATTAATTTATTTGTGGTAATTATGATTCCAAAGGCTCACCAGTAGCGCATATCCCAACCCGAAAGTATTATATCTCTTCGGCCATTTGTCAATTACCTTTTTCAACCCAAGTATAGTGTATTTGTACACATCCAAACCCCATGGGAACGTATTGAATGCATCCAAGTCATCAACAAGGCGCAACTGCCATATAGGGACGCATTTCCTCTCTTCCGTACCGATCAAAACACAATTCAACATGTACATCAGACATAGCTTCATTGCATCCAAGGGTTACTCCCATTAACCCTGTTCAATCTTTGCTTCAAGTTCTATAAAAGTGACCTCCTCTCAACCATGGAAAGACATGTGGTGTATGCCATTCGGGACATCATTATATAGCTCAGTGTCCAGAATGGCTCCGAATTTCAACCAGGTAATCATACAAAACTCGACCTTAGAAAACTGGACGATATGCAGACCCAACAGAAACCTCATCTCATCACTAGGTCTGTCGTGGTGTAACTCACGCAATAGCAATCGATGCACAATACCACTAGAAAACGCCATTCCTCGCTGCATGCATTGCCAATGGCTAAAACATGACTGCTGATAGCTTTGTCGCACTTCAGCCCTATTTTCCATGATTGCATCAAGTGCCTCATCGATTACAACCAGGTTTTACATGTGGTTCCTGGTCGTGATAAGTAATCTTGACTTCATACCACCAGTCATCTGGGGAGTTTTTAAGATGGCCCTCAATTTCCTCAAATTCCTCATCTGCAATTCACAATATAAAAAAAGTCAGGAAATTTTTCCTAGTAAAAAAGTCTCAGAACGCATTCAAAAAGTCTTGGAACAATATAAAAGTCAATATAAAAGTCTCGGAACTCATTCGAAAAGTCCTGGAACTCTTTTACAAAAGTCTTATAAAGTGTTACAAAAGTCTCAGACGAAATTTTAGGACAACAGTCTCCGAGACTTTTGTCACACTGTCCGAGACTTTTGTAACTCTTTCTGAGACTTTTGCAACACTTTTCGAAACTTTTGCAACACTGTCCAAGACTTTTACTAACATATTCACTGTTTATCATCTTCCCCAATTTAACCCTAGTGACCAAAAACCAGGTGTAAAACTAAAAACACTACAAACTTTACATTAACGATGCAAAAATACAAAACAAATGTATAACTCAACAAACACAATCAAATCGGTATTCAAAATCAAATCGTTGAAATTACATACCTTGTTTTCGATTGAAAACGAAATAGAAATGGAGGACAAATTGTCACCATGTATTGTAGAAATCCGGTTGCTTGGACTCTCAGAACAGTCGCATAAATTATCTCAAAGTGAAAAAGAAAGTGAAAAGTGTGAAAGTGAAAAGTCGTTGTCAAATGAAAAGTTAAATGAATAGAGAGAGGCAAAATGAAACATGGGTTTTCAAAATAGCTGGCGTGGAAGTGCTTTTGGGAGCATTTTTGCCTGTTCACCATAATAGGTGCCTTTTAAATATAAATTATTAAAACGGTGATAGTCTTGAAAACCCACCTTAAAAAAGTGCCATTTATTTTTTGAACCTGACATAAAACTAATGTAAGATTCTTAACAAACCTATTATATTACAGTCAACACAAAGAATTGATCACCAAACACAACTGTCTTTGAACATAATGAATGAAGTGACCTTCTTTCCCATGAAATTGATTGTTTAGTTGAAATCATAGCTGAAGAGCTTGTTTCTTCTTTGACTAGTTGTTGTCATTCACTATTGTTACTCTACTAATTTTCAAATTAATACAATTATGAAGATATAGACTTCGAGAGTTCCTTGAAATTTATTTATCTAGTGGAGAAATACCGTTGTCTTATAACTCTTGTCTTTCCATTGATTTTGTAAATGTTGGTTTGAATGTATGGGTAAAGAATGACCGTTTTTATTAACTCTAACTTACTATGGTTTTATCTGTAGATGAGGTTTCTTACCAAAGCATTCTTGTTTGCCAAGCTAAGAAGAAACAAGCTCTTCAACTAAACATTCAATTAGGATTTCAAATAAACATTCAATTTCATGGGAAAGAAGGTCACTTCATTCATTATGCGCAAAGACAATTGTGTTTGGTGATCATTTCTTTGTGTTGACAGCAAGATAATAGGTTTGTCATGAATCTTTCATTAGTCTTATGTCCTCCTTGCAGCACCAGTTCAATGGTTTGAGTTAACAAAAATGGTCATTCCTTAGTCATACCATTTTTATTAACTCTAACTCACTATGATTTTTTTCTGTAGATGAGGTTTCTTATTAAAGCATGCTTGTTTGCCAAGTTAAAGAAGAAACTGTTGGGACCCCGATTTACCAATCGCGCAGCGGAAGGAACTTTTAAAAAGAAAAATTATTTCATAAAGAAATAATGCGATTAGTAAACCCTAGGATCTATTTTTCGAAACAGTTGAAACAAGAAATCGAAATATATAAAAGAGAAGAGAAGAAACAATTTTCTTCATACCTACATAGGAGGCTCCTTCACTTTAATACGATCTGCTCCTGATTTGAACCACTTGATCTTCCTCGCTATCTCACGAAACTGGTAACAGCGTGTGGGCGCCTCACGGTATTCAGGAATCTGTATGGAAGAAGAAGAGAAGAACACACAAAAACAACTCTTGTTGTTTGTATATTTTAGGTTAGGCCACACAAAAAAGAAAGCTTTAAATATATATATATATATATATATATATATATATATATATATTTTCTTTAATTCTTGTTGGCCGCGGCACCACTTTGTTTCTCTTCACTTTTTGGTGTGTTAGTCAGGTATATCTTTTTAGTTATCAAATATATCATATATATATTTTCAACTAAAAACCCTTTTTTTTTTTAAAAAAATTATCCTTTTCAAATATATCTAATATATTAAAAAGGGATAATAAGTATTTTAAATTTAAACTTAAATTCAAATACTTAGATAATTGATTTAGTAAAAATAAAATAATCCTATTATTTTATCTTCACCTAAATCCAAATATCAACTAACACCCTCCATTTAATGATTAATCGCATAATAAATAATCTAATTATTTAACTAATTTAATCATTAATATTTATTAATTAAATAATCTCATTATTCAATTAATTCCCAAATATATACGTGTCACTTTCGTAACACAATTAATCGGACAATCCAATTAATTAACCGTGACCCTTGTTACCTAAATCTATCAGGCTAGCAAGGGGACCTAATGGACTCACGGTATTTTGAGCTCCAATAATCCTTAGAAATAATTAATTAAACTCTTTAATTAATATTTCATGATTATTAACTTTGGTGTTATTCCACTAAAAACCCGAAGCTGCACTCTCTCAACCGTAGACGTTTTTACACAAACCAATAACTCTTGGTGTCCATCGATATAGCTATTACATATGGTATGATCCTCCACAAATAGTTCATAATTAGAGCTGGGTCATAATGTCCATTATACCCCTTTAATTATATCTTTCCTTTAAGTACCATCGATTCTCTAATGAACAATAAATCCTACATTCCTTACGGAATTAGGAGAGTGCTCATATTGTTCAAGCCCTGAATCAACCCTTAAGGGAACTACTATCTACTTCTCACAAGAAGGAGCGGATTCCACTATTGTGTACAAACCTTCCCAGCCACAAGCCAAACCGTGATCCTAACATACGGAGCATATTGATCAGGAATGCAACTCTGACCTCACTCATGGTATATCAAAGACCACAATCTAACCTGAAGGAGTCGATAAGACACTCAGGATTAAGATCACCCACATATAGCCATCATTAGTTGATATATATGAATCTCATCGTTAAATGAATCTTAGTGAGAGATTCATATAGATCATGGCCCAGTCCTATATAATCACATCATACAAGGTGCCTCCATTCTCACATCTCCATATGAATGATCTAGGATAGGATCATCGTACACTACGAAATAGACCGCAGCTGTAGATTAACCACAAATAAAGTACCCAACTTTATTTGCTATCTACGGACTTTTTAGATTGCTCATTTCAAACTGCATCCATATGTATATGACACTCATATACTCAGTTTGAAATTACATCCGGCAATCTTGGATGTTAAGTGCACATGTTATATATATAAAGTATGACACAAAATGAATGAATAAACTACTTCTTTTATTTATGTTCAAATCATATTTACAAATTACAAGTTTTATGGCAAAATCCCAACATAAACAAGCTCTTAAGTTAGGATAGAGGTGTTGCCCGACCTGAAATGTTTAGGCCCAATTACTGTGCATACCAGGCCAAGCCGGACTTTTAATTTTAGAACATTGTGTTAAGCCCAGCCCTTAAGCCCAAAGTGTTAATAGGCCGGGCCAAATTGCACTCAGGCCCAATTGGATTTGGGCCCTTAACAAAATCAATTTTATTTTGAAAATGATGAGCATAGTTGGAATCAAACCCTTGTCACAATGAAAGGTTGACTTGCCAGTTGCCACTAATCTAAACAACATTTGTTCATTTTTATTTAAACATTTACTTATAAATATAATATAATTGAAAGGTGGCCTTACATGAAAACTTGCCAACGTCTCCCTCTACCCTCTTCAGTTTTCAATGTATCTTTAATTATTTATTATCTTTTATTATTTTAATATTTAAACTTTAACTTCTTTTAAAAAAATTATTATTTAATAAATGTTGGCCTTTGGGATATCATAAATCTTACAAATCTCCACAAATGACAATTATAAAGTCTTTTTAAATATGTATAAAAATATTTTTTACTTTGTTTATTATATTTCCCAAGTGGCCAAGTCATTGTTAGTTTTTTTTTGTTATTTAAAGAATTGGTTTTTTATTAAAATTATTTTTAAAGATAGTTTGACTTGATATAGTTTTTAATAAATTATTAAAAGTTACTGTGCGGGCTCGGGCTTTTTGGATTCAGACCGGGCTTGGCCTGCATAGTAATTTTCCAAAGCCTAACCCTATTTCGGATTTATACAGTAAAGGACCGGATCGGATCGGATCGGATCGGACCGGACCGGACCGGACCGGACCGGATCGAACCGAACACGGACCAGATAAATACAGCCCTTTAGACATCTCTAAGTTAGGATTTGACATTGGAGAAAAACCTATAGGGATCTTCATCTCTTACTCACTGTGCGGGCTCGGGCTTTTCGGATTTAGACCGGGCTTGGCCTGCATAGTAATTTTCCAATGCCTAACCATATTTCGGATTTATACAGTAAAGGACCGGACCGGATCGGATCGAACGAAACCCGGACCGGATAAATACAGCCCTTTAGACATCTCTAAGTTAGGATTTGACATTGGAGAAAAACCTATAGGGATCTTCATCTCTTACTCAGCCTTGAATTGGGCGTTGGATTTCGGATATGTTTTAACCTTTTATTCAATGCATCTAATTTATTTTAGTGAAAATTGCAGTACAGTACCCCAACATTTGATGAAAATACAATAAGATCGTGGTTTTGCTAAAATTACAATAAAGTACCTTTGACTAACCGTTTGATCGTTAAAGTTAACGGATGTCAAAGGGCTAAAAATGTCAATTTCTCACAAAAAAAATTTAAAAAGGAAAAAAAATAAGGCAAGATCTGGGTTGCCATATCTCATAGGGTGCAAATATTGCCACCCAAAGAAATTATTTGTATACCCATTTTTTATTGACAAATTACACAAATTTACCCTAATTATATGTATAATTACACTATTGGTAAAAAAAATTATAATAACACTAATTTACCCTTGACTCGTTAACTAACGGTTTACTAAAAAAAAGTCAAATAACATATCGACACATCAATCCTAACAATTTATTAATTAAATAGAATATAATAAAAAAATAACGGTTAATTTCATAGAATAGCCACTTTGGTTTTCCAATTTTTACATATAGCCTCTAGTTTTTAAAAAACCAAATATAACCGATATAGTGATTGTGTGGTGGAAGTTAGTGGGTTCTTTGAAAAGTATACCCCTGGAGAGTTGTCAGTGGTTGTTGATGTAAGAGGTCAAAATGACCCTATCTCCTTCTTATTTCTCAGATGAAGGCAATCCCCAAACCCAATCCCTAAAATACGCTGCGGCTTCCAACTAATTTTATTCGGCATCTTATTAAATTGAAATTCAAGTCATTTAACCCAAACCCTTACACTTTGAAATAGCACCCCAAGTAAAATAATTTACCCGCGATATTTCGTATCTCCGCCATAATCTTATTTGCAGTTGTCGATTCGTTCCCGTGATTGAAGCGGTCCTAATCTGTTTCAGCCATCCCCAATATCAGAGAAGGTATATATCCTTAGGAACTCGAACTGTAACTGTAAATATATTTGATTGATTTCTTTCATAATTTTCATATAACATATGTTGAAAATGATTGAGAAGGGTCATCTTGTTCTTCATCGCGGCAGCCTGTGTGTGTTGATGTCAGTCTAAATACATATGATTGATTTCTTTCATATTCATATAACATATGTTTATGTCAGTCTAAGTACATATGATTGATTTCATTCATATTCATATAACATATGTTGAAAATGATTGAGACGGGTTATCTTTTTCTTTGTCGCGGCGGCCTGTGTGTGTTTGTTTATGTCAGTGTAGGATTTTATGGCATTTCCTATATTGTGGTACCCCTAATCGGGGGTTACGAGCTTTAAGCCTTTGATGGGATCCATTCCATGATTCTACCATGGCACGAGATTACATTCCATGATCTTACCATGACATGAAATTACATTCCATGATCCTATCATGACACGAGATTAAATTACACAGAATTACATTCCATGATCCTTCATGACATGAAATGACATTCCATGATCCTCCCATGACAACACGAAATTACATTCCATGATCCTTCCATGACAACACGGAATTACATTCCATGATCTATCATGGAATGTAAGTTCATAAAATTACATGAGAAATTTAATTCCTTGATCATCTGATGACATTGATGACATGTATTTTAATTCCGTGATGATGGAACTGATTACAACTGTTCCATATAGCTTCAGGTTTATGGTTTTGTTGATTGTGAACTGCAATGGATAGTGGGAAGATGGACAGTTCAACCCTAAAGCTGTTTTCTTTTTGTAAGTGACACTGAAGAAGACTTTGAAAACATTGGCAGAGAAGATATGTAGTCGGTTAGGCTTAAATTGCGATGAAGTTGACTTCAAGATAAGTACTAGAATTGATGGCTTCATTGTTGAAATGATTTATGACTTAGATTTATAGATCTTCGTTTCGCATAACAAAGAGAATCCTAAATGTTTTGTGTCGACGCTTCACAAATAGTTATGAAGCCAGGTTGAATAGTTAACTATGCTGCCTGATCTTGAATCCAAATCTATGTTCATCACCTTTTGTTCCACTAGTGATCAGGCATGTACGCCGCCACTCATGATGAAGTGTAAATCTACACTCAGCCCTGTTGTGAGTTCATCCGGATACAGATCCACAACTAGTAGCAATGAATGTATACCTGTTGATGAATCAAATAATCCGCCATCAATTAGAAAGTCTATATTTCCCCAAAGCCCACTCGCCAGAGCCGGTAAGAAATCTGCTAACAGCAGTAATCACGGCGGTGTGAATCTTATCATACATCCGTTGTATTCGTCCAGGGTTTTATCAGGTCCTAAGCATGAGTTAAAATTGCATCGATGGTCTGGAAGACAGAGAAAGTCCATTAAAAAGTACAACCATGAGACTTGTTCAAATTGCTCTGAAAAGGGACATAACAAATCAGGGTGTCGGAAACCAGCGTTTGATGTATCTCGGCCAACCAAGCCTCCACGCACTTGCAGTATATGTCACAGACTTGGACACAATAGACAAACTCTTCCCTTTGGCGAATAACCCTAATCCCCTCCATCAAGTGATATCATGACCCATTTTTGAATGCTGCACCAACAAGGTCTCCCAACTTGAGAAACGTTTATCGGCACTCTTAGGTTGATTCATGGACAATGTGTCATTCTACTTTGGTTTTAAGGAAAATGCATGTAATATGTGATCTATTTAATTTTTCTTTCATTCAGTTGTTTGAGTAGTCCCTGCCTGTAATATCACCTTACGATATCGATTTTGAATTGTTTGACATTAGGTGTAATTGCCCGTTTATTTACAAACCTCAATTGGGTAGGTACTCCTTCAGTGTGGTCAGTTCCCAAAGAATTTGGAGGCTACTTATCCCCCTTATAAACATCTCTGAAAAAGTTATCGATCTACTTACAAAGATTTTGCAATCCAAGATGGCTAATCTGTGGTTATATTTACAAGGGATGTTCACGGGTCTCTTCTTGCATAGCAATCACAGGTAGGCACATCTATATGTGCCCAACAAGGGTCTACTTTCATCCTCAAACCATGTGAAAAATCATTTTCCTACAAGGTTTCAAGTGAGGTAAGAGATGGTGTAAACCAAACATCCACTTGCATGAGAGAGAAAGAAACTAATAAATCTTGACCATGTATTTTCATTTATGATTAGGTCTCAACAATCTAGTGCAAATCTAAGGGGAACAAAAAAAGCAGAGGAGAGATTCCTGATCCGTTAATAAGTACGAAATGACAACTTCATCTACACAATCTTGTACCCCACATCGGACTACGTTGTTTATGTTGTGTATTGGAAAAAAAAAATAACAGCCTTTTTTTTAGTTACCAACGCTGTAGTTATTTTTTTTTTCTCCATCCCCTTTAGCTTGTGGTTGTGTAATCTGTTAGTGCAAAATCATGCAAGTTTACTCTGCATGCTACATGTTTGTCTTTTCTTCGCATGGGTATAAGATCGTGTAATTCATTGTTGTAGATTTTTATTGTGTAAGGAATTTGTTCTGCTACTGTGTTTCATCTAAGTTGTTTGTCTTTTCCTTGCGTACAGTATTTGGGTAGTATTAAGGATTATTTACTTTCCACAAACAACATTTGAATCCATTGCGAACCATGCAACTTGGGTGTAGATAGACTTGTCCAGATATACCTCAGCGATGATTTTCTTGTTCAAACAATGCATAAACATTGTCTCCAAATATAAACGATGATATCTTCGAATAAAGGTTCTTATTATTATTTACATAAAACCATTCTTTACGAAACTAAGAATCGAAAAATGAACAAGAAATTAAAGAATATATATTAAACATTTTTAACAATTTCCAGTCAAGGAATAACCTAACCACTTCCAGAGTTCTAGGTACCCGAGTGAGCACAGTTTCCCCTTTGTTGCTTAGAAGGCTTTGCTGACTCGGTGGTTGGTGAATGTTTGTTCATAAATAAAATGTCCACGACTATAAACTCTCTGTAATATGGATTCTTGATGTGTCGTATTCGGCTTGTTTTCATTCGACCAGAATATTTCCTTTCACATGTACACGTGTAATTTGTTCCGTGGTTATTGTCGATTAATTCCAGTCCAAAACCTTATTTCATGGTATATATAATAGTATATTATATATTGATTACTCTATTGGGCTTGTAAAAGACATTTTTCTTTTAGTAAGATGGGCTTTATCCACCTTCAGGACAACAATCGTATCTAATCCATCCGATTTCCGATATTGTGTTTTTACTTTTAAAAAGCAAGGGTTATTTTCGGTATCTTTTTTAGAGTAGAGGTTTTATAGTATATATTTTGACCAATACAGTCGTGGCTCGTTTTGCACACACTGTATTTTCATTTATTTTAATTTTAGGGTTCAGCTACTATATACTAGTGTAGTTGCTGGATTAGTTATTAGGCAATAGATTGAAATTGAAGGGTCAATAAAAACTAAAGATTTAAAAAGCTCAGGCTTTTACTTCTCTCCTTCTACTGATCCCTGTCAAAAAGCCAATAGTAAAAGTTATCCCAAACGAGCACAAGGAAAAAAAAAAAAAAGGGACCAACTCTATGTTTCTATCTTTTCTTTACTAATTATATGGTCAGTTTCAATTATAACCCTTATTCAATGGTTGAGCCAACCCCACACAACCTTTATGCCTTACTATGTTGCAAATGCATCCTTGTAAACCTCGGATTCTGGTTTATTTTTGCCCATGATGTAAGACTAAACTTACCATTTACACACGATAGGTGTATCACACTATCACCATTCACATGACCAAATTATTTTATGATGTATGAGATATCCAGTTCGGATGTACTTCAGATTTGTTATAGAGAACATAAATAAATGGGTAATACACACTAAAACTTTTGAATCCGTATCATCCGTTGTTAAAGAACGGTGAAAGTGAACCTCACGTAAGAATAAAAACATGATTGATGAATGATGATGTATTTTGTTGTATTGGAAACACAATGAAAACAAAAGCAGTACCGAGGGAGATGAAAGTGCAAGGACTAAGAAAGGTCTGCACATATCTGGGATTAACCTACACAAAATCCACAACTATTAATCTAAAGATGGAAACCACAGTAGTAGAGGTATCTAATCTATAGGTACCAAGGTTTTGATCGCAAACCAAGCAAATAACCAACAAAAAACAACAAAAAGAAACGGAAAATAACATAGATTACACAATAACAACCATAATCTAAAAGCTTTAACTAGATTTACAAAAAATTCCTTGAAGTTGATGTCAGATCTTTCAATGAAAAAGGTCGGCGTTGCCGGTTGAAACGATCGCAAAGAGAAACAGCCTTCCGTGGTTTATCTATTCTCTTGAAGGCCTCCACATTTGTCTCTGGTTGATTAACGTGAGCCTCTAAAGAAATCCTTCATGCTATGTTCCTAGAAGCATTTTTTTTTTCATTACTTCATTTAATGTGATGAACTTGTCCAATAGCAGTTTCATAGCCTTAGAGCTTCTACTTACCTGGGAAACCACTCGATCCCACCTGCCTAATTCGTTCTCATTGTCCGACTCCATATCTCTGGTATGCAAGCGAATTAACGAAAGGTAGATGATTGTGACCCACACACGTTTTAAAGGAAAACAAATACTAAGGGCATTGCGAGTGAATATAAATTGAGTTAAATGACAAAGAATTGTGAAAATAAATATTAACGTGTCCTAAAGTAATCTAGAGGGGGGGGGGGGGGGGTGAATAGATTTTAAACATTTTTTTTCCAATTTTTCGAGATTAGTCCAAATTACGAAAAAACCCCAAACTAGTCAATATACAAAAAGCATACAAGTGCGGAAATTTAAGGACACACAATATTTACGTGGAAACCCACACGGGGAAAAACCACGGGCTGTTATGTGCGCCACACGAGAACCTCGAATCCACTATTTGCAAATACGATTACAAATTAGGTTGACCACATCACACCTAAATTTACTAATCCGTCTTTGCTACCCGCGAGCCTTTAATAGTGACTCTAGTCCCTTGCTTGCAAACTACCTAAGAGGTAAATACTTGTCTCTAAAGTGAAGAGATAACACAACCTAAGGTGAATATGTGAAATACTCAAGATGCTAAAAATGCAAGGTTAGACATTTAAGCTTATCTAGGCATGGATGAACATGTTAGACATTCCTAGATATCATATTACTAGATGACATGCATAACACAACACCAAATAAGCAACCAAAGACCTATATGCATCATCTATCACAAAACAACTCACAAACCATAATAAAACTATCTTGAAGCTAAGTCAAGTCATAAAGATGCAATCTTGAATCAATTCAAGTGATAAAAAAAGCTATCTTGTAAAGCAAGAACATATAGATATGAGAATGATGTTCTAGATACAAGTCATGTGAGCAAAACTAAGAACCCTAAATGAAATCAACCTAGAATCATGCTAGATGATGAATGAAAGATGCAAGATGAAGGGTTTTGTGTTTTGAAACCTTAAAGATGAAGTCTTGATGCCTTGAAGTGGAAGATGCTCAAGAAGCTCTCAAATGTGTAATTTTTTGCTCTAAAAAAACGAGCCAAGGCAAACAAGACATATATATATTAGATCCAAATGAAGTGAGGTCGTTTTATCTAAAATGTTTCAGCTTCTCGTTGACATACTGCCGCGGTCTCGACTGCAGCGGTTGAGGCACCGCGGTAGAGACAAAAAGATCTCTGTGGCCAGACCGCCGCGGTTGCACAACCGCGGCACTATAACAGCGGCACAAGGGATTATTGCTGTCGCTCAACTGCCGTGGTTGGGCCACCGCGGTAGGTGCACAGCCGCAGAGACAAGGAAAATCTCTATCGCTTGCATGCCGCGGTTGGGCCACCGCGGCACCATAACCGCGGCATAGAAGGTCTTGGCCTTCTCAGCAGCTCCTCACATAGAACCAACATGCAATTGTGCAAGAGTGTGAGGTGACAACATTGCATTCTTATGCTAAACAAGTTATGGCAATTAATAGGCTAGATGCAATCAATAAGCATGCAAGAAGAGAAATTAAATAATCAAAGATGCACACAAAAATACAAACACAATCATACAAGTAAGAATTATGCAAGTGTTGTGTGTGTGTGCAACTACATCTCTTCAAATTAGAGTTAAGTCAAGAAATCTACCTTCCTTGAAGCTCTTGATTCCATAATGAGGTTTTCTTCCATTCTAAGCTACCCTTACATATAGAACCCCATTGTGATTTTGCCAACGAAATACGCCAATCAAAAGTGAGGCACTTACAATCTCCCCCTTTGGCTATTTCGTGACAAAATCACCACTCACATCGCATCCTCACAGAACAAAAAAAATTGGTCAACAAAAATTTTCTACATTACAATAGAGCTCCTAGTCTAAGTCTTGAACATCTTCAAGTCAATTCCAAGCTTGTAGAAAAATCCAACCTACACACAATCAACAAGAAATATTCCTTCCAAGAGCAAGTGAGAGAGATGCTAATCATACAATGCAATGCAATGCAACTCCCCCTGAATGCAATCACCTCCCAACATGGGTTAATCACTCTCAACTCCCCCTAAATGCAATGCCTAGAAGCACAAATTCTCCCCAAACCTTACTCCCCCTTTTTGTCATGAGATAGGCAAAGGGAGTCTCCCCTAATGGGTAAGCATTAGCAAGGAGAGCTTGTAGCACGAACATATATGCACTCATATAGGCAATTTTATGCACCTCAATCAAGTAAGAGAGATCCAAGGAGTTTTATTTTATGAAAAATGTGTGACAAGGATGCTTTGCATGCAAGACATGTTGCATTTAAGATCAAAAACAATGGTATTTGGCAAAGCAAACAACAAAGGTTTCCAATAGAATTCAAACCAATTTCACTCTTTGTCATGGAAAAAGCAAGGATATAGAATTTTTTGTATTTCAAAATAAAGAGCAACTATATCCAACTTTATAGGCAAAACAAGACATGAGCGACTTTGCACCCTATTTGATTTTTCCGGGTGAGATACCCGTATGATAGTAGCCTTGTTCTACAAATAAAGAAAGAGAGACTTTGGATATTAAAATCCTTATTGATTTAAGTCTCAATATTGCTTTTGCACACATATTTGCATTTAACATTTGCAATCAAACATTTCACATTTTCATCTCATACTTTTCAACTTAAGCATGTCATTTAAAAGGAATCATCATGTCATGGAGATCAATTAAAGGTCATTCAAAAAGTACTTCCAAAGTACATCTCCTATTCCAAAAAATACATGTTTGAGCATAAATATGACATGGATTGCAAGCAAGGCAATGTAGCACACTTATTAAGAAAAATACATATAAGTTTGTACAACCAATCATCTCAAGCAATTAACTAAGAGGCATAAAATGTATCAATTTGGCACAATGCATGATCATGCAACTTTGCTCTCTTTGCTTGAGCTCCCCATATGGGGTCAAGACACACCAAATCAACCCAATTGGCAAATCCCAATAGACTTGCTAAGGTTCCCAAATCTAATGGTGTCTAAGGGCTTTGTAAACAAATCCGCTAGTTGGTCATTTGTTCCCACATGTTCCAATGCAATGGTTTTGCTCTCAACTAGCTCTCTTATGAAATGGTGTCTTATGTCAATGTGCTTTGTCCTAGAATGTTGGACGGGATTCTTAGAAATGTTAATGGCACTCATATTATCACAAAATAAAGTAAGAGTACCTTGCTCCAAGCCATAATCGGCTAGCATTTGTTTCATCCACATCAATTGAGTACAAGCACTACCGGCGGCAATATATTCCGCCTCGGCCGTGGATAGGGAAATGGAGTTTTGCTTCTTGCAAAACCAAGAGACCAAATTATTCCCAAGGAAGAAGCAACCGCCCGATGTACTCTTCCTATCATCACAATTTCCCGCCCAATCGGCATCACTAAATCCAACTAGACTTGGATTAGTGTCAAAGGAGTGCCATATCCCATGATTTGAGGTACCATTCACAAACATAATGATCCTCTTCACCGCCACAAGGTGAGACTCTTTAGGATTAGCTTGGTACCTAGCACAAACACCCACACTAAAACAAATATCGGGCCTACTTGCGGTCAAGTAAAGCAAGTTACCTATCATGCCACGATATAGACTTTGTTCCACATCCTTTCCACTAGCATCTTTGCTAAGTTTCAAGGTGGTGCTCATGGGTGTGTCACAATGTTTGGCATTCTCAAGGCCAAACTTTTTCACTAGGCTCTTAGCATACTTAGCTTGGGATATGAAGATCCCATCATGCATTTGCTTGATTTGCAAGCCTAGGAAATAATTTAGTTCACCAACCATGCTCATTTCAAACTCATGAGACATGACATCAACAAATTGTCTAACTTTGGATTGGTTGGTGGAACCAAATACAATGTCATCAACATAAATTTGAGCTATGAATAGCTCATCTTTAGTGCACTTGATGAACAAGGTCTTGTCAACACTACCTCTAGAGTAGCCATTGTCAACAAGATAAAGAGTGAGGCGCTCATACCAAGCCCTCGGTGCTTGTTTCAACCCATATAGAGCCTTCTTGAGGCGATAGACATGAGAGGGGTGGTGTGGATCCACAAACCCCTTGGGTTGTTCAACAAACACTTCCTCATGCAATAAGCCATTGAGGAAGGCACTCTTGACATCCATTTGGTGTAACTTGAACTTGTACACATAAGAAATGGATAAGAGAAGCCTTATGGACTCAAGACAGGCAACGGGAGCAAAAATCTCCTCAAAGTCAATACCCTCAATTTGAGAGTACCCTTGTGCAACAAGCCTTGCCTTGTTTCGCACAATGTTGCCATCCTCATCGGATTTGTTTCTAGACACCCATTTAGTGCCTATGACATTAGTGTTTCTAGGTCTAGGAACAATAGTCCAAACCTCATTTCTCTCAAATTGGTTTAGCTCTTCTTGCATGGCAAGAACCCAAAACTCATCTTCCAAGGCTTCATCAACCTTTTGGGGTTCTATTTGAGAGGTATAACAAGTGTAGCTAATTTGATTAGCTAGTTGACGTCTAGTCCTAACACCCTCTCTAACATCTCCAATGATATCATCTTTATCATGGAGCTTTCTAACCCAAGGAGCGGGTTCATTAGAGTCCAAAGGAGGAACTCTATTAAGAGGCAAATCATCCTCTTCATCTTGGTTTGACTTCACACCACTTGAAGTCTCACCACTTTCCTTCAAAGGAAGGTCATTCACCTCACAAACATCCTCCTCATGGTCATCATGTTTGGGCCTACAATCATCAAAGACAACATTTGATGATTCCATAACACTTTGAGTCTTTATATTAAAAACTCTATAGGCCTTGCTATTAAGTGCATACCCAATGAAAATACCCTCATCACTCTTGGCATCAAACTTGCCAAGTTGATCCCGGTCATTTAGTATATAGCACTTACTCCCAAAGATGTGGAAGTAGCTCACATTGGGTTTTCTACCCTTCCATAACTCATAGGATGTTTGTTTAGTCCCGGGCCTAAGGAAAACTCTATTCCCTATGTAGCAAGCCGTATTGATGGCTTCGGCCCAAAGATTTCTAGGGACTTTGTTGCTAAGCAACATCACACGGGCCATCTCTTAGAGGACTCTATTCTTCCTCTCAACAACACCATTTTGTTGAGGAGTCCTAGGGGCCGAAAATTCATGGGAAATGCCTAAGCTATTGCAAAAGTTTTCAAACTTAGCATTTTCAAATTCTTTCCCATGATCACTTCTAATTTTCTTAATACTTTTAATGTGAGAAGTTTTCTCATTTTGAATTTTGACACAAAGCATTTTGAATTTCTCAAAGGCTTCGGACTTTTCTCTAAGGAAGTAAGTCCAAGTAAACCTAGAGAAGTCATCAACAACAACAAGAATGTACCTTCTACCACCTAAACTTTCGGTTTGAATGGGACCCATAAGGTCCATATGGATGAGCTCCAATGGCTCTTTGGTGGAGAGGTATTTGCCTTTCTTGTGCACACTTTTAGTTTGCTTTCCTTGTTGACAAGGTCCACAAACTCCCTCAACCTTTTTCCCAAACTTGGGAAGGCCCCTAACAACATTCAACCTATCAAGGACTTTCAAGTCCCTATAATTCATATGGCCAAGTCTTTGGTGCCACACCTCAATTTGCTCACTAGTAGACAAGTTACAAGAGATGAGATTAGACTCAAGACAATAACAATTGTCACTTGATCTCTTGCCTTTCAACAAAACTTGCCCATTTTCCTTAAGAATAGAGCAATCAACTTTTCCAAACATAACCGAAAGCCCTTCATCACTTAAGTGTGATATACTAATGAGATTGGCTTGCAAGCCATCAACATAGAGAGCATTGGGCAAGGAGGGTAATCCGGGAATAGATATATTACCTTTCCCTATGACTTTTTTCTTAGATCCATCACCAAAGGTGACATACCCACCATCCTCCATCACAAGAGTTTCAAAGAAACTCTTGTTTCCGGTCATGTGCCTAGAACACCCACTATCAAGGTACCAAGTGTTAGAGGCATTTGCTTTTAAGGCAACTTGGGCCACATAGCAATAATAGCCATCATGTCTACTCATCCTAGGTGAAACATGGTCATTTCTAGGAGCCATTGGTCCATTAGCTCTAAAATTCCTAGGTGCATGCATTGTGGCTCTTCTAAGCATATTTTTCTCAATCATACTCTCTCTTCTACACAATTTAATATACTTAAGGCAATTAGGCCTAATATGGCCTTCAATTCCACAAAAATGGCAAGTAGGAGTAAAGTAGGAATTCATACCATAGCCTTGAGCAAACATTTGTGGCCTCCTTCTATTTTGAGTTGCTATTGGATGTTGAGGCAACTCTCTCCTTTGTGGTTAAGCCAAGTTGGCATGTCTTCTAGGTTGAGCATGAAAGACCCCATGTTGAGCTTGTGGGATCCTTTGTTGTGGAGGTCTTGGTTGTGGGGGTCTTGGTTGTGGAGCTCTAGGTTGAGGAGGTCTTGGTTGTAGAGCTCTAGCTTGTGGTGGAGCTCTTGTTGGAATCCTTGCTTGTGCTTGCTTGGAGGATTCACCAACTTCAACCCACTTGGTTGATTGTTGAGGGGCTTGAGCATTATCAACCTCCTTGCTCTTGACAAAAGTTGTCTTCTTCAAGGATGTGGCTTCCATTTCTTCCACATATCCTAACCCCTTCTTGTCACTAGGACTCTTCCCACAAGATAGCATCTTGTCAAGCTTCTCGGTTCCGAAAGTCATCTTAGCAATCAACTCTTTTGCTTCCATGAGCTCTTTCCTCAAGCTTTGTTCACTTTTCTTGACCAAGACTAACTCCATCTTCAACCCTTCTTCTATCTCTTTTGCCTTACTCATTTCCTTGCTCAAATGAGTCACTTTGGATGTCAACTCAAGCTTCTCCCCTTTCAACTTTTGTATCTCCTTTTTCTTCTTTAATCTTGAGTTCTCAAAGAATCTCATGAAGTCATCATAGTCCATCTCTTCATCAAACTCAAAATTTGACGTTGAGGAGTTACTCCCACCATTTGAGTCATTTTCATCTACTTCTTCTTCTTGCTTGTCCTCTTCCTCTTTTTTATCACTCATAACTTCATTGCTATTATGAGAGGATGAGAAAGCAATGAAGTTGGCAACTTGGTCTTCCTCATCATCCGAAGACTTGTCTTCATCTTCTAGGTCATCACTATCACTCCAAGTAACCGCCATGGCTCTTCCTTTCTTTTTCTTCAAATTAGCACACTCCGGAGCAATGTGTCCAAACCCACTACACTCATAGCATTGGACACCCTTCTTGTGGTCTTTCTCTTGAGCTTGCTTCATTTTCTTGAAAGGAGCCTTCTTCTTTACAAACTTTCCCTTGGAGCCAAACCCTCTCTTCTCAAATCTCATAAATTGCTTGAACTTCTTTGCCATCAAAGCAATTTCTTCATTCGAGTCTTCTTCATCCTTCTCAACCTTGACACTCTTCAAGGCAAGACTCTTTTGCTTCTTTGGAGGTGTAGTTGTAGGACCTTTCCTAGATTCATAGGCCAAGAGCCTTCCAATAACTTCACTTGGCTTCATTCTTGAGTAGTCACTATTTTCTTCCAATGCCGTCACTTTGGATTCAAACCTTTCGGGAAATGACCTCATGATCTTTTGCTTGATTCTTCTATCCGAGTAGGGATCACCAAGTTGGTGACTTTGGTTCACTATATCCATGAGCTTCACTTGGAAGTCATTGAAACACTCATCATCCTCCATCCTTATGGTCTCAAATTGTGTTTGAAGAACTTGGAGCTTGGAATCCTTAACCACATCGGTTCCTTCATGAGCCGTCTCTAATATGTCCCAAGCTTCCTTTGCTATCCTTGTAGTTTGAATGAGCTTGTATTGGTTGTCATCCATGGTACATAGGATTGCATGCATGGCTTTGTTGTTCCATTTTGAAGCCTCAAATTCTTATAGAGTCCATTGTGCCTTCGGCTTGAGGACTTCTTCTCCACCTCCCGTAGGAGTCATCATAGGTGGAGTGTATCCATCTTCAATTGCCATCCATGCCCGGTCATGAATTTGACTCACATAAGCTTCAATTTTACCCTTCCATGAGGCGTAATTGACCCCGGTGAGCAAGGAGGGTCTTGTGCTAGAGGCACCCTCACCTCCCATTTCCACTCATTGTGTTTGGGTTTGAATGAAATGAATGCACACAAACAAGCCGAGCACACACAACAATGCAAACAAATGCAAGAGACTCTAACAAGAGCAAGAGATCTCCTAATTATGTTAAGGAACCCGCTCTGATACCAATTGAAAATAAATATTAACGTGTCCTAAAGTAATCTAGAGGGGGGCTGAATAGATTTTAAACATTTTTTTTCTAATTTTTTGAGATTAGTCCAAATTACGAAAAAGCCCCAAACTAGTCAATATACAAAAAGCATACAAGTGCGGAAATTTAAGGACACACAATATTTACGTGGAAACCCACACGGGGAAAAACCACGGGCTGTTATGTGCACCACACGAGAACCTCGAATCCACTATTTGCAAATACGATTACAAATTAGGTTGACCACATCACACCTAAATTTACTAATCCGTCTTTGCTACCCGCGGGCCTTTAATAGTGACTCTAGTCCCTTGCTTGCAAACTACCTAAGAGGTAAATACAAGACTTGTCTCTAAAGTGAAGAGATAACACAACCTAAGGTGAATATGTAAAATACTCAAGATGCTAAAAATGCAAGGTTATACATTTAAGCTTATCTAGGCATGGATGAACATGTTAGACATTCCTAGATATCATATTACTATATGACATGCATAACACAACACCAAATAAGCAACCAAAGACCTATATGCATCATCTATCACAAAACAACTCACAAACCACAATAAAACTATCTTGAAGCTAAGTCAAGTCATAAAGATGCAATCTTGAATCAATTCAAGTGATAAAAAAAAGCTATCTTGTAAAGCAAGAACATATAGATATGGGAATGATGTTCTAGATACAAGTCATGTGAGCAAAACTAAGAACCCTAAATGAAATCAACCTAGAATCATGCTTGATGATGAATGAAAGATGCAAGATGAAGGGTTTTGTGTTTTGAAACCTTAAAGATGAAGTCTTGATGCCTTAAAGTGGAAGATGCTCAAGAAGCTCTCAAATGTGTAATTTTTTGCTCTAAAAAACGAGCCAAGGCAAACAAGACATATATATATTAGATCCAAATGAAGTGAGGTCGTTTTATCTAAAATGTTTCAGCTTCTCGCTGACGTACTGCCGCTGTCTCGACTGCCGCGGTTGAGGCACCACGGTAGATGCACCGCGGCAGAGACAAAAAGATCTCTGTGGCCAGACCGCCGCGGTTGCACAACCGCGGCACTATAACAGCGGCACAAGGGATTATTGCTGTCGCTCAACTGTCGTGGTTGGGCCACCGCGGCAGGTGCACAGCGGCAGAGACAGGGAAAATCTCTGTCGCTTGCATGCCGCGGTTAGGCCACCGCGGCACCATAACCACGGCATAGAAGGTCTTGGCCTTCTCAGCAGCTCCTCACATAGAACCAACATGCAATTGTGCAAGAGTGTGAGGTGACAACATTGCATTCTTATGCTAAACAAGTTATGGCAATTAATAAGCTAGATGCAATCAATAAGCATGCAAGAAGAGAAATTAAATAATCAAAGATGCACACAAAAATACAAACACAATCATACAAGTAAGAATTATGCAAGTGTTGTGTGTGTGCGCAACTACATCTCTTCAAGTTAGAGTTAAGTCAAGAAATCTACTTTCCTTGAAGCTCTTGATTCCATAATGAGGTTTTCTTCCATTCTAAGCTACCCTTACATATAGAACCCCATTGTGATTTTGCCAATGAAATACGCCAATCAAAAGTGAGGCACTTACAAATTGTAATAGAAAAGCTGACTCAAATAAGCTCTAAAAAGAGAGTTCAGGTAATGCTACTTACCCCCTCTCAAGAGCATGACATGTGTCAATTGGGAGTAAAATTGTCTACCCAAATAAAGTGTTTGGACAAATTTAGTCCCTCTTTGACACATGTCCCAATTTGGTTGGTTAGACATAAATTGTGACACCATTTTTGAACAGCTGATTTCAATCCGAGTACTTAAATGAGCATGAACCCGATATATTGCATCCTAAATTTCTAATGAATTGGAGCATACCATGTGGCATGGATAACTCATTTGATTACTTTTCCTTCCCACTTGGCATACACCCATTGGGCTGATAGATTGGTTGTGTTAAATAATGTACTATACATACATATACAGATATATAGAAATGTTCAAGTCAATGCGCACTGATGTAAATATACAGTCGAAGTTATTGAATGTTAGCCACTAGTTTTACATACTTTAACTCAAGTGCGTATGCACTTTTCAAAACTAGTGGCTCACATTCAATATCCTCACAAAGTTATATCAGTGCCCAATGACCAAATCGGGACTGATATATAGAAATGTTCAAGCTAGTGCGCGCACTTAAGTAAATATATGATCGAGGATATTGAATGTGAGCCACTAGTTTTACATGCTTTGACTCAAGTGCGTATGCACTTGTCAAAACAAGTGGCTCACATTCAATATCCTCATGAAGTTATATTAGTGCTTATTGACCAGATCCTGACTCTATAATTTCCAGACGTCCAACCATAGCCATACATTCACAGTGGACTCACAACCATACATTAATAAATACCCACACCTAATATGAATGTGTGGTTGTGGACGGACGTCTTTAACTTATAAAGTCAAGACGGTCCTAATTATAGAAGTATTATATATGCAGTCCCGTTCTCATGCAGACGTCATGATATAACCTCATAAGGATATTGAATGTGAGCCAGTAGTTTTGACAAGTGCGTACACACTTGAGTCAAAGCATGTAAAATTAGTGGCTCACATTCAATATCCTCATGAAGTTATATCAGGACGTCCTCATTTGAAAATTTGTAATGATATAGGTTGTTTGTTTTTTTTTTAAGTTATATTTTCTGAAAATAAATATTTTCACATCTATGCCCTTCTAACTATTATTTGTTATATATTTACATTTTAATATATTAAGGACAACTATAAGTAGTAATTTACTAATTCTAAAACAAAATTATTTAGTGAGTAATAATTTTAAGTAATAATTTTAGAATTTTATATAAATAATTAGAAAAAATGAATATGAATTGTATTTCATTTTATTACGTTGATGTCCATTCCGTGCAAGGAAAGAAAATATTAATACGATTAAGGTTTTGACAGAAAACAAAATCAGAATTAAGTTATATTAATGAGGAAAAAATCTATGAAAATATTACAAAAAATGTAGTATGTTATACAATTCCGTTCGCTTTTGCTTGAACTGTAGGTACGTGTCCAGGTGTTCCCGGTGAACTGGATCAACATGGTGAAATTTGTGGGCCGCCTCAATCTTAGACTTCTTTTGCCAACATGGGTCAGTGTAGGGAGTAGTCATTTGCGAACTGCATTTGCGTTCACGCACTAGTCAGGCCACCTGCAATATAGGGTCTGCTGGTTCATCTGAAGCGGTGGCAACAGTGTCATGCTAAGTCTGTGCACCAACTTTTGAAGCGGTTGCACTGACCTGCTGACTAGCTATGTGCACCAACAGCTGAAACGCCTACAATGTCCTGCTGACTCTGTGCACCAATATCTAAACCGCTTACAACAGTGTCCTCCTAGGAAGGAGGTACTGCATCCATATGGGGCAACACTGCAATATCTTGATAAGAGGTCTATGTACCATATGCACCTGTAACAGTGTCCTCAGTACCATGTGCACCTGCAACAATGTCATGCTAGGGAGGAGGTACTGAATCCATACGGGGCAACGCTGCAATATCCTCATGAGAGGTCTCTGCACTTTCTCTTTGTCTACCTAAGCCCTGTTGAGGCGTCACCCTTGGAGCCTCAAAATGAAATGGCTCATCCGTATGCATATGAGTCGATGTCCCCTAAAGTGTCTGTATCATACGAACCAATTCCTTGTGTTGTTCCTCTCTAACCTTATCACTCTCCTTTCTTTCCCTCTCACTGTTGCGGACCTCCTCCCGTAATGCTTCTACCACATTGAAGACATTGGCAAACCAACGTTCCAAATGGTCTAGTACTGCCTAAAGGAGAAAATCATCACATGTCAGATTTATAATGGAGATTCTTATCTCAAATTGACCTCATGCAATAACAATTTATATACCTCTCGTGCAGGAGATCGTCGCTCTGCATCGTGACCCTTCCTTTGAGTAGAGGACATGAATCTCAAACGGGTACACTTGGCAGGTGCAGCTGCAGTAGGGACACTACTTGGTGCAAAAGGCTCCTATCTGCAACATGGACATTACTCGGTCCAGCATCATCAGTTGTCTATAGTTAGGATGCTCGAGAACTGGACCTAGTCTGTCTGACTATGTCTGCCTCTCTCAACTTCACATCATCTTCAGGAAACGATGACAGATCTCCCGCGCCCAGCATAGTCGTGGTCTCTGCCTCATCAGGGTACAGATTGCCTAAGATAATTACCTTTGTGGTGAAAATCTTGTCCAATTTATCCCCCATCGATCAATTGGTCAACTCCCACTTCAAAATGTGCGGGAAGGGTTGTTCAACTTGCCTAACAATCGCGAATCTTATGGCAAGGGTTGGAATAACTTCATAGGCAAAAACATATAACACAATCAACAGAAATATTATTGGTTAGTTGGAAAACATAACAACTCGATAATTAATTTATTTGTGATAATTATGATTCCAAATGCTCACTAGTAATGCGTATTGAAACTAAATATACCACGGTGTGTATAAAGCTATCTAGAGGGGGGGTGAATAGATTTTACGCTTTTTACCCAATTTTTCGTGTTAGTCAAAATTACGAAATTACCCTCAAGATAATATAAACAAGCAAGTGTAATATGGTGCGGAAATTAAATTAACACTTGAATTTTTACGTGGAAACCCTCACGGGAAAAACCACGGGCTATGTAAGTAAGCCACACTCAAACCTCGAATCCACTAAATGTGCAAACGATTACAACCTAATCCCGGAAGTAATCACACACCTACCTAATCCCGGTATGAGTGAACCTAGTCCAATTTGCTTGCGATCTAAGCAACCTAATCCCGATTGCTACACACAAGACTTAGCTTCTCTTGAAGAGAATACAACCCTAAGTGAATATATGAAAATATCCAAAATGCAACATAGAGCAAGGGAAACCCTATATGCTTATCTAAGATGATTAATATGCAATTAAGAACAATCCTAGATATCAAAACTAAATGACATGTCAAATAGTTAAGCTAATCAATATCAAGTACAAAACCTAATATGCTAGCACAATACAACTTCTCAAACATACATCATACTAATCTCAATTTTGTATCTAGAGCATACAAAATAACAATCAAGTAATTAATTGAGATTGCTAGATAAATTAAACACAAAATATGTAAGATATTAGTGAAAAGCTTACCAAGCAAAGTATGATGAAGATTCCATGCTAGATGACATCTAGATGATCTAAGATGATGCTAGATGATGATTGATGATCATGAAATTGTGTTTGAGTAATTAAAAATGAGTTCTTTGTGTATTTTTCTTCTCTTGAAAAATATCCTAAGTATGAAGCATGAATAAGAACTCTTGTTAGTGACCTAAAATCAAGTTAGCATATATAGAGGCCATAAGTGAAGTGAGGTCGTTTTGAAAACTCGCCAGAAAACTACACTGTGCGCTGGTGGACCTGCGCTGCTTGAGCGCTGGACGTCAGGCGCTGCCACCAGCGCCAGTCCAGCGGCGCCATACTGGGCGATCGGCGCTGGTGACCGGCGCTGGTCCACACCAGCGCACGACCAGCGGCGCGCCACTGGGCGATTTGCGCCGGTGAGCGGCTCTGGTCGACCGGCGCTGGTGGACCAGCGCACAGCCCCAAAAATTGCATCCCACATGCAATCATGCAAGGGGTACAAAGTCAAACAAGATGCATCCTAAAAGCCTAAATGCTATGATGTTTTCAACACAAGATGCAATCATAAAAATAAGCAAGAAGAGATGTAAATAATCATTTATGCACAACAAAAAGAAACACAACATACAAAGATTAAACATATGCATGAGTTGTGAGTGTGTGCAACTATCTCTTCAAGACAAGAAAGCACTTAGAATATTACCTTTGGTGCTTGTCAATAATGAGGTCTTCAAAGGGCCTAATGCACTAATAACAACATCTAAACTACCCTTACAAAGAATCCCCATATATGGTTTTGATCACGAAATAAGCCAATTAAAAACAACGGGAATCCTTACAATCTCCCCCTTTGGCTATTTCGTGACAAAACCATCACTCACATTAAATCCTCACAAAAGAAATAGAAACTACGGGATTACAATGATATTCTACATTACAAAGAGATAAGAGAATGCAACTTGAAGTATTCAATCCTCTTGTAGAATAATCAATCCCTGAAAAGAGTTTCTAACAATCCAAATCAAGTAAAGTGTGAGATTAATCATGTGAGAATAAAACCAAGCATTTGCATTTTTAGAATTTAGGAACAACATTAGCAAATGTATGCAATGTATGATAAATGCAATGCTCCCCCTCAAAGGGTTACTCCCCCTCAATGTTTTATCTCCCCAAAGTGCACAATAGCTTCTCTATTTTGCAACTCCCCTTATAATATCCTACTCCCCCTTTTTGTCATGATATAGGCAAAGGAGTAGTTCCCAACCGGGTCACTCATAGCAACGAGAGATAGAAGCATGCAAGATATGCATATACATATAAGTCACGTTATGCACTTCAATTAATTTGAGAGAAACAAGGAGATTTATTTGAGAAAATGTGTGAATCCAACATGCTTTGCATACAAGACATATAGCATTCAAGTCCAAAATACAATGGTATTTGGCAAAGCAAATGACAAAGGTTTCTAATTCGAATTCAAACCAATTTCACCAATGTCATGGGAAAAGTCAGGATATAGAGATTATTGATTTCAATTTAAGAGTAACTATATCCAACTTTATAAGCGAAACATGGCATGAGCGACTTTGCACCCTATTAGATTTTTCCGGATAAGATATCCGTATGATAGTAACCATGTTCAACTAATAAAGAAAGAGAGACATTTGGAAAGTAAATTCCTTTGAACGGATACAAGATCCTTTATTCATTTTGAGTCTCATAAGCTATCACACAAGTTTTGCATTTTAAGAATATGCAATCATCAATTCATGCTTTTCATGTGAGCATGTTGTATGAATTTCATGCTTTTTCATTTAGCATTAGCATGTTATTTAAGAAACATCATGTCATGGAGATAACTATAGGTCATTCACATCATACTTCCTATGTAAATCTCCTAGTCCAAAAATGCATGTTTGAACATAAATATGATATGGATTGTAAACAAGCAAGGTTCACACTTATAGAATTGAAAACATATATACATATGTACAACCAAGCTTACTCAAGCAATTAAAAGAAGAGGCATAAGTTATTTCAAATTTTTTGCAAGATACAAGGATGCAAAATAGCTCTCTTTGCTTGAGTTCCCCATATGGGGTCAATCATAGAACATCACTCCACAAGACATATCCCAATAGATCTACTAAGAGTTTTAAATCGAGTAGCATCTAAGGGTTTAGTAAATAAGTCCGCAAGTTGATCATTAGTACCTACATGTTCAATTACTATGCATTTATTTTCAACAAGCTCTCTAATGAAGTGATGGCGGATGTCAATATGCTTAGTTCTAGAATGTTGAACCGGATTCTTGGAAATATTAATAGCACTCATGTTATCACAAAAGAGAGTGAGAGTACCTTGATTGAATCCGTAGTCTACTAGCATTTGCTTCATCCATAGGAGTTGTGTGCATCCACTCCCTGCAGCTATGTACTCGGCCTCGGCCGTGGACAAGGAAATCGAGTTTTGCTTCTTGCAAAACCAAGACACCAAGTTGTTGCCTAGAAAGAAGCAACCGCCCGATGTGCTCTTCCTATCATCACAATTTCCTGCCCAATCCGCATCACTAAAGCCTACAAGACTAGCATTAGTGTCAAAAGAGTACCAAATCCCATAGTTGGATGTCCCATTCACATAGCGAATGATCCTCTTCACGGAAGAGAGGTGGGACTCCTTAGGATCCGCTTGGTACCTAGCACACACACCCACACCCACACTAAAAGATATATCGGGCCTACTTGCGGTCAAATAAAGCAAGCTACCTATCATGCCACGATATAGAGTTTGTTCCACACTTTTACCACTAGCATCCTTGCTTAGCTTCAAAGTGGTACTCATGGGTGTATCACAATGTTTGGCTTTCTCTAAACCAAACTTCTTCACTAGGTTCTTAGCATATTTGGCTTGGGTTATGAAAATCCCATCATGCATTTGCCTAATTTGCAAACCTAGGAAGTAACTAAGCTCACCAACAAGACTCATCTCAAATTCAAGAGACATGACATCAACAAATTGTTGGACTTTGGTGTTGTTGGTGGAGCCAAAAACTATATCATCAACATATATTTGAGCTATGAAAAGCTCATCATTGTCTCTCTTGATGAATAGTGTCTTGTCAACACTACCTCTTGTGTAGTTGTTGTCAACAAGAAATTGAGTGAGGCGCTCATACCAAGCCCTCGGTTCTTGTTTCAACCCATAAAGTGCCTTCTTGAGGCAATAGACATGATTGGGGTGGTGTGCATCCACAAACCCCTTAGGTTGTTCAACAAACACTTCCTCTTGCAAGAAGCCATTGAGGAAGGCACTCTTGACGTCCATTTGGTGCAATTTGAACTTGTGCACACAAGAGATGGACAAGAGAAGCCTAATGGACTCTAAGCGGGCAACGGGAGCAAAAGTCTCCTCAAAGTCGATACCCTCAATTTGAGAGTACCCTTGTGCTACAAGTCTAGCCTTGTTCCGCACTATGTTGCCATCCTCATCGGATTTGTTCCTAAATATCCATTTGGTGCCTATGACATTAGTGGTCTTAGGCCTAGGAACTAGAGTCCAAACCTCATTCCTTTCGAATTGGTTTAGCTCTTCTTGCATGGCAAGAACCCAAAATTCATCATTTAAGGCCTCTTCAACCTTTTTGGGTTCAATTTGAGAGGTGTAGCATGTATAGCTAATAAGATTAGCAAGTTGACGTCTAGTCCTAACACCCTCATTTACCTCTCCAATGATATCTTCTTTATCATGGAGTTTCCTAACCCATGGAGCGGGTTCTTTAGAGTCCAAGAGAGGAACTCTATCAATAGGTTGTGTGTCATTATTGTTGACATTAGATGTCCCAACATTAGGTGACACCACAACCTCCTCCAAAGGAGAACCATCACTAAAAATAACCTCCTCCTCATGATCATTAGACTTGAGCCTAGTATCATCAAATACGACATTGGATGATTCCATAACACTTAGAGTCTTTAAATTGAAAACTCTATAGGCTCTACTATTTAAGGCATAGCCAATAAAAATACCCTCATCACTCTTAGCATCAAACTTGCCAAGTTGATCACGGTCATTCAAAATGTAGCATTTGCTTCCAAAAGTGTGGAAGTAGCTAACATTTGGCCTCTTGCCTTTCCATAACTCATAGGAGGTGTTTCTAGTACCGAGCCTTAGGAACACTCTATTTCCTATATAGCAAGCCGTGTTGATGGCTTCGGCCCATAGGTTCCTAGGGACATTGTTGCTAAGCAACATCACACGGGCCATCTCTTGGAGGACCCTATTCTTCCTCTCAACAACTCCATTTTGTTGAGGTGTCCTAGGAGCAGAAAATTCATGGGAGATGCCTAAACCATTACAAAAGGTTTCAAAGGTGGCATTCTCAAATTCTCTCCCATGGTCACTTCTAATCCGCTTAATGCTTTTAATATTAGAGTTCATTTCATTTTGAATTTTATTACAAAGCATTTTAAACTTATGAAAAGTTTCGGATTTTTCTCTAAGAAAATATGTCCATGTGAACCTAGAGAAATCATCAACACAAACAAAAATGTATCTCTTTCCACCCAAACTTTCGGTTTGCATGGGACCCATGAGGTCCATGTGGAGAAGCTCAAGTGGCTCCTTGGTGGTGAGATACTTACCCTTTTTGTGCATGCTTTTAGTTTGCTTTCCTTATTGGCAAGGTCCACAAATACCATTGGCTTTCTTCCCAAGCTTAGGGAGGCCACGCACACAATTGAACTTTCCAAGGGTCCGTAGATCCCTAAAGTTCATGTGGCCAAGTCTTTCATGCCACAACTCAATTTGCTCATCCATGGACACATGATTAGATACAATTCTAGCTTCAAGACAATAACAATTGTCGCTAGATCTCATGCCCTTCAACAAGGTTTGTCCATCGGGTTTTAGGATAGAGCAATAGTCTTTAGAAAACAAGACGGAATATCCTTCATCACTAAGATGTGAAATGCTAATTAAATTGGCTTTCAAGCCATCAACAAATAAAGCATTGGATAAGAAGGGTAATCCGGGAACGGAAATGGTTCCTTTCCCTACAACATTTCTTTTGGATCCATCACCAAAAGTGACATTTCCACCTTCCTCCATAACAAGAGTCTCGAAGAAACTCTTGTTTCCCGTCATGTGCCTAAAGCACCCACTATCCAAATACCAAAAATTAGAAGAATTTACCTTCAAGGCTATTTGTGCAACATGGCAAACATTTTCATTCTTTCTAATCCACTTAGCAACAATTTTAGCTTTCTTAGTGGTCTTTGGTACATGTGCTCTACTATTTCTAGGATCATGCAAATTAATATTTTCTTTCCTAGAAACATGCATCTTGGCTCTATTCTTTCTCTTTTCAATCATGCTTTGTTTTCTACACATTTTAATATATTGAAAGCAATTTGGTCTAATATGACCATCACAACCACAAAAGTGACAAATAGGAATGAAAAAAGGAATCATACCTCGCCTTTGAGCACGTCCATGTCTTTGTGGATATGTGGGTTCAATCCGTCTTCGTTGTTGAACCGGTCTTGGTTGCTTCCAAGCTTGAGGTTGCATGATTGGTCTCTTTCCTTTGTGAGCCAATTTGGGAGGAGTGTTGGCTTGAGGAACCTTAGGAGGTTGAGCTTGAGATTTCCTTCTTGGCCCCATTTTCACTTGTGCATTAGAACTTTGTCCTATTTCTAACTTTTTCTTAGGAGGTTGCACAAATGAAGTTTCTTCATTCTTCAAGCTCTTGACAAACACGGTCTTGTTAGAGGTTGAGATTTTCTTGCCATCTTCATACCCAAGACCTCTCTTGTCACTTGGACTCTTTCCAACACCAAGTAAATGATCAAGCTTCTTGGTGCTAGAATCTATCCTAGCCAAGGACCCTTTAGCTTCTACAAGTTCCCTCTTCAAGCCTTCTTCACTTCTCTTGGACAAGTCTAACTCCTCAATTAGCTTATCCTCTCTCCTCTTCAATCTTTCCACTTGTTCACTTAAGTGGTCATTGTGAGCCGAAAGTTCAAGGTTTTCTTCTCTCAACCTCTCAATCTTTCTTGTGCTTTTAAGTGCTAAATCATTGAACTCGGCATGGTATTTAGCAAGCACCTTTTGCTCCACAAACTTCTTCTTGGAACTAGAAGAGGAGTCACTTTCTTCTTCACTAGAGTCAATTTCCTCTTGACTCAAATCTTCCTTTTCACTAGCACTTTTGCTCTTGTGAGAATATGCAAAAGCTAGGAAGTTAGCCATGAGCTCTTCCTCACTAGAAGACTCATCTTCCTCATTGGAGTCATCACTACTCCCACTCCATGTGGCGACCATCACTTTACCCTTCTTCCTCTCGTTGTGATTTGCACATTCGGGGGCAAAGTGACCAATCCCACCACATTCAAAGCATCGAACCCCTTTCCTTTCGGTCCTCTCTTGTCTAGGCTCAAACTTCTTGAAGGAACTCTTTTTCTTCAAATCTTGTCCTCTTGACCCAAATCCCTTCTTCTTCTTGAACCCCATAACCTTGTTGAACCGTTTCACAAATAAGGCAAGGTCTTCATCCGATTCATGCTTTGCCTCCTTTGCATCCTTAGATGCTTTCAAAGCTATTCCTTTAGACTTCTTAGGAGGAGTAGTGGTGCTAGGAACCTTCCTAGACTCATATGCAAGGAGACGCCCAATTACTTCACTTGGCTTCATATCCATGTAGCCACTATTTTCTTCTATGGCCGTCACCTTTGATTCAAACCTATCGGGGAGAGATCTCATAATTTTTTGCTTGACTCTCCTATCCGAATACGGGTCTCCGAGTTGATGGCTTTGATTTACTATGTCCATCAATTTGATTTCGAAGTCGTTGAAGCATTCATCCTCTCCCATCCTAAGTAACTCAAATTGGGTTTGGAGGACTTGAAGCTTGGACTCCTTCACCACCTCGGTTCCCTCATGTGCAACTTGAAGGATGTCCCATGCCACTTTGGCAATCTGAGTATTCTGAATAAGCTTGTACTGATTCTCATCCATGGCACACATAATGGCATGCATCGCCTTCCTATTCCACTTTGAAGCCTCAAACTCTTGCGCGTTCCATTGCGCCTTAGGCTTCAAAACATCTTGTCCTCCACCCGCGGGAGTCATCATAGGGAGATCATATCTGTCTTCCACCGCCATCCATGCACGGTCATGAATTTGGCATATGTAGGATTCCATCTTCCCTTTCCATTGGGAATAGTTCAAACCGGTAAGAAGTGGAGGCCTTGTGCTAGAAGCTCCTTCGTGGCCACCACCATTTCCACCGTTTCCACTCATAGTGTTTATGAATGAATGAAATGAATGCAAATGTATGAATAATCAAAAATCACACAAAATGCAAAACACACCAAAATAAAGCAAGGATCACCTATGTATGTCTAGGAACCCGCTCTGATACCAATTGAAACTAAATATACCACGGTGTGTATAAAGCTATCTAGAGGGGGGGTGAATAGATTTTACGCTTTTTACCCAATTTTTCGTGTTAGTCAAAATTACGAAATTACCCTCAAGATAATATAAACAAGCAAGTGTAATATGGTGCGGAAATTAAATTAACACTTGAATTTTTACGTGGAAACCCTCACGGGAAAAACCACGGGCTATGTAAGTAAGCCACACTCAAACCTCGAATCCACTAAATGTGCAAACGATTACAACCTAATCCCGGAAGTAATCACACACCTACCTAATCCCGGTATGAGTGAACCTAGTCCAATTTGCTTGCGATCTAAGCAACCTAATCCCGATTGCTACACACAAGACTTAGCTTCTCTTGAAGAGAATACAACCCTAAGTGAATATATGAAAATATCCAAAATGCAACATAGAGCAAGGGAAACCCTATATGCTTATCTAAGATGATTAATATGCAATTAAGAACAATCCTAGATATCAAAACTAAATGACATGTCAAATAGTTAAGCTAATCAATATCAAGTACAAAACCTAATATGCTAGCACAATACAACTTCTCAAACATACATCATACTAATCTCAATTTTGTATCTAGAGCATACAAAATAACAATCAAGTAATTAATTGAGATTGCTAGATAAATTAAACACAAAATATGTAAGATATTAGTGAAAAGCTTACCAAGCAAAGTATGATGAAGATTCCATGCTAGATGACATCTAGATGATCTAAGATGATGCTAGATGATGATTGATGATCATGAAATTGTGTTTGAGTAATTAAAAATGAGTTCTTTGTGTATTTTTCTTCTCTTGAAAAATATCCTAAGTATGAAGCATGAATAAGAACTCTTGTTAGTGACCTAAAATCAAGTTAGCATATATATAGAGGCCATAAGTGAAGTGAGGTCGTTTTGAAAACTCGCCAGAAAACTACACTGTGCGCTGGTGGACCTGCGCTGCTTGAGCGCTGGACGTCAGGCGCTGCCACCAGCGCCAGTCCAGCGGCGCCATACTGGGCGATCGGCGCTGGTGGCCGGCGCTGGTCCACACCAGCGCACGACCAGCGGCGCGCCACTGGGCGATTTACGCCGGTGAGCGACACTGGTTGACCGGCGCTGGTGGACCAGCGCATAGCCCCAAAAATTGCATCCCACATGCAATCATGCAAGGGGTACAAAGTCAAACAAGATGCATCCTAAAAGCCTAAATGCTATGATGTTTTCAACACAAGATGCAATCACAAAAATAAGCAAGAAGAGATGTAAATAATCATTTATGCACAACAAAAAGAAACACAACATACAAAGATTAAACATATGCATGAGTTGTGAGTGTGTGCAACTATCTCTTCAAGACAAGAAAGCACTTAGAATATTACCTTTGGTGCTTGTCAATAATGAGGTCTTCAAAGGGCCTAATGCACTAATAACAACATCTAAACTACCCTTACAAAGAATCCCCATATATGGTTTTGATCACGAAATAAGCCAATTAAAACAACGGGAATCCTTACAATGCGTATCCCAACTTGAAAATATTATATCTCTTCGGCCGTTTGACAATTGCCTTTTTCAACCAAATATAGTGTATTTGTACACATGCGAACCCCACGGGAACGCATCCAAGTCATCAAACACGGCGCATTTGCCATATAGGGACGCATTTCCTCTCTTCCGTACCGATCAAAACACAATTCAACATGTACAGGAGACATAACTTCACTACATCCAAGGGTTGCTCCCATTGACCTTGTTCAATCTTTGCCTCAAGTTCTATAAAAGTGACCTTCTCTCGATAATGGAAATACATGTGGTGTATGGCATTAGGGACATCCTCATATAACTCCGTGTCCGGAATGGCTCCAAACTTCAACCCAGTGATCAAACAAAACTCGGCCTTGGAAAACTGGGTGATATGTGGACCCAACGGAAATCTCATCTCATCACTGGGTCTGTCGTGGTGTAACTCACGCAATAGCAACTGATGCACAATACCACCAGAAAACACCATTCCTCGCTACATGCATTGCCAATAGCCAAAACATGACTGCCGATAGCTTTGTCGCACTTCAGCCCTATTTTCCACGATTACTTCAAGTGCCTCATCGATTACGACCAGCTTTTGCATGTAGTTGTGATGAGTAATCTTGACTTCATACCACCAGTCGTCTTGAGGAGTTTTTAAGTTGGCCCTGACTTTCCTAAAATTCCTCATCTGTAACTCGCAATATAAAAAGGGTCAGGAAATTTTTCCCAGTAAAAAAGTCTCAGAACAATATAAAAAGGTCTCGGAAAAAAGTCTCGGAACGCATTAGAAAAGTCTCGAAACTGAGTTACAAAAGTCTCGGGGAGTGATACAAAAGTTTCGAACAAAAGTCTCAAACGAAATTTTAGGACAACAGTCTCCAAGACTTTTGTCACACTGTCTAAGACTTTTGTAACTCTTTTCGAGACTTTTGTAACACTTTCTGAGACTTTTGCAACACTATTCGAGACTTGTACTAACCTATTCACTATTCATCATCTTCCCCGATCTAACCCTAGTGACCAAAACCAGGTATAAAACTAAAAACACTACAAACACTAAAAACTTGACACTAACGATGCAAAAATACAAAACAAATGTATAACCCAACAAACACAATCAAATCGGTAATCAAAATCAAATCGTTGAAATTACATACCTTGTTTTGGACCGAAAACGAAATCGAAATGGAGGACAAATCGTTACCGTGTACTGTTGAAATCCGGTTGCTTGGACTCTCGGAACAGTTGCGTAAGTTATCTCAAAGTGAAAAGTGTGAAAGTGAAAAGTCGCTATCAGATGAAAAGTGAAATGAATAAAGAGAGGCAAAATGAAACATGGGTTTTCAAAATAGCTGTCGTGGAAGTGTTTTTTGGGGCATTTTTGTCTGTTCACCATAATAGGTGCCTTTTAAACATAACTTATTAAAAACGGTGACAGTCTTGAAAACCCACCTTAAAAAAGTGCCATTTATTTTTTGAACCCGCTCTTATCCCTGATCCTCCCAATGAAAAAAATGAAAGAATTTTTTTTAAAGGAAAAAAAAAATGAAAAAGAAAATCTTTTATTATGAGATATGGGATCTTCCATCATCAAAATCTATTGAAAAAAAATATTCAAGATTTTTTCTAGAATCCAAATCTCCGATTTTGTTTTCTTCAATCATGATTAACATTTGTTTCTCTCAAAATTATCATCTACAACACCATCCTCTAAAGAGAGAGAGAAAAGAGAGAGAAAAAGAGAAGAGAAAAAAAAAAATCTTCTTCTTCTTCATTCAGAAACAAAATCTAAAAAACTCCATTGGAAATCTCCACCCACCAAATTAAAACAACAAAAAATCTCAAATCTCCATTATTATTGGATATCTTCACCTGTCGAACACCACACCATCACTGCCCCTCCCTCTACGCACCTCCTCCGATGATACCACCTTCTCCCATCTCCTGCTACGTCCGCGTGCTGCCGCCGATGTTCCCCCCATGGCAAGCTCCGATCTCCTCCATGAAGAGATTGCCCTCCTTGAAGGATATTTTTTTACGTGATATCTCCAGATCTCATCCATTAGATATCTAGTTTTTTTTATAAAAAAAAAAATTGTTTTTTTTTTTTGAATTAGTTAGTTAAGTGATGTGGCATTTTTTTCATTGGATAATGTGAAAATATTTTATTAACACTTAGGGGTAATTTAGGCATTTCATACAACACGACTGGTCAGTTGTTAACTCTAACGGTCAAAGGGTTAGTCAAGGGTATTTTTATGTAATTTTGGTTAAAAATTTCAGATCTTTTTATTCATCTAATTTATTAATAAATTCCTTATTTTACCATTGCAGTCAATTCATTAGATCAAAATGCATAAGTTCTTCGGTTAGCAGGGCTGGCCCATAAGGCCAGCAAACCCAGAAAAATGTTGGGGCCCCCAACTGATCCAATTTTCTTCCTCTTCTTTGGGGCCTCATGATCCAATACATTTAAGTTTAAATCTGGCCCAATTCCAAACATTTTTTGCTTTTATTTATTTAGTTTCCTTTTAGGCCCAATTAACTAATTCAATTAATAAAAAAAAACTTTAAAGGCCAATATTTGTGATTATGATTCTGAGACCATTAGACAAATCAAAACCTTCACGACTTTACTCTGGCTCTCTCTTTTCTTCTCTCTGCCTCTCTCTTTTCTTGAAAATTTGAAACTCTATCTTTGATTTTTTGTCAATATTGAAGCCATTTACGTTTGAAGAATCAAAGGTATGGTTTTTGTTTTCAATTAATTTCTACATGTTGATTTTGACTCATCTTTTAATTATTTATTTTATTTACAATAGTATTAGTATCCACTAATTTTAGGCTTTAGTGGCTTTAGTGATCTCAGTTATCCTGGGTTCTTTCACTTCTTTTATAACAGATTATATAAATATATAATTATAAATAATTATAATCAAATTGACTACAAATCTACATTCTACAATTTACACAAATATACTGATACATAAACAGATTTCAATTAGCCATGGGTTCTTTTATGGCCAATCAAATTTAAACTGAAAAAACAATACAGGTTAAAATATATTTTTAGGCAATATAATATAATTATATACAATACAATATGACGGGTGTTAATGTGTTACATAATAATATAATTAAAAATACATGTTACAATTAGAGTCATTAGACAATAAATAATCTGTTGATTATATATGTGTGTCAGTACGTGAATATGTTATTGTGTTAATGTATGTTAGTATGGGTTATTAATTGTGTATTTGTGTTAGCAATGTCACAAGATAGGTTGAGTAGATTGGCTATGTTATCTATCGAGAAAAAAATGTTAGCTAATCTTAATGGTAGTAGTATAATTAGTAAATTTGCACTTCAGAAAGTAAGAAGAATAGAAATGTAAATAATGTTTTGTTTTTATGTTTTTAGGTACGATAAATCTTTTTTGTTTTCATTTATGTGGATTACATTGTATTTGGTAAATGAAGAATTATTTATTTAATTTTTTTTTTTATGTTAATAATAATAATTTTATATAGGGCCCCGATTTTGTTAATATCATAAAATCGCTCAGGCCCCAAGATGTCTAGAGATGACCCTGTCGGTTAGCTTGTTGAAAGAGCCGGTCAGTGTAATTGAGCAAAAAAGTGTAATATTTTATTTATTTATTGTTTAGACCGTTTTCATTTGAGAGAAAACCATAAGTAGCCATCCAACTTATCATACTTTTGTTTTTAACCACTTTTGAATTTTTAATTGTTAATAACCACTTTTTTTAAAAAAAATTCAGTTTAGTACCATGAATTACTAGAGTACCCCTGAAAATAGTGTTCTTTAAACCTCGAAACAAACTTGAAATCACGACTAAATTGAAATACACAAACTTGAAATCATGCCTAAATGGAAATATTCAAACTTGAAATCATGCCTAAAATAGAAATATTCAAACTTGAAATCTGGACTAAATTGAAATTATGATAAGTTTTTTTTTTTTTTTTTTTTTTCCCTCTTTCTTCTTCCTCTTCTTCTTCCCCAAATTCAGATTAGGTTTAGGTTTTTTGTTTGTTTTGCAGATCTATTCGCCGGCGATCGCGCAGAAGGACGGCAGCAGCAGCGACGACGCCGGCCCACCTGCACGATGACGGCGCTGCACGACGACGGCCAACCCCTTCGTTCGCGAAGGAGCAGCTCGCACGACCCAGCTACATGACAACGGCGCTGTCGTGCAGCCCAGAAGGTCACCGGCCCGCTGTGACGCCTTCGTCGGCCCTCGGTGATGCCGCACGGCCACGCCGGCGGTGGCTTTGAGGGAGAGAGAGAGATCGGTGAGAGAGAGGAGAGGAGAGGAGAGAGAAAGAAAAGAGAGAAAAGAGAGAGAGAGTGTTTTGAGGGGGGTTTTTATATGAGGGCTTTTGAGTAATTTCTCAAAAACATGGTTAAAAACAATTAAAAGTATGCATATGGTTAAAAAAGAAAATCCCATAATTAGATGGGTCAGTTTTTGCAATTTCCACTTTTCATTTTCTATTTTATTTATTTATTTAATTATATTGCAGAGATGGTTGTCCCGGGACGAGGCTGATTCGATCATGATTGCGAACATTTGAAAAATATTTTTGCTTATTGGGTTGAGTTGCTGTGATATTGCAAGGATTGACATTTAACTTATATATTATAAGATATTCACAGGAACACATGCACATACTTTTTGTCATGTTAGTGCCCATTCAAACCCATATTCTAAGCTACTGATCAATGTAGCGACTTGGGCCGTGATTTTTGCGTGCAGTGCCAGTCTGAAGAGCCACACAATTCAGCCCAGCATACTACATGAAGTAGGTCCTGCTTCGGCTTTGACACAGTCCAACAATTTTCGGATCATGCCATTTCATGTTTGTACGAAATCATGTTGCGCTGTGTCGAGTTGTGACTACTCACAATAAAAGAATTTTTTTTAAGTAAATATTTTTTTTCTTTTAAGGAAATTATTTATTTATTTATTTATTAATTTAAAGGTAAGAAATTATTTTTGTTATAAGGGCGTTTTTATTAATCAAGGGAAAATAAACTTAATTACCGATTTATGATTCCTTTTTTACAAAAATCATTTGGGACTTGAGAATCAGATTATATAAATGTCACATACAAATTAGGAATTAAGTTACTATTGTAAGGAGAAAATGAACTTAATTACTGATTTATGATTCCTAATTTCCTTTCTCAATCCTAGATGTTCTTTCAAACCTCCTTTCTATATCAACCTTGTTTATCTTTTCACTTGTTGCGCTTGCACTGCTAGTAAGGAGATACCATGTCACCGGCAAGACTTCCAATTCTGACCGAAACAAGCTCGTTGTTTTTTTTTTTTTTTTTTTGGGCAGTGATCATCAGACCCTCCATAGTTACGGCAGTTTACTGGACAATTGGAGAGGGAAACGAGTGGGTCAGATATGTAGTGACAGTTTCGATTTGGTTCTTGGCTACACTTTGACTACAACTTAGTGTGAAGCAAGCAAGGAAGCCTAAAATGTGGGGAGTACCATTCCTTCCATGGTTACCATCAGCTTGCACTGCTGCTAATGTTTTCATCATGGGTTCGATCGACCAACCATCATTTGTCAGATTTATTGTGTGGACACTTCTGCTGCTCGTATACTACTTGTTTGTGGCACTACATGCTTCGTATGATGCAGCTAGAGAGACCGAAAGAACAGCAAATGCATCCCGTGCTTCGAACATTGAGGCAGGCGTTGTTCAATAATGCAACTTGCAGTAGGTTAAAAAGTAATTAATTAAAGTTAAATGTCCTGTATCTTTTCTATTTATGTTTTTTAATTAGAAGATTGAAACCTGGAGATCATTCATACATTTTCTTTCTGGGTAATTATAATAGTGATGACAAATCTTCTTACTTTTTGTGGATTATACAAGAAATTCTTCGCTATTTCTCTGCCCCAACACTATATCAACGGGAAATTTTCATTCTAGGGAGAATATAAAACCCCTACATAATTTAACTGCTGATGTTCAAGAGGTTAGAGCTCCATCTAAATACAACAAATGAATCCACACCCTCACAAGCAAATACAATAAAAAGAAAATTACACGAATAAGTACAACATTATCATCGGTGCATGGTGTTAGGGGGAAGTCCACCCATCCTCATTTCCCTATTTCCCCCAAAACATATATAAATATATATTTTTTTTAATTTTTTTTGTTTTAATCTGTAATTTTTAGTCAAATTGAGAAATGGGGAAGCGTGTGAACGGGAAAAAACAGGGAAACGAGGAAAAAGAAAAAAACAGGAGAAATGAGTTTGGGAGAAATGGGGTCGAAGATGGAGATACCTCCTCCCAAAATTCCCCATCCCTATTTTCTCCAAATGGGGAAATAGGTAAGGATGGATGAAGGGTCTGGCAAGTGAGGATGGGGATCGGGGGACCTATATCCATCCACATTTCCCCAATGTGCAACCCTAATTCCGGTCCTATAAAACCTTATTGAAGTTCCAATGTAAAGAATAAAGACAAGGACTTTAATAAACTAAAAATAAAATATAAAAAAATACTCAAAAGATTGATAAAGCTAGTTGATAAAATCAAATGATTGATTGATAAAGCTACTCATTACCTCATCAAAGAAGAAAGCATAACAATTAAATTTGACACTTCTCCTGAATTGACCTTCCTGAGAGGTCCAATTTATGTAATGCTAAATGGATAAATAGATGGGGAAATTCCATAAAAGAGTGCAATTGAATCAACTTATGAATGGAATGCGCTAGGAGATTAGATAGGAGAAGATATCATGATCCCACATGAACATAAAACAACGTGGATATGAATTAACAAGTCATATGGACTATTTTCGTTGGGTAAATATGCATTAAAACAATTCCATCATATCATGACTACAGAGATGGAGTCACCACCGAACCTCTCAAGTTCTCACGAAAATTTTGCAACAAATTGGAATAATAACAAACACTTGTCTAAGGCACAAAATTAATCCAAGATTGACTTCCATTTTTTTTTATCCATCACGATCCTAAGTACATCGAACTAAATTATGGACTAATACAAACAAAGAAACAACAATTATCGCATGTTTCCCTCCCGCAACACGTCTATCATATTGTATATCCGCTTGTCTGCCTTCGACTGAACCTGTTATACATGGTAATTTAGATCAAACAGTTAAAAAGAACATCACAATTATCACTTCCAAAATTAAACTGTTGATAAATTAATAGATATTTTTATGATACAAAGAAAAAGTAGGAGATAATGTTAGAAACTTAGAATGACTACCTTCTTAGAGAGGAAAAGTACAGCATCAACAGTACCCTCTGCATATATTGATCTACCACAGACATTATGCTGAAACTCGAAGGAAACTCTGCAAAAAGACAGAAAATAATTCATTCTATATGAGAAATATATTTGTTGAAGTAAATTTGGACTACTATTATATTTAGATAATTATTGTTAATAGGAGAGTTATCTTTAGGAGAGTTATCCTTATCTCCTAGAGTTTTATTTCTATCTTAATATCTAGGAAGTTTAATTTAGGTAGGACTCTAATTAGTGGTGGATGTATATAAGTGTGCATCTTCTCACGTTGAGAAGTATGCCTTTTAACCTAATGAAAGAAGCAGCAGTTTATTCTCTACTTTTATTCCATATGGTATCAGAGCATTGATCCATAAGGGTAAAAGAACCTACATGACTAAATACGGTGGGATGGCCACGCCAAGCACACCAACCTCTTACACCTCCGAGCAAGTCTCTAATGCTCATTCTGGAGGGTCCGGTGGATCTGATTCAACCACCAATCATCACTTCCATATCACAAGTCACAAGTTGAATGGAAACAACTACCTCCAATGGTCCCAATCAGTCATGTTGTTCATCCGCGGCAAGGGCAAGGAGGATTATTTAACAGGTGCAACTTCATCACCTGAAGCAACTGATCCAAATCAGAAACTATGGATCGCTGAAAATAGTATGGTAATGTCGTGGTTAGTAAATTCCATGACCAATGAGATTGGAGAAAATTTTTTACTTTATGAGACAGCAAGTGATATCTGGTTGGCAACCAAGGAAACGTACTCAAGCACTGACAACACCTCTGAACTCTTTGGAATCGAGAGTGCACTCCATAATCAACGACAAGGGGATCTCACTGTTACACAATATTTCAGTGCCCTTACACGATAGTGGCAGCAACTAGATATCTTTGAGACCTACGAATGGAAGTGTGCTGATGATACTGCCCGGTACAAGGAGATCATTGAGAAGAAACGGATCTTTCGATTCCTACTTGGTCTGAACGACGACTTGGATGATGTAAGGGGCCGAATTCTGAGTATTAAACCCATGCCAAAAATTCGAGAAGTCTTTACTGAGGTCCGACGAGAAGAAAGTAGGAAGAAAGTGATGGGTGGTGTCGCTAAGGGAGATACACATGCTTCTGAAGGATCAGCCTTAGCTGTCCACAATTCACAAAATGATAGCAGAATAAGGAGGGCGAGACCTTGGTGTGACCATTGCAAAAGGCCGGGACACGTGAAAGAGAAGTGTTGGAAAATTCATGGCAAACCAGCCGATTGGAAGCCTAGAACTAACCGTGAGAGTAGAGGCAATGCAGTGATTGGCAGCAATGAAGAAAGCCCTCAAACCGAATCTGCCCCTTTCAGCCGAGATCAATTGGACATGCTCAAACAGTTGTTGAATCAAATTTCAGCCCCTATCACAGCAGGTTCGGTGATTGGATCAGGGAGTGTAGCTCACAAAGGTAGTTTTCTTACTGCATTATCTGTTAATAGTGAGAAGGAGACTTCCTAAATTGTCGACTCAGGAGCCTCAAATCACATGACTGGCAATGCAAAGATTCTTTTTAATTATACTCCTAATGAAAACTTCTCAGTAAGAATAGCAGATGGATCCCTTTCTAAGGTTCTTTGTACAGGATCAATCAGAATCTCAGAAGAACTCACTTTACATTCTGTGTTATATGTCCCTTCATTAGACTGCAATTTATTGTCAATCAGCAAACTTACTCATGACCTAAATTGCACTGCTAAATTTTTCCCTAATTTATGTGAATTTCAGGACTCGGACTCAAGGAGGACAATTGGCAGTGCTAGACTCAATTCCGGTCTCTATCTCCTAAAGCAAGTTGAATCAGAAAAGCCATCACACTAGTCTCAATGTTGTTAGGAATAATAAATGTGCCATACAGTTGTAGCACTACCGCTTAGGACATTTGAATTTTGTCAGCTTGAAAAAATCATTTCCAGATTTGTTCATTAATAAAAATCCAAGAGATTTCTAGTGTGAAATTTGCCATTTGTCCAAACAACCCAGACAAATCTTCCAATCTCAAACCTACAAAATGTCGAAACCATTTTCTATGATACATAGTGATGTATGGGGACCTTCTAGGATTAAGAATATAAGTGGTGACAGGTGGTTTGTTTCCTTTATAGATGACCACACTAGGTTGACCTGGGTATTCTTAATGAAAGAAAAGTCAGAGGTGGGAGAGATCTTTAAACGTTTTCACAATATGATAAAGACTCAATTTCAAACAACCATTCAAATCTTTCGGACTGATAATGGGAGAGAATACTTCAACAATATCCTGAATAGATATTTATCTAGTGAGGGTATAATCCATCAGAGTTCCTGTCCTAATACACCACAACAAAATGGTGTATCAGAAAGGAAAAACAGACACCTGTTAGATATTGCTAGAGCCTTGATGTATACTACAAATGTTCCCTACCATTTTGGGGGTGAAGCAGTTTTAACTGCAGCTTATCTCATTAACAGGATGCCATCCAGAGTCCTTGAGTTCCAAACTCCTTGTGAGATCCTATTAGGAGTCTATCCTCATACCAGACTTATCACCAGAATCCCTGTCAAAATATTTGGTTACACTGTGTTTGTCCACCAACAAAATCCTAGCAAACTTCAACCTAGATCTCTCAAATGTATCTTTCTTGGTTATTCTCCTACCCAGAAAGGTTACAAATTCTACTCTCCAACTCTTAAACGGTACTTCATCTCCAAGAATGCTACTTTTATGGAGAATAGTCCTTACTACTCAAAAACCGAAATTCAAGGGGGGCAGGGTGAGTTAGAATTTCAGTTTTATGACAAATACATGAGTGATAAACAGTCTGAAACCACTTGTCCTATTGTAGAGGAAATAAACAGCCATAATCCTCACTTAATATCAATACAAACCGACCCCAAACCAGCTGAAAAATCAAGCCAAATTGAGTCACAAACTGACCCTGAACCAGTTGAAAAACCGAGCCACATTGAGTCACAAACAGAGCCCAAACCAGCCCCTGATTTACTTGTTTATTCCAAGAGAAAAAGGGAACAAATGGAGACACAAAACCGGATAGAGGACCAGCACTGTCAACCGCTCCAACCTACCAGTCCAAGTTCAGATTGACTCAGAAACAGACTTAGAAGAAGGCAGCAACATCTCTACTGCTGAGCAATCTCCTTCAGACCTACCTATTGCTAAAAGGAAGGGTTTTAGAGAGTGTAGGGACAGACCCTTGTATCCTATCAACAGGTTTGTTTCATATGATAAGTTATCTCCCAAATTTCAAACTTTCACTGCCAATTTGTCTAAGATTCAAGTTCCAAACAACATCCAAGAGGCTATGAGCAGACCCGAATGGAAAGCAACAGTGTTAGAAGAATTAAATGCATTAGAAAAGAACCAAACTTGGAAGATTTCACAGTTGCCGGATGGAAAGAAGACTGTGGGATGTCGGTGGATTTTACAGTGAAACACAAGGCAGATGGAAGTGTTGAGAGGTTGAAAGCAAGACTGGTCGCTAAAGGCTACACTCAGGCATATGGCATTGACTATCAAGAGACATTCGCCCCTGTAGCAAAACTCAATACAATTCGAGTACTGCTATCTCTTGCTGCAAACCTTGATTGGCCGTTGCATCAACTAGACATCAAGAATGCCTTCCTAAATGGCGACTTAGAAGAAGAAGTTTTCATGGAATTTCCTCCGGGGTTTGAACCAAAAGATAAAAGAAGTATGTGCAAGCTTCAAAAGTCCTTGTATGGACTTAAACAGTCACCTCGTGCATGGTTTGGTAAGTTTACAAGGGCAGTGAAACGGTATGGTTATGTACAATGCCAATCTGATCATACCTTATTTTTGAAGCATACTGCTTGTGGTGATATGACTGCCCTTATTGTATATGTAGACAATATTGTTATTACAGGTAACAATGAAGGAGAAATTCATAAGTTGAAAGGTTTTTTGGCAAAGGAGTTTGAAGTGAAGGACTTGGGAAATTTGAGGTACTTCTTGGGAATAGAAGTTGCGTGTTCCAAAAAAGGTATTTCAGTTTCACAACGGAAGTATGTTTTAGACTTACTTGAAGAGACAGGGATGTCAGATTGCAAACCAGCCGAGACACCCATGGACTACACAACCAAGTTAGGGTGAATCAAGATAGTCCACCCGTGGACAAGGGTAGGTACCAAAGGCTAGTTGGGAAACTCATCTACCTCTCTCATACTCGGCCAGATATTAGTTTTTCGGTGAGCACAGTTAGTCAGTTTATGAATGATCCTAAAGAAGAACACATGACTGCAGTGTTTAGAATTCTAAGGTACCTTAAAATGTCAACTGGGAATGGGCTGTTTTTTGAAAAGGGTGTTAACAGGGGATTGGAGATTTACTCAGATGCAGATTGGGCAAGTTCTATAACTGACAGGAGGTCCACATCAGGGTATTGCACGTTTTTGTGGGGAAACCTTGTCATATGGAGAAGTAAGAAGCAGACAGTGGTTTCAAGAAGTAGTGCCGAAGCTGAATTAAGGGCAATGGCACATGGAGTTTGTGAAGGAGTGTGGCTGAAACTGTTGTTGAAAGAAATGGGCCTACCGCTTGAGAGTTCAGTCAAGTTTTTGTGTGATAATCAAGCTACCATCTCTATCGCAAAGAACCCGGTGTATCATGATCGTATCAAGCATGTGGAGATTGACAGACACTTCATCAGAGAGAAGATAGAAGATAAATCCATCACAGTGGAGTATACACCTACTTCTCTCCAGACAGCCGACATTCTTACAAAGGCACTTCCTAGAGTTATATTTGATAAATTTACTTCCAAGCTGGGGATGGCTGATATTTACCACCCAGCTTGAAGGGGGGTGTTGAAGTAAATTTAGACTACTATTATATTTAGATAATTATTGTTAATAGGAGAGTTATCTTTAGGAGAGTTATCCTTATCTCCTAGAGTTTTATTTCTATCTTAATATCTAGGAAGTTTAATTTAGGTAGGACTCTAATTAGTGGTGGATGTATACAAGTGTGCATCTTCTCACGTTGAGAAGTATGCCTTTTAACCTAATAAAAGAAGCAGCAGTTTATTCTCTACTTTTATTCCATAATATTTATACCAGACATGAAAAGCAAAGGAAAAAAAGAGGGTGCTTGCTTTTACGTTTGATTAGGGGATGTCAAATGATACATATGGAATGCATGACCAAGTAAATGCTCCTCTGGAACTCCAACCATCTCAATTTGTTGTTTGGGATCACGGATCATTTGTATCTGATGAGCATATCAAGGAGATAAACAATTTAAATGTCAACGAAAAAGAAAAGATATATAATCATGAAATAACATGACCAGAAGTTGCAGATGGAAACCGGTATTAACAAAACCTAATCTGAAATACTACTTTCACCATGGATAAATGTAACCCAGCACAATTAGGAACAGTAAATGTTAATTATAAAAGAGTACCAGGATGTGGTGATAGCAAAATATAATATTTAGACATCTGCCGGTCGTAAAACAAGACAAATCTATGAGGACAAGCATTCTAAGTCTTTCGATGTGGTGCAAAAGGAATTGAAAATAAATCTCACTAACATCAAGGTTTTGGAGGGGGGGGTGGGGTTGGGTGGGTGTGTGATTTGGTTTGATAATTAATATAATCAGCAGAAAGTCACATGGCTTATCCCTCTTCTTTTAATTAAGAAGATACCCATCCTTATATGCATGTACACCAAACAAATATTGTGTGTGATATTAACATTTATACCTGAAATATCCCAGTAGGACACAAAACCCATGATGTAATCCATATTTCTACCCCTATTACATGGATTTATTCACACATACAATTTCTGTGTATATTTCATTCTTATCACAAGATAACCATGTCATATTCACAAGTTAATACAATATAGAACAACTGATATTATAAAATAGAGAAAGCATACCAAGAAGAACTCAATAACCATGGATATCTACTCTCAACCACCTATAAAGTCCAAGTCATTTTTTACGACCTCAAATGTCCCTAAACACACCTGATCCATATCAAAAGAGACACCTAATTTCCGAAAGCATGAAATAACAGCCTTGGCAGTTCCAGAAGTGTCCAATTTGCCCGCTTGATGGGACTCCAACACCTAAAGGTACATAAATGCATAAGTACTATAATTATTATGTAAATATTAACTATATCAACATCATGGAACATCAGCTTGAGTTAACAAAAAACTGCATTCGGACAAAGCATAGATACTTCCACCAAGACTTTGGTAAAAAAACAATACAAGAGCTTTCTAAACATAACTTAGATTAATAATCAACCATTCTCATGCTTCAAAGTATCTACATCACAGATTCCGACTTTCTTTTTGTCAAATATTGCTTTTCTATCATTGTTATGGATGTTCTATTTTCACTGGGTTCAATTCCATAGTATCCATTCTACTGAATGTTAGAATATTGTCATTAATTAGGAAGATTGTATAGTTGACCTTGTATTTGATTAGCTTTTTTGTAGGTATTTGTTTCCTATTATATCGCTGTTTCCTAATTGTATTTCTCCTCTAAATTACCTCCTATACAGAGAAGAATAATAACAAACACTCGATTTGTTCAACACTTTCTATGGTAGATTAACCATTGACAATGAACACCAATGATTAGACAGGAGTTAAAACTGATTGTCAACAGAAAACTGCTATAAAAATAAGAGAAAGACCTCTACAAATTTAGAAACCAATAGCTGCAAAGAGAACCGCAATTCACTGGTTTAACTATAAAAAAAAATAAAAATAATAATAAATAAAAAATTATAAAAAATTATAAAAAAAAAACCATGACAAATAAAATGATAAGTCAAAGATTTGCAATGTCCCCCACAGGAGATAGGAAGTTATACCCGGTTGCACAAGGAATGACTTATAGGACATAGTTAAATATTCCCTAAAAGTTCATGCCAGGCTTCAACTTCATCGGTCATGATTCATGAAAAAGCCGGCCACTATCATAAATTGAAATTTTGACAACAGAGTCTATGCTATCTTAACATATTATAATGTTTTGTTTATGAAAAAGTTTAAAATCCCCCTTTTCACAGCTCTTTCCAAAATAACATTCTTAGTCTTCCCATCAAGAATTAAATATTTTTAGAAACATAGATAAACAAGGAGGCCAAGCCTACAAATCAGACTCAAGCAAAGTAACCTTCTCAAGTAATATAAATTTATGTTGATATTAACCATTTAGAACATGCATTCACAGATAAGACTAACAAAAAAGATCAACACTGCTTAGTGTGGAAATATTAAGAAACAGGAAGTACCTGCAAAGAATACCCAGAGAAGGCTTCGGGAAATTGCTCAGCCATAATTTCCATTGCTGCAAGGAATGCAACAACCTAACAAATCACCAACCATTAGGATATGGAAAACAATAGACACTAAGTTTAAAAGCTTTACGTACAAGATTTACATACCTGTTTTCCCATTTGTGGGGATATCACAGCATAGACCTTTGAGTTTTCAGCAGTCTTATACAATCTATCCCTATCTCCACCGGTAGTTCCCATAACAAAGGGCACTCCAACTTTGGAATATAACTCTGCATTATCTACATATTGCAAAACCACAAAAAAAAAAAAATTTAAATAAAAAAGAATAAAGAAATATAAAATGGAGTTTAACTTGTATGTAGCATAGGAAGTTAACAATTGAGTGAATGATGCATTATATATATTGTGTCATGCTGGTCTAAAATGTAACAAAATAATAATGTTGACAAACTTTAAACTATTGATAGATCATATTGGTAACCTATAGATAAAGCATTTGAGTAAAACCTGAACTCCTGGTGATGGTTTAGGACAAGGTATTGGCCACATTGATTAAAAAACATTTTATGCATTTCCCTCATTTCTTCTATATCATCTTTTAGTAATAATCTCTACTAACATTTATGATTCAAAAGAACCATAGCCTAGTGATTCTGCTCCTTTTTTCGAAATGAAACTACGAAGTTCAATTTCTTAGACAGAAATCTAAGTTTTAATTACAAATTTTGTTTTCTTCAAAAGTAACAAGCTGCAATTAGTTACCATTCACCGCAGCAGGCACAGTATAGTCCACCACGATCATGTTTGGATGTTCATCAAAAACTGATGCAAGAACACTTTCTTTGTCACATGGGCCATGCACCAAAATCTTTTTCCCACACACTTCCACCGTTTGTCCAGCTTTCTCTGTTGAGCCAAATGAGACAGGAATGATATGAAGTCCTGTAGAATCTGCTGCATTGATAACAGCCTTCCCCATTTTTCCGGTACAACCATTTACCTACAATTAATAAAACAATGTCAAAGCATGAGGAATCTGTATATCATCAACCCAACATACACGGTTAGTGAACATTCTTCTCAACTAAACAAGTCCAACATTGCTCATCAGCAAGTTCAAAAGAAGATTGAAATACACTTCAATTGACTTTTTATAAGAGTACATAAAAATCAAAATAATACTCAGCTATAAAAATGAAGTTGTGAAGCAACATAAGGAAACAACATCAAAACCAAAGGATGCACACTGTTAAGTTCACTTTAAAAGGGAAAGAACATAACAAGATGATTCGTGTATATATGTTCAATGCACACCAAATTTAATAAAGGCAATTCCTAAACTATCAACCGCCTCACAACACATACTCAATTGACTTTTTACAAGAGTACATAAAAATCAAAATAACACTCAGCTATAAAAATGAAGTTGTGAAGCAACATAAGGAAACAACATCAAAACCAAAGGATGCATACTGTTAAGTTCACTTTAAAAGGGAAAGAACATAACAAGATGATTTGTGTATATATGTTCAAAGCACACCGGATTTAATAAAGCCAATTCCTAAACTATCAGCCACTATATTAAATTTTTTTTTTTTTTTTTTTTTTTTTTTTTTTTTTTTTTTTTTTTTTTTTTTTTTGTAGCATTGTCTTCTACTTAATCACTGCCTCACAACATATATACAACGGTTAATAACCTAAATTTCCTTGATACCAATCACTCTATCAAAGTGAGTTATGCATAACAGTCTCTTGCTAACATTGTAATGTATGATTAAAATTCCACTACTTGCATGAATTGAACCCAATAAATCTCAAATTTGTTTGTTAAAAAACATGTTTTTATAACCTAACACAATGTTGGAAAATCAGAAATGTTAAAAAATCATCATATACTAGACAAAAAAAATGGAACACCCACCAAGGCCTATCAAAATAGGCCAAAAGAAAAGGAATTAATTCTAACATCTAGTTAAACAAACAAGAAAATCAAAACTAAGAAGGCAGTTGCATTGTACCATGATTGCAACATCGTTGTGCTTGGACATGGGTGTCACTTGAGGCTGGGTTGTTGGTGTTGGTGTTGACATACACAGAACTAGTGGGACTGAAGTTCTTGATTTGGAGAAAGCAACATTAACCCTCCTGCCAAAACTGATGTTACACTGTCTTCTGGTTCTGCTTCCTCCATATAAAAAATTCAACTTTGGTCGAAAGTTGTTGCTGGGTGGAGCTTTGAGCATGGACGACATGGATTTTGATTTGTAAGAGAGTTCCTAAATGTATTGTTAAGTTTTACAGGGAGACAGAGTGAGAGCAAAAATGAACAAACAACACAAAACCCTCAAACCCCGACCAGACCAACAAACAATACATGCCGTACCCGTACCCGTAATTAGGGATGGTAATGGGTTGGGTTCGGGTCCTACAAATGTTGGAACCTAAACCCTCGGGTTCGGTTCTAGACATCAGATCTTAAACAGACCCAGACTTACCCGCAGACCCGCAAATTTACTGAGGTCCAGGTTTGGACCCGAATCAGAATTATTTTTCCTCAGTAAATACAGTCTTCACCGAGCCACAATTACTTATCCTCAGCAAAGGGAAATGCCCAGGAAGCAAGAGAGTCGGCCATGTCATTTTTCTGATGAGAAACAGGAAGGCATTTAACAAAACCCAAGTCCTTACATCATCAATTACAACCTAGGCTGCACGGACACGGACATGGACACAACATGGGGACACGACAAATCTTCAAAAACTATGACACAGACATGGCAATTATCTTTTATATATATATTATTTTTTTATATTTAAAATAATATATATATAAAAAGATGATTCAATAAAACACAAGCAACAAGTTTTTAGAATTCAATGATATTAAAAACAAATATAAAAGTTAACTTTTAGTTATCTCCCAGATTTAACTTGTACGGTACAAAAGTTAATTTCCAAATAATCATATCAACTCAACTAAATTAACTGGATTATTTATTTATTTATTTAAGATAAAATCTTTAAGATTCTGCTGATTTCATTAACAAACCCTCCAGGCCTCCATCCCCCAACTCTTATACAACTCACTAAATCATAACATCCATTTGTTTGCAGAAACTAAACTAAAGTAATTGCATGTTTCACTCACAAAAAAAAAAAAAAAAGATTGATGCTGATGCATGAATCAGGTAAATTTTATTTTTTTATTTATTTTTTATTATTATTTTTTTTTTTTTGGGGGGGGGGGGGGGGGGGGGGGGGGGGACAAATAAAAATGTCCTAATTATTCTCCTGTAAAACAAATGAACAAGTGAGGGGAAAAAAAAAAAAAGATTGATGCTGATGCATGAATCAGGTAAAAATATCCTAATTATTCTCCTGTAAAACAAATGAACAAGTGAAAAAAAAAAATCAAAAGCAAAAGAATAATTCGAGCATTTACCTGAAGAGAGAATTGTGAAGAATGGAAAGATAGGTGAATGTGAGTGAGGATCGGGGTGAGAAAAAGGCTATCTTCACTCTTTCCTTCTCTTCTCCTTTCTGATCTGTTTTCTCGTCTCTTCTTCTTCCTTTTTCTGATCGTCGGCTTTCTCTTCTTCCTCTTTTCTTCTCTTATCTTCTATGATCTGTTTTTTCAATTTTTTTCTAGCGGCGGTAACATGTAGCAGAACGTATGAAGCCCTAGCATTAAATTCGTATAATTTCGATTTGACTATGAAAACTATCCCAAACAAACTCAAAAGAATTAACAATATATTATCACAAAGCACATAAGAAAGCATGAATAATAAATAAATAGATTTTCTTGAAGCATCCAAACAAAATTGCTTCCATTTATGAATTGATGACATTCGACAAACATATGCTTTCTCCCATATCGATACATCATGTATTAAGACAATCTAGCTGAAATTCGAAAAGTATAACAGGATAAACAGAAATAATGACAACAACTAACCTGCTCGAGTACCGTTGAAGCTGAAATCAAAACAATTTACGAAATTTTCAACACCCATCACGGAATCAACACAGACAAAGATGCAACCCACGAAAAAAAGAGTACTAGCTGTTAAAGATTGGTGACAGCGAAGGCGAGAAAAGAGACCAGAGGGGAGCAGAGTTGAAGTGAAAGACGAGAGAAAATGACCTAAATTCTTGGGCTAATTACACAAACACTCGAGAGTTTAGGTCTAATTGTACGTATATGCAGCTTTTGATCAAAATTACACTAACATCCCTTGCCAGCAGTTGTGTTCCGTTATAAATTAACAACTCAGGGGCAAAAGGGTCCATTTACCAAAACCATTGCAGGTCTAATGGGTACCCAGTCTAGAACCATAATCGAAGGGGTGTGCAAGATCCGATCCGATCCGATCCAATCCAATCTAATACGATCCATTGGATCGAATTGGATTCTAAATTCTAAAATCCATTAGATTGAATCGGATCCAATCGGATCTTGGATTTCCGTTTGGAAATCCGCCAATCCACCTAAAATATTAAGCCTTATTTTATATTGGGCAATTTATTTTATCTACTACTTTCTAATGTAAAGGTCTAGCCCAAATACAATTTGATTATCTGAATATTTGTAAAGGCTCAACCCAAATACAATCTCTAATGTTACTATTTTGAGTTTTCTTTCTCAATTTCTCTACGGCCAACAATCCACCATCTTTTTTTCTTCTATTCTCCTTCATAAAGCTTAACTAACCTTGGAGGCCATAGGTGTTGCAAAACACCTTCTCCCACTCAATTATTTTAGGCGTATGATTAAATCCCATAGAATGATTTACCAAGTTATCTAGATGCCAATTTAGATACATAAATCATTCAATGCATGTTCATACCAAAAGAGATATATGAGTGGCACTCCTATTCTATATGACATGTTATCATACAATAACAAATATTGTAATATTTACAAAAATAAATAGCCACAATTTTGATCCATCCTAGAAAAACAAGTAATTACATTTGTTTGAAATACAAAAAACTCCTTTCTTGGTGAACAAGTCTTCAAGCGTCCACGATCATTGTGCGTCCCACGGCTGCCCTATGGGCATGCGCACTCCACAACCCCAACAAGGGTGCCGTGTGCAGCCCATGACACTTCATGGGGCTGCCGTGTGCAGCCCACAATCCAACATGCACAGCTGCGTGCAATCTTGCGCGCATGCATGTCGCTATGGTGCGCACGGTCCCAAACTTGTTCCAGTTGCTTCCAATTCTTCAAGTCTTCGAATTCGATGCTTGAACATATTACAACATTATTTAAACAATAAAATACTGCATTTTTTTTTTTTTTAAACACTGCAGTATTTTAATACAATAAAAAACTGCACTAATAAAATAAAAAATACTGTAGTATATTTAATACATAAAAAACTGCACTTAATTTTAATACAATAAAAAAAAACTTAGCAACTACCAAGAAGGAAATTGTGACAATAATAGGCCACCCTTCTTGTTACAATTCCGAAACAAAACATAATTGAAATTCTAGGATCAAAATTGAGCAATAACAATTCACTTTATAACAACATATAACATATATAAATCCATACATTCCAATGTAATATATATGAGAATACCTAGAGTGCCATCTCTTTCTAAACATGCATAATCTCAATAAAAAGAAATAGATTCACGTATATACGTTAATTAATTAAAGGGTACAACCAAGGCTCTGATACCATTGTAGGGAAAAATAAAGTGCACGCAGCGGAAGCGAGACTAAAAATAGATTTTAGTATAGTTTAAAATTTTCCATAATTTGAACCTTAACCCTCTAATTAATTAACATATAATACTAAAGATATCATACCTTTGTCGCGTGATCCGATTGACATTGCATCAATGTTAGTCCGCAAGATCTTCCAATCCAATCACGAATATGATCACCTAGAAGCGTGGTCCCTTTCTCTTGAATTGTGTACCTGAGGATGGATTAACAAAACATTTTCTTTTTCGTTAGTCACAACAAATTCCAGAGGCTACAAAGAATGTTCCGGTCATTTTGAATTCACAATCGTTAGATCGAAACGTGAACCTTATTCGAAATTGTGCACAAAACCTTTTGATATAAAGTTACTAGTGCACTATCGAAATAAAAACAAACTTTTCTCTCTTTTCCTCTGGCCGAATTCTCACACTAATCTAAGAGTGGATTTTATTTTTCTCAAGCAAAAGAAAAAACTCTCAAGTAAGCATTAGGGTTAGCCAATTCACTTTCACAATATATATATCAAAAGACCGAATTCTCTTTCCATAAAAAAATATGGCTCAAGACCGAATTCTCTTTTTATATAATATTATTTTCTTGCACGCATTCAACTGCCCTATATAACATATATACTGCACCACTTTTCACTTGCATATTTTATATATATCTGCATGAATTTAACTTTCTATATATTATATAGCTGCATGCTTTATAAATTTTATATATATTTCCGGCTGCATTGCCATATATATTTCATATATATCTATATATTGAGGCCGAAATCCTTTACCATGTAGGATTTGTGTCTTTTGATTAATCTAACCCTAGGTAGATTTCTTAAAATTCCAAACCTAATCCAACTCTTTAGTATATTTGTGACTATATCAAAGGACTTCCTAATTGACTAGATAAATAAATTCTCTTATTTATCATACCAAATAAAGTCTTTAATATTATTATACTGCCACAATAGTATACTACTGTAAGGTTCCCATTTGTTGATTGGCTCATTTCGTGGACAAACCACATGTGGGGATCTTGTAAGGGTAGCTTAAGTGTAGGTGCTATTGCTAAGGCCCTTTGAAGACTCATTCTTGATAAGCACCGAAGGAAATTTTTGTGTGCTTACTTGTCTGAAGAGATAGTTGCACCACTCACAACTCATGCATATGTTAACTTGTATGTTGTGTGTCTATTTGTGTGCCTTAATGCTTATTGACATCTCTTCTGCAGTTAGTTTGATTGCATTTGCATATCCAATTACCTGTCATGCTAATCTTAGGATTGCATTTTGCATTGGGAGCTCCCAAAGTGCTCTACAGAAGCGCTGTACGAACAGCTCCCTTCGAGCGCTGTACAGACCTGATCGATTTAATTCGGTCGCTGTACGAGCTGTACAGGCGCTGTACAAAGCACTGTACAGAGCGTTCTACGTTAGAGCGCCCCTCGTTTTCACGAGAGACAGAGCAGGGGCGCTGTACAGAAGCGCCCTACGTACAGCGCCCAAGGCAAATATGAGGCCAACTTATCAAACGACCACACTTGATTTGGCCCCCTATATATATGCCACTTGACTTTAGGTCAATAATAAGAGTTCATATTCAGAGTTCATACTTAGGATATTTTTCAAAGAGAAGAAAAATTCCAAGAACTCATTTTTAACTTACTCAAACACTTTTTCATGTCATCAAATCATCATCTAGCATCATCTTTGTCTAGATGTCATTCTAGCATGGATTCTTCATCATACTTTGCTTGGTAAGCTTTTCACTAATATTCTTACATATTTTGTGTTTCTCTTAACAAGAAATCTCAATTAATTGTATGTATTTTATATATTGGATACAAGTTTGAGCTTAGTGTGAGTATATTGAGAGTTGTATTGTGATAGCTTAGGTTTTGTGCTTAATCTTAATTAGCTAAACTATTTGACATGTCATTTAGTTTTGATATATGATTGTTCTAATTGCATATTACATCTTAGATAAGCATTAGGGTTTCCCTGCTAGTGCATTTGGAATTCATATATTCACTTAGGGTGTTGTTATTTCTTCATAGAGAAAGTAAGTCTTGTGTGTAGCTTCCGGGATTAGGTTTGCTTAGATCACAAGCAAATTGGACTAGGTCATCATACCGGGATTAGGTAGGTGTGTGATACTTCGGGATTAGGTTGTAATCATTTTACACATTTAGTGGATTCGAGGTTCGAGTGTGGCTACTTACTGGCCCGTGGTTTTTCCCGTGAGGGTTTCCACGTAAAAATCAAGTCTTATTTAATTTCCGCATTTTATACTTGATTTGTTGTTATCTAGTTAGGGGTAATTTCGTAATTTTGACTTAATACGAAAAATTGGGTATAAGCTTAAAATCTATTCACCCCCCCCCCCCCCCTCTAGATAGTTTTATACACACCATGCTAATTGTTTCAAGTGGTATCAGAGGGTTTATATAACATAGGTGATCCTTGCTATTTGGGGGTTTGCATTTTGTGTGATTTTTATCATTCATACATTGCATTCATTCATTTATTCAAATACATTATGAGTGGAAACGGTGGAAATGGTGGTGGCAACGAAGGGCTTCTAGCACAAGGCCTCCACTTCTTACCGGATTGAACTATTCCCAATGGAAAGGGAAGATGGAATCCTACATATGCCAAATCACGACCGTGCTTGGATGGCGTGGAAGACGGATATGATCTACCCATGATGACTCCCGGTGGTGGAGGAGAAGATGTATTGAGCTAAGGCACAATGGAACGCGCAAGAGTTTGAGGCTTCAAAGTGGAATAGGAAGGCGATGCATGCCATTATGTGATAGACGAAAATCAATACAAGTTGATTCAAAAACTAGGATAGCTAAGGAGGCATGGGACAGCCTAGAGATTGCACATGAGGGAACCGAAGTGGTGAAGGACTCTAAGCTTCAAGCCCTCTAAACTCAATCGAGATGCTTCAAGCTGGAGGAGCTGCGTGCTTCAACGACTTCGAGATCAAGTTGATGGACATAGTCAACCAAAGTCACAACTTGGTGATCCATATTCGGATAGAGAATCAAGCAAAAGTGTTAGGATTATGCTCAATAGCAAGAGTGTAATAGGTTTTTGACAATCTATTCATATATATAAATGTGATTTCTGGTTTAACAAATCTTATAGTATTTATAGTTTAATTATTATAATTGTCAAAGTAAAAATATCATAGGTTAAAGACTATGAGAAAAGAAAGAAGAATTGTTCGTACATCTGGATATGTATGAGTAGACATCAATCTTTAGTTAGTCTTGAATAATGTTCACAACTTAAGTAAAGGTTGGGCACCGTATCTATTAAGTTGTAGAATCTTTGCTAGCATTGAGTGGGATCAAAGAGATAGGTGAGTCTTAAAATCATCAGAGTGTCTCGTAGAAAGATCTAGTGCACTGGGTGCATTGAAACTGGATCACAATGAAAAGTTTTATCTAGAACCGTCAATAGATAACAGTCCTTTTATTATCAGAACAACGGAGAGTCATCGTAATCCTGAGATAAATGATGGACTTATGGTTGCAAGTGATCATTTGAGTTATCAATGAGTACGATTATATCGCATAGTCTATCCTCGTAGTTTGGTGATATTCATTTGTTAATCGATAGAGACTTCATTTATAGATAGGACATTGTGGCTCCATTTAATAAATGAGAGTATATATCATCATATGGAGTTTGAGGTACTTGGATATTAAATCTCAACGTTTGAGTTTGCGATAGTGTCTATTGAAAACATGGCTTCTGGACAAGTCAAAATATCCAA
>CM059877.1:15778277-15863550 GCA_030490815.1 Acer saccharum | reverse complement strand
ACCGTTGTTTTTAATGGCTTATTCGTGATCAAACCACATGTGGGGATGCTTTGTAAGGGTAGCTTAGATGTTGTTGTTATTGCTTAGGCCCTTTTGAAGACCTCACTATTGACAAGCACCAAAGGTAATATTCTAAGTGCTTACTTGTCTTGAAGAGATAGATGCACACACTCACAACTCATGCATATGTTTAATCCTTATATGTTGTGTGTTTATGTGTGCCTTAATGCTCATAACATCTCTTCTTGCATGTTAGTTTGATTGCATCTTGCATATCCAATTGCCTTGTCATGCTTAGACTTAGGATTGCATTTTTGCACTGGGCGCCCCCAAAAGCGCTGTACAGAAGCGCTGTACGAACAGCGCCCATTGAGCGCTGTTCAGACCTGATCGATTTAATCGGTCGCTGTTGGGTCGCTGTTGGGGCGCTGTACGTGGCGCTGTACAAAGCGCTGTACGTACAGCGCCACTCTGTTTCCTCGTGAAAACAGAGCAAGGGCGCTGTACAGGCGCTGTACAAGGGCGCCCTACGTACAGCGCCCAAGGCAAATAGTGGGCAAACTTATCAAAACGACCACACTTTGTTTTGGCCCCCTATATATATGCCACTTTGACTTTAGGTCAATTACAAGAGTTCATATTCAGATTTCATACTTAGGAGATTTTTCAAAGAGAAGAAAAATTCCAAGAACTCATTTTTAATTACTCAAACACTTTTCCATGATCATCAATCATCATCTAGCATCATCTTAGATCATCTAGATGACATCTTGCATGGATTCTTCATCATACTTTGCTTGGTAAGCTTTTCACTAATATCTTACATATTTTGTGTTTCTCTTATCTAGCAATCTCAATTTAATTACTTGTATGTGATTTTATATTTGTTGAATACAAGATTGAGATTAGTATGATGTATGTTTGAGAAGTTGTATTGTGCTAGCATATTAGGTTTTTGTGCTTGATATTGATTAGCTAAACTAATTGACATGTCATTTAGTTTTGATATCTAGGATTGCTCTTAATTGCATATTAATCATCTTAGATAAGCATATAGGGTTTCCCTTGCTCTATGTTGCATTTTGGATATTTTCATATTCACTTAGGGTTGTATTCTCTTCAAGAGAAGCTAAGTCTTGTGTGTAGCAATCGGGATTAGGTTGCTTAGATCGCAAGCAAATTGGACTAGGTTCACTCATACCGGGATTAGGTAGGTGTGTGATTACTTCCGGGATTAGGTTGTAATCGTTTGCACATTTAGTGGATTCGAGGTTCGAGTGTGGCTTACTTACATAGCCCGTGGTTTTTCCCGTGAGGGTTTCCACGTAAAAATTCAAGTGTATTTAATTTCCGCACCATATTACACTTGCTTGTTTATTTATCTTGAGGGTAATTTCGTAATTTTGACTAACACGAAAAATTGGGTAAAAAGCGTAAAATCTATTCACCCCCCTCTAGATAGCTTTATACACACCGTGGTAATTAGTTTCAATTGGTATCAGAGCGGGTTCCTAGACATACATAGGTGATCCTTGCTTTATTTTGGTGTGTTTTGCATTTTGTGTGATTTTTGATATTCATACATTTGCATTCATTTCATTCATTCATAAACACTATGAGTGGAAACGGTGGAAATGGTGGTGGCCACGAAGGAGCTTCTAGCACAAGGCCTCCACTTCTTACCGGTTTGAACTATTCCCAATGGAAAGGGAAGATGGAATCCTACATATGCCAAATTCATGACCGTGCATGGATGGCGGTGGAAGACGGATATGATCTCCCTATGATGACTCCCGCGGGTGGAGGACAAGATGTTTTGAAGCCTAAGGCGCAATGGAACGCGCAAGAGTTTGAGGCTTCTAAGTGGAATAGGAAGGCGATGCATGCCATTATGTGTGCCATGGATGAGAATCAGTACAAGCTTATTCAGAATACTCAAATTGCCAAAGTGGCATGGGACATCCTTCAAGTTGCACATGAGGGAACCGAGGTGGTGAAGGAGTCCAAGCTTCAAGTCCTCCAAACTCAATTTGAGTTACTTAGGATGGGAGAGGATGAATGCTTCAACGACTTCGAAATCAAATTGATGGACATAGTAAATCAAAGCCATCAACTCGGAGACCCGTATTCGGATAGGAGAGTCAAGCAAAAAATTATGAGATCTCTCCCCGATAGGTTTGAATCAAAGGTGACGGCCATAGAAGAAAATAGTGGCTACATGGATATGAAGCCAAGTGAGGTAATTGGGCGTCTCCTTGCATATGAGTCTAGGAAGGCTCCTAGCAACACTACTCCTCCTAAGAAGTCTAAAGGAATAGCTTTGAAAGCATCTAAGGATGCAAAGGAGGCAAAGCATGAATCGGATGAAGACCTTGCCTTATTTGTGAAACGGTTCAACAAGGTTATGGGGTTCAAGAAGAAGAAGGGATTTGGGTCAAGAGGACAAGATTTGAAGAAAAAGAGTTCCTTCAAGAAGTTTGAGCCTAGACAAGAGAGGACCGAAAGGAAAGGGGTCGATGCTTTGAGTGTGGTGGGATTGGTCACTTTGCCCCCGAATGTGCGAATCACAATGAGAGGAAGAAGGGTAAAGTGATGGCCGCCACATGGAGTGGGAGTAGTGATGACTCCAATGAGGAGATGAGTCTTCAAGTGAGGAAGAGCTCATGGCTAACTTCCTAGCTTTTGCATCTTCTCACAAGAGCAAAAGTGCTAGTGAAAAGGAAGATTTGAGTCAAGAGGAAATTGACTCTAGTGAAGAAGAAAGTGACTCCTCTTCTAGTTCCAAGAAGAAGTTTGTGGAGCAAAAGGTGCTTGCTAAATACCATGCCGAGTTCAATGATTTAGCACTTAAAAGCACAAGAAAGATTGAGAGGTTGAGAGAAGAAAACCTTGAACTTTCGGCTCACAATGACCACTTAAGTGAACAAGTGGAAAGATTGAAGAGGAGAGAGGATAAGCTAATTGAGGAGTTAGACTTGTCCAAGAGAAGTGAAGAAGGCTTGAAGAGGGAACTTGTAGAAGCTAAAGGTCCTTGGCTAGGATAGATTCTAGCACCAAGAAGCTTGATCATTTACTTGGTGTTGGAAAGAGTCCAAGTGACAAGAGAGGTCTTGGGTATGAAGATGGCAAGAAAATCTCAACCTCTAACAAGACCATTTGTCAAGAGCTTGAAGAATGAAGAAACTTCATTTGTGCAACCTCCTAAGAAAAGTTAGAAATAGGACAAAGTTCTAATGCACAAGTGAAAATGGGGCCAAGAAGGAAACTCAAGCTCAACCTCCTAAGGTTCCTCAAGCCAACACTCCTCCCAAATTGGCTCACAAAGGAAAGAGACCAATCATGCAACCTCAAGCTTGGAAGCAACCAAGACCGGTTCAACAACGAAGGATTGAACCCACATATCCACAAAGACATGGACGCTCAAAGGCGAGGTATGATTCCTTTTTTCATTCCTATTTGTCACTTTTGTGGTTGTGATGGTCATATTAGACCAAATTGCTTTCAATATATTAAAATGTGTAGAAAACAAAGCATGATTGAAAAGAGAAAGAATAGAGCCAAGATGCATGTTTCTAGGAATGAAAATATTGATTTGCATGATCCTAGAAATAGTAGAGCACATGTACCAAACCACTAAGAAAGCTAAAATTGTTGCTAAGTGGATTAGAAAGAATGAAATGTTTGCCATGTTGCACAAATAGCCTTGAAGGCAAATTCTTCTAATTTTTGGTACTTGGATAGTGGGTGCTCTAGGCACATGACGGGAAACAAGAGTTTCTTCGAGACTCTTGTTATGGAGGAAGGTGGAAATGTCACTTTTGGTGATGGATCCAAAAGAAATGTTATAGGGAAAGGAACCATTTCCGTTCCCGGATTACCCTCCTTATCCAATGCTTTATTTGTTGATGGCTTGAAAGCCAATTTAATTAGCATTTCACATCTTAGTGATGAAGGATATTCCGTCTTGTTCTCTAAAGATTATTGCTCTATCCTTAAACCCGATGGACAAACCTTGTTGAAGGGCATGAGATCTAGCGACAATTGCTATTGTCTTGAAGCTAGAATTGTATCTAATCATGTGTCCATGGATGAGCAAATTGAGTTGTGGCATGAAAGACTTGGCCACATGAACTTTAGGGATCTACGGACCCTTGGAAAGTTCAATTGTGTGCGTGGCCTCCCTAAGCTTGGGAAGAAAGCCAATGGTATTTGTGGACCTTGCCAACAAGGAAAGCAAACCAAAAGCATGCACAAAAAGGGTAAGTATCTCACCACCAAGGAGCCACTTGAGCTTCTCCACATGGACCTCATGGGTCCCATGCAAACCGAAAGTTTGGGTGGAAAGAGATACATTTTTGTTTGTGTTGATGATTTCTCTAGATTTACATGGACATATTTTCTTAGAGAAAAATCCGAAACTTTTGATAAGTTTAAAATGCTTTGTACTAAATTGCAAAATGAAATGAATTCTAACATTAGAAGCATTAAACGGATTAGAAGTGACCATGGGAGAGAATTTGAGAATGCCACCTTTGAAACCTTTTGTAATGGTTTAGGCATCTCCCATGAATTTTCTGCTCCTAGGACACCTCAACAAAATGGAGTTGTTGAGAGGAAGAATAGGGTCCTCCAAGAGATGGCCCGTGTGATGTTGCTTAGCAACAATGTCCCTAGGAACCTATGGGCCGAAGCCATTAACACGGCTTGCTATATAGGAAATAGAGTGTTCCTAAGGCCCGGTACTAGAAACACCTCCTATGAGTTATGGAAAGGCAAGAGGCCAAATGTTAGCTACTTCCACACTTTTGGAAGCAAATGCTACATTTTGAATGACCGTGATCAACTTGGCAAGTTTGATGCTAAGAGTGATGAGGGTATTTTTATTGGCTATGCCTTAAATAGTAGAGCCTATAGAGTTTTCAATTTAAAGACTCTAAGTGTTATGGAATCATCCAATGTCGTATTTGATGATACTAGGCTCAAGTCTAATGATCATGAGGAGGAGGTTATTTTTAGTGATGATTCTCCTTTGGAGAAGGTTGTGGTGTCGCCTAATGTTGGGACATCTAATGTCAACAATGATGGCACACAACCTATTGATAGAGTTCCTCTCTTGGACTCTAAAGAACCCGCTCCATGGGTTAGGAAACTCCATGATAAAGAAGATATCATTGGAGAGGTAAATGAGGGTGTTAGGACTAGACGCCAACTTGCTAATCTTATTAGCTATACATGTTACACCTCTCAAATTGAACCCAAAAAGGTTGAAGAAGCCTTAAATGATGAATTTTGGGTTCTTGCCATGCAAGAAGAGCTAAGCCAATTCGAAAGGAATGAGGTTTGGACTCTAGTTCCTAGGCCTAAGACCACTAATGTCATAGGCACCAAATGGATATTTAGGAACAAATCCGATGAGGATGGCAACATAGTGCGGAACAAGGCTAGACTTGTAGCACAAGGGTACTCTCAAATTGAGGGTATCGACTTTGAGGAGACTTTTGCTCCCGTTGCCCGCTTAGAGTCCATTAGGCTTCTCTTGTCCATCTCTTGTGTGCACAAGTTCAAATTGCACCAAATGGACGTCAAGAGTGCCTTCCTCAATGGCTTCTTGCAAGAGGAAGTGTTTGTTGAACAACCTAAGGGGTTTGTGGATGCACACCACCCCAATCATGTCTATCGCCTCAAGAAGGCACTTTATGGGTTGAAACAAGCACCGAGGGCTTGGTATGAGCGCCTCACTCAATTTCTTGTTGACAACAACTACACAAGAGGTAGTGTTGACAAGACACTATTCATCAAGAGAGACAATGATGAGCTTTTCATAGCTCAAATATATGTTGATGATATAGTTTTTGGCTCCACCAACAACACCAAAGTCCAACAATTTGTTGATGTCATGTCTCTTGAATTTGAGATGAGTCTTGTTGGTGAGCTTAGTTACTTCCTAGGTTTGCAAATTAGGCAAATGCATGATGGGATTTTCATAACCCAAGCCAAATATGCTAAGAACCTAGTGAAGAAGTTTGGTTTAGAGAAAGCCAAACATTGTGATACACCCATGAGTACACTTTGAAGCTAAGCAAGGATGCTAGTGGTAAAAGTGTGGACCAAACTCTATATCGTGGCATGATAGGTAGCTTGCTTTATTTGACCGCAAGTAGGCCCGATATATCTTTTAGTGTGGGTGTGTGTGCTAGGTACCAAGCGGATCCTAAGGAGTCCCACCTCTCTTGTGTGAAGAGGATCATTCGCTATGTGAATGGGACATCCAACTATGGGATTTGGTACTCTTTTGACACTAATGCTAGTCTAGTTGGCTTTAGTGATGCGGATTGGGCAGGAAATTGTGATGATAGGAAGAGCACATCGGGCGGTTGCTTCTTTCTAGGCAACAACTTGGTGTCTTGGTTTTGCAAGAAGCAAAACTCGATTTCCTTGTCCACGGCCGAGGCCGAGTACATAGCCGCGGGGAGTGGATGCACACAACTCCTATGGATGAACAAATGCTGTAGACTACGGATTCAACCAAGGTACTCTCACTCTCTTTTGTGATAACATGAGTGCTATTAATATTTCCAAGAATCCGGTTCAACATTCTAGAACTAAGCATATTGACATCCGCCATCACTTCATTAGAGAGCTTGTTGAAAATAAATGCATAGTACTTGAACATGTAGGTACTAATGATCAACTTGCGGACTTATTTACTAAACCCTTAGATGCTACTCGATTTAAAACTCTTAGTAGATCTATTGGGATATGTCTTGTGGAGTGATGTTCTATGATTGACCCCATATGGGGAACTCAAGCAAAGAGAGCTATTTTGCATTCATGTAACTTGCAAAAAATTTGAAATAACTTATGCCTCTTCTTTTGATTGCTTGAGTAAGCTTGGTTGTACATATGTATATATGCTTTCAAATTCTATAAGTGTGAACCTTGCTTGTCTACAATCCATGTCATATTTATGTTCAAACATGCATTTTTGGACTAGGAGATTTACATAGGAAGTATGATGTGAATGACCTATAGTTATCTCCATGACATGATGATTCTTTAATAACATGCTAATGCTAAATGAAAAAGCATGAAATTCATACAACATGCTCACATGAAAAGCATGAATTGATGATTGCATATTCTTAAAAATGCAAAACTTGTGTGAAAGCTATGAGACTCAAATGAATAAAGGATCTTGTATCCGTTCAAAGGAATTTACATTCCAAATGTCTCTCTTTCTTTATTAGTTGAACATGGTTACTATCATACGGATTCTTATCCGGAAAAATCAAATAGGGTGCAAAGTCGCTCATGCCATGTTTCGCTTATAAAGTTGGATATAGTTGCTCTTAAAATTGAAATCAATAATCTCTATATCCTTGCTTTTCCCATGACATTGGTGAAATTGGTTTGAATTCAAATTAGAAACCTTTGTCATTTGCTTTGCCAAATACCATTGTATTTTGGACTTGAATGCTATATGTCTTGTATGCAAAGCATGTTGGATTCACACATTTTCTCAAATAAATCTCCTTGTTTCTCTCAAATTAATTGAAGTGCATAAAGTGACTTATATGTATATGCATATCTTGCATGCTTCTATCTCTCGTTGCTTTGAGTGACCCGGTTGGGGACTACTCCTTTGCCTATATCATGACAAAAAGGGGGAGTAGGAAATGGTAAGGGGAGTTGCAAAATATAGAAGCTTTTGTGCATTTTGGGGAGAACATACATTGAGGGGGAGTAACCCTTTGAGGGGGAGCATTGCATTTATCATTCATTGCATACATTTGCTAATGTTGTGCCTAAATTCTAAAAATGCAAATGCTTGGTATTGTTCTCACATGATTAATCTCACACTTTACTTGTATTGGAAATGCTAGAAACTTTATTTTCAGGGCTTGATTGTTCTACAAGAGATTGAAGACTTGAAGTTTTTACTTTCTTATCTCTTTGTAATGTAGATAATCATTGTAGTCCCGTAGTTTCTAATTCTATGTGAGGAATCAATGTGAGTGGTGGTTTTGTCACGAAATAGCCAAAGGGGGAGATTGTTAGGATTCCCGTTGTTTTAATTGGCTTATTTCGTGATCAAACCACATGTGGGGATGCTTTGTAAGGGTAGCTTAGATGTTGTGTTATTGCTTAGGCCCTTTTGAAGACCTCACTATTGACAAGCACCAAAGGTAATATTCTAAGTGCTTACTTGTCTTGAAGAGATAGATGCACACACTCACAACTCATGCATATGTTTAATCCTTATATGTTGTGTGTCTTTTATGTGTGCCTTAATGCTCATTAACATCTCTTCTTGCATGTTAGTTTGATTGCATCTTGCATATCCAATTGCCTTGTCATGCTTAGACTTAGGATTGCATTTTTGCACTGGGCGCCCCCAAAAGCGCTGTACAGAAGCGCTGTACGAACAGCGCCCATTGAGCGCTGTTCAGACCTGATCGATTTAATCGGTCGCTGTTGGGTCGCTGTTGGGGCGCTGTACGTGGCGCTGTAAAGCGCTGTACGTACAGCGCCACTCTGTTTCCTCGTGAAAACAGAGCAAGGGCGCTGTACAGGCGCTGTACAAGGGCGCCCTACGTACAGCGCCCAAGGCAAATAGTGGGCAAACTTATCAAAACGACCACACTTTGTTTTGGCCCCCTATATATATGCCACTTTGACTTTAGGTCAATTACAAGAGTTCATATTCAGATTCATACTTAGGAGATTTTTCAAAGAGAAGAAAAATTCCAAGAACTCATTTTTAATTACTCAAACACTTTTCCATGATCATCAATCATCATCTAGCATCATCTTAGATCATCTAGATGACATCTTGCATGGATTCTTCATCATACTTTGCTTGGTAAGCTTTTCACTAATATCTTACATATTTTGTGTTTCTCTTATCTAGCAATCTCAATTTAATTACTTGTATGTGATTTTATATTTGTTGAATACAAGATTGAGATTAGTATGATGTATGTTTGAGAAGTTGTATTGTGCTAGCATATTAGGTTTTTGTGCTTGATTGATTAGCTAAACTAATTGACATGTCATTTAGTTTTGATATCTAGGATTGCTCTTAATTGCATATTAATCATCTTAGATAAGCATATAGGGTTTCCCTTGCTCTATGTTGCATTTTGGATATTTTCATATATTCACTTAGGGTTGTATTCTCTTCAAGAGAAGCTAAGTCTTGTGTGTAGCAATCGGGATTAGGTTGCTTAGATCGCAAGCAAATTGGACTAGGTTCACTCATACCGGGATTAGGTAGGTGTGTGATTACTTCCGGGATTAGGTTGTAATCGTTTGCACATTTAGTGGATTCGAGGTTCGAGTGTGGCTTACTTACATAGCCCGTGGTTTTTCCCGTGAGGGTTTCCACGTAAAAATCAAGTGTATTTAATTTCCGCACCATATTACACTTGCTTGTTTTTTATCTTGAGGGTAATTTCGTAATTTGACTAACACGAAAAATTGGGTAAAAAGCGTAAAATCTATTCACCCCCCTCTAGATAGTTTATACACACCGTGCATTAATTAGTTTCAGGGGTATCAGATACCCTGCGCCTCATGCTTCTTTTTAAAATGATGTTCGCGGGATATGGGGTTTCAAGTAGCGGGGTACCAGGATACGCGGGTATCGGGGTACTCGGGTAGTTGGGTGCAGGGTCTCATGATGGTTGTGTCTTTCCAGGCCCCCACTTATCTTTTGGCTTCCTAGTGCTTTTCATGGTCCCGGGAATTATGGACCTAGCCGGGGTGGGTAGAGGCTCTTCTTTAGCGTCAGCTGCAGGCGGGGTACCGGACATCTTTTCGCTTCTACTTTGGATCCCGGCTGTCTTCTCAAGCTAGTGGAAAATTCTTTTTTTGATCCCCGCAATCATGGCGGTTTAACAAATGCCAAATCAGTGTTCTATAATTGTGGATGATGACTAAAATTGATGAGTGGGCAACAAGAATTGAACTTAAATATGACAAAGCTCTCTATTGAGCGGGATCCTTTTCTTCTTCCAAAAAAGACTACGGTTTCTTCCCTAACCGGGATCATCTTCTGCTTCTTCTTCTTTCTACTGATTAGAGAAAAGGGCATAGCCCACCTATTAGTGTAACTCTCTGGGAGCAACGTATGTGTGTTATTCTCCTACTCATGTAAGCTCTTCGTGTAGGGAAAAATACCGTAGTACATGCAACGGAAGCGAGACTAAAAATGATTAGTATGTTTGATATTCAAATATTCAATATGCAAATAATGCTAGGGTACATTAAATGCTTATCTAGGATTATATGATGTCAATAAAATCAATCTTAGATATGAAAATAGTTATATGACATGGCATACAACTTTAGTTATGTGGAGGAACCAATCCTAGATACAATAGCTATCAAAAACAATTCAATCATATTAATGAGATTAATTAGCTAGATGGCATAAGCATGAAATACTAGCTATCAAAAAAACAATCTCAATCATATAATGAGATTAATTAGCTAGATGTTAGATAAAACATGAAAATCCTAGCTATCATAATAACTCAATAACACATAATCTCAATCGTATGTAGAAATAATCTAATGACTACAAATAATAAATGAGAGATTGATAAGTAAAACACTAATTATGTAAGATAATACTGTTAAACAATCATACCATGTGTGTTGAAGAGACCCAGCATTAGACATGCTAGATCTTTATTTCTCTCAAGTCTCTCTAAATATCTCTCTAGGGTTTAGGATGCAAGACTTGGTTTGGGAACAGAGATAAGGATGTATTTATAGAGACCAAAAAAAGGGTAGGTGAAAAGACAAGTTTACCCCTAAAATCGCACGATCGGCGATTTCAATCGACGGTCGAGACCACCGAATTAACCGTCAAATGACTCCCGAGAGAACAAGGGAACATCGGTGACTTCGTCGACGGTTTCATAACCGCCGATCATAACTGCCGTTTGGAACCGAGATATTATTTCAATCAGGTCTCGATCGGCATTTTTAACGGCGTACAGGCCACCGATCGCAACCGCTGTTCATCAAAAATGGTGAAACCAAAGGAGAAGCCAAAGGCATCTTTACCGACGATCATCGCGCAAAACAATGCACACCAATGTGCACGCGTGGACGTTTCCGAACATCCTTCGGGAACGAATTACACCATACTTAAAGCTAACAAACATGAAGGGCAAGTGTGGGAATTCAATGCATCCTAATGCCTAACATGTCATGGCATTTCAATAAACAAGATGCAATTATATAAACATGCATGAAGAGATATTCAACAATATGAATGCACACATCTAAAAACACATAACAACAAGTATAAGAGATATGCATGAGTTGTGAGTGATGCAACTATGATCTCTTCAAAGCATGTAAGCACTAGAATTTACCTTTGGTGCTTCTTCTCTTGAGGTCTTGAGAGGGCCATGAACTTTACAATTCCTAAGCTACCCTTACAACAAGCCCCACTGTGGTTGTCTAAGAAATAAGCCAATCAAAAGATGGGAATCCTTACAGATACGAAGTCGTTGGTCTTCCCCAACAAGTCCCGCAGGTTCTTCTCTTTTGCTCCGCTAGATCATTCGCGAACTGAGGTCGCGGAAGGTAGTTATTCTCATTTAAGCCCTCTTCCTTGATTCCAAACTGGGAAACCTACACAACACAAACAACTCAAAAAAATCAAATGCATTTGCTTGATATGAAAATAAAACAAGAAAACAACAAACATAACAAACTACATTATTTGCTAAAAACTAAATACGACTAACGAATAACCATCTCCCCGGTAGCGACGCCATATTCTGACGGGCGGCCGTTGACGCCCGATCGGATTCTATTCTAATCACCTCGCAAATGCAACGAGTCAAAGGACTAGTATAGCAAGTAAGCAAGGGTCTCGTTCCACAGGGAGATGAAATCTGTTAATTGTATCTAACTCTCGAGTTTATTAAAGCATGTAAATGGATACGTGTGTGTGTGTGGTGTGTGTTGTGTGTGTGCATGTTGTAAGCTAACTAGGATAGAAATGTAGCCGGGTGTCTTGGCTATCTAATTAATCTACTCCTAATTAAGTTATTCTACTTCTAGAGGCAAGACACCCTAGCTACGAAAATAAAGGTGGCTTGGAGATTAGCAAGATATGAAACATATGGGACATCGGTTTACCAAACACACAATGCAAATCATGAAGATTGTAATCATGTGAACTCAATTAATCTAGTAAAGGGTTTGTTCTCTTGATTGGGGAATTACCAAAATCATGTCATCACTCTCCAAACGAAAGAGTGATTGTGTCTAGGTTTAGACCCATTAAGCACAAGAACATTGAACTAAGGCTATCACAAACAAGTTATGCATAAGCCTTTCCTATTCTATAGAGCTAATAGCCAAATTCATACTTGGAATGGTAATTCGAGCACAAACTCAACTCAAGCTCTCTAATCATCAAGCATAGCATGATGAATCTTCTACCAACATACATACATAAATGAGATATTTATTACAACTACTTCTACATCATTAGTTAATCTATCCTAATCTCATTCATACATACATATCATTATACAACTCTACATACACATGAATATCATAATAAGAGATTATAAATGAATAGCATAGAATAGAACAATACATGAATCAAATCTAAGAAACAATACAAACATATTATAACATAAGTGTTGGTTACAAATAATCCCACATGAAGTTACAATCAATAGACATACAAAGAGATAAGAAGTAAGGAAATCACCCTTAAAGACAAGCCTCCAAAAGCTCTTCTTGTCTAATGAACTCTAATGGCTCGACAAACATGCCTCCTATCTCTGCATATCTACTCCCCATGGAAGGCTTTCCATGGGGAAAATCCCCATGGAAGCTTGGAGTTGCTCTCTCTTTTTGTCTTATTCAATCTAAGAAGAGTTTCTTGGAGCAAGGTTTGGTGGTGCACACGTTGAAAGAGAGGCAAAAGGATTTGTATATAGGTTGGGCAAGTTTTGGGCATGAAAGGGGTGTGAAAAGACCAAAATACCCCTGCTAAATATCTTCATTTCAGCTTGGACGGGGGTTTGGCTACTTCGCCGTGGGAAATATCTAGCTAGACAGAAGGTACAAGCTAGCTAGCGGGTTCGTGAACTTCATTCCGCGGGAAATGTCTAGCCATACGAACTAGTAGGAATCCTGGTGGGTTTAGTTCCGCGAGACATATCTAACCAGCCAGAATGTTGAACTTGCCATGGTGCTCCGCGGGTTCTAGCTTGAGAGCTCTTTCTAGCTAGCCAAAGGCCTGAACTAGCTGGTTCATCTCCGCAGGTTCATGCTGTTAGGATTATGCTCAATAGCAAGAGTGTAATATTGTAATTGACAATCTTTTATATTAATAAAGTGATTTCTGGTTAACAAATCTTATAGCATTTATAGTTTAATATTATAATTGTCAAAGTAAATAATCATAAGGTCTAAAGACTATGAGAAAAGAAGAATTGTTCGTACATCTGGATATGTATGAGGAAGACACAATTCTAGTTAGTCTTGAATAATGTTCACAACTTAAGTTAAAGGTTAGGCACCTTACCTGTTAAAGTTGTAGAATTCTTTTGCTAGCATTTGAGTGGGATCAAATGAGTTGATGGTCTAAAATCATTGAAGGGTCTTCGAGTAAAAGAATCTAGTGCACTGGGTGCATTGAACTGGATCACAATGAAAAGCTTTATCTAGAACCGTCAATAGATAATAGTCTTTCATTATCAGGACAATCAGAGAGTCTATCTTAATCTGAGATAAATGATGGACTTATGGTTTCAAGTGGTATCATTTGAGTTATCAATGAGTATGATGATATAGCATAGTCTATCCTCGATAGTTTGGTGATATTCATTTGTTAATCGATAGAGGACTTCATTTATAGAGATGGACATTGTGGCTCCATTTATTAAATGAGAGTATAATATCATCATATGGATGTTTTTGAGGTAATTGGTATTAAATCTCAACGTTGAGTTTTCGATAGTGACTATTGAAACATGGCTTGGACAAGTCAAAGTATCGAAGTTCAAAACGTGGTCATATGAGTAAATATGGTAACTTGGAGAGTTATAGACGGTCTATGAACTCTTGGCGATTACTGATATTAATCACGAGGATACACTATCTCCAATATGATTGTCTAGGGTATGAATGAGGAACATCTTCTTATTCTATCTTTATTTAAGAGTTCATTTTAGCTCTTTAGTGGAATGAGTTAAAATTAATGGATCGGACCTAAGTGAATCATTTGTGATTGTGATTAGGTATGTCTATTGAAGCTTAAATTTAGATAGCCCATCAAGATCCTCAATCCACACGGACTTACATGGATCACTTGATATATTCTACGGACCAATTTATGGGTCCATCGAGAATTGCATTTAATATATTAAGAATATAATTTGCACATTATTTATTTAATGGGTGATCAATTATATTAATATATAATGAAAGACATGTGGCTTGTTCTTTTAGTAAGAAGGGTCTGGTTCACATGGGGCTTTTTAATTAAAGTCTAATGGATTAAATAAAATAAGAAAATAAATTAAGCCATATATATGATGTGGGCAGCAAGGCTAATTTATTAGTCAAATATATTATTTATTTTATGTTGATTAAATGAGAATTAATTAATTTATTAATTAATTATTTAATTAAGAAACAAAATCTTTTTTGATCAGGAAATATGTTCCTAGGTTAAATACTATTGGTAGTAGTATACTAAAAGTAAAAGACTTATTTGGTAAGAAAATAATAATGTTTATTTATTTAATCAAATAGGAAGTCTTTTAAAATAGTCATAATTGAATACTACACATTAGAGTTGGATTAGGGTTTGGATTCTCAAGAGTGATAGGAGTTTTGGTTAAACCTAAATCCTCTTGAAGTGAGGATTTCGGTCACCAACAATCTTCTACACTAGAGGATGCAGCAACCCTAGAAAAATAAGGAGTGGAATTTCGGTCACCCTATATGGGAAGAGATGAAATTCGGCCACCCTACTTGCTTGGCTTGAGAATTATTTCTTTTGCTTAGAAAAATAAATCCTTCTCTAGTGATTAGTGTGTAGATTTCGATCAAGACACAAGAGAGAAGAGATTATTCTATTTCGATAGTACACCAATAGCTTATACATCAATAGGCTTTTGTGTACAACTTCGAATAAGGTTCACGCGAGTTTCGATCATTAGATTGAGAACTCAAAAGTGACCGGAATAATCTTTGTAGTCTTTTGGATGTTTTGTGACTAACGATAAGAAAAAGAGATTTTGTTTATCCATCCTTAGGTATGCAATTCAAAGAAAAGGGAGACCACGCTCCTAGATGATTCACGTTCGTGCTAGGATTGAAGATCTTGCGGATTACCATCGACACAAGTCAATCGGATCACGCGACAAAAGGTATTCAACTTTTATTAGTTTATATATACGTTTAATTAATTTAAAGGGTTAAGGTTCATCAAAGGAAAAATTTTAAAATATACTAAACTCGTTTTTAGTCTTGCCGCTGCGTTGACCGTATTTTTCCCTACAAATGCTCCCCTACTTCGCAGCTTCTTTCCCGCGGTGGAAAACCATAGAGTTTCTCAATTCCTTCCCACGGCTTCCGCTTCTATTCCGCGGGTTCATTCTCGCCAGTCAGAACCTGCCGGAACTCTTCTTCGCACATAATTGCCCTATTTCTTCAGTTTAGGTTCAAACACCCACTTTGAGGGATATTTACCTACACATAGCTAAAACAATTATATACAAAAAAGTGCTCAGAAACGAAACAAAAAGCTAGGAAATGGGAGCGCTAAATGTGAACATTTGGAGCGCGATCATTTACCCAAAAAAAAGTTGAATGGAATTGTTGTGGAATTGGTTCCTCAGTAGAATATTTTAGCCCATAATGCAGTAGGGGTTTTTATAAATCATGGTGGGTGGAGTTCATTGAATGAGTGTAGGGATGTAGTGTGCCTATGATATAAGGCCATTTTTTGGGGACCAAAGACTTAATGCAAGAATGGTACAAGGAGTGGGAGATTGGTATTAGTGTGGAAGGTGGAATTATCACCAAAAATGGATTACTGAGTAGCTTGGATCTGATTTTGTGGTAAGAAAATGGAAAGAAAATGAGGGAGAATACTAGAAAATTCAAAAACTAGCTGAAAAGGCCATTGGACCTAGAGAAAGCTCCATGGAAAATTCAAAGCATTGGTAGATACAGTATCAAGGCCAAAAGATGCTTAAATCATTATAGATTTTCAAAGAGTGCTGTAGTCTTAAGTTTCATGCAATTCAATCAGGGTGTGTTTCTGTATTTGTGTTATTTTTATGAGGTCTTTAATGCTTGAAAGAAATTACTCGTATCAGAATCAATGTGAGTTACTTCTACAACATCATATGACTTCTATAGCTTTCTTATAAGGAACAATTACTTGAGATGCACCAAACCACATAATTATGGTATTTTCTTTAGGATCTCCTGAAAGTGCCACATCTTCATTCTCGGTCACAATGCATGTAGAATTTTCATGGTCCACCACATGATAGATAACCTTCTGGTCAAACTTTCAGAACACTTGGTTTAGAAATGATTCTTCATTTGTTTGAGTATTGGCAGTAAATGAGGAAGCTTCTCGTAACTAGTAGAAGACATAAAATATAATCATGTAAGCAAGTAAATCATGGAAGAAAACTGTAGATGGAAGCTCAAAGCATTCAGTAGTAACAAAAACTTTAAATAATGGTACATCAAAAACACCCTTGTACAACACGTTTACCAAATACCAATGTCCATCATACACGTTGAAATAAAACATAGAATTCAAAAAGAACATGTATTAAAAGATAATTTATTGGATATGTGTCTCTATCATCAAGTCAGTTTTTTGAACTGTTAGGTTTTAGCTCGTATTCTCAAATGACAAATGTGAACCAAACAAGACTCAATTGATGTGGTACTTCTTGGAAGACGTGGGATAATGTTTAGAAGTTGAAGACAGTTTGAGGCAGGTTGAAGAATAGAAGAATGAAGAAAGGAGAGAACCGTTCTGGCTTTGAGAATGGTTATGGGAGCGGTCGATCTTTGTTCGCGAATGTAAGTTCCTCAAAGTTGATTGGCTTATTTCGTGAACAAACCACATGGGGGTTCATGTAAGGGTAGCCTAAGAATGGTGATCAAGTTCGAAGCCCTTTCAAGACCTCAAGGGACAAGCACTCCAAAGGTATATCTCTAGTGCTGATTTTCTTTGAAGAGACTTAGTTGCACACACACACTTGCCATGCTTGCATATATGCCATTGATCTTGTGTGCATTTCTTCACATGTCACATTTCACACTTGCACTTTGTTGTTATATCTTGTTGTGCGTTTATGTGCCTTGCAATTCGTTTCCTGAATACTGTTCGGAAACGTCCGCGCATGCACGATAGTGTGCTTGGTTAAGCGTGAGGATCACCTTCGGAGAATGACTTGGCTTCTCCTTTGGTTTCACCATACCTGGTGAATCGGCAATTTGATCGGTGGCCATGACTGCCGAATGAAACCGCCATTTATGTCCATAAGGTTTTGGAGCAATTCGGCGGTTATAATCGGCGGTTATAATCGGCGGTCACAACCGCCGTTCATATGAATGATTTAATATCTCGGTTTTGATTCTGTAATTCTGATCGGCGGTTTCAAAACCGCTGAATGAAAGTGCCGATGTTCCCCTGTTCTCTTGGGGACTCAATTCGACGGTTTAATCGGCGGTCGGTGACCACCGAATGAAACTGCCGATCGTGCTTTTTCAAAGGCAATCTTGTCTTTTCACTAGGCTTTTTATTGGCCTTTATAAATACATCACTTTGTCTCCTCGGTGTGACTCTTTGATATCAAGAACCCTATATTCGATAAAGATATTTTTGAGAGAAAAGGCAATCAAGATTGCTCATTTAAACACTCAAACCCATTCTCATATGCATCAAAACATCATCTAAGCATTTTCTAGCATTTCTAGGATGCTTGCTTGCATGGGTCTTGCTCAACACATCCCTTGGTATGTTCTTCACTATTATCATACATAACTAGTGTTTTATTTGTCAAGGCATCTCTTTAATTACTTGTATGATCTTAGATTATATTCTTATATACAAGATAGAGATTCTTGTGTTGATATTGATTGAGTGTTGTTTTGTGATAGCTATCTAGGTTTTTAATCTATGTTTAGTTAAGCTGTTAGGATTCCCGTTGTGTTTAATTGGCTTATTTCGTGATCAAACCACATGTGGGGATGCTTTGTAAGGGTAGCTTAGATGTTGTGTTATTGCTTAGGCCCTTTTGAAGACCTCACTATTGACAAGCACCAAAGGTAATATTCTAAGTGCTTACTTGTCTTGAAGAGATAGATGCACACACTCACAACTCATGCATATGTTTAATCCTTATATGTTGTGTGTCTTTTATGTGTGCCTTAATGCTCATTAACATCTCTTCTTGCATGTTAGTTTGATTGCATCTTGCATATCCAATTGCCTTGTCATGCTTAGACTTAGGATTGCATTTTTGCACTGGGCGCCCCCAAAAGCGCTGTACAGAAGCGCTGTACGAACAGCGCCCATTGAGCGCTGTTCAGACCTGATCGATTTAATCGGTCGCTGTTGGGTCGCTGTTGGGGCGCTGTACGTGGCGCGGTACAGAGCGCTGTACGTACAGCGCCACTCTGTTTCCTCGTGAAAACAGAGCAAGGGCGCTGTACAGGCGCTGTACAAGGGCGCCCTACGTACAGCGCCCAAGGCAAATAGTGGGCAAACTTATCAAAACGACCACACTTTGTTTTGGCCCCCTATATATATGCCACTTTGACTTTAGGTCAATACAAGAGTTCATATTCAGATTTCATACTTAGGATATTTTTCAAAGAGAAGAAAAATTCCAAGAACTCATTTTTAATTACTCAAACACCTTTTCCATGATCATCAATCATCATCTAGCATCATCTTAGATCATCTAGATGACATCTTGCATGGATTCTTCATCATACTTTGCTTGGTAAGCTTTTCACTAATATCTTACATATTTTGTGTTTCTCTTATCTAGCAATCTCAATTTAATTACTTGTGTTATTTTGTATGTTGATACAAGATTGAGATTAGTATGATGTATGTTTGAGAAGTTGTATTGTGCTAGCATATTAGGTTTTGTGCTTGATATTGATTAGCTAAACTTGACATGTCATTTAGTTTTGATATCTAGGATTGTTCTTAATTGCATATTAATCATCTTAGATAAGCATATAGGGTTTCCCTTGCTCTATGTTGCATTTTGGATTTTTCATATATTCACTTAGGGTTGTATTCTCTTCAAGAGAAGCTAAGTCTTGTGTGTAGCAATCGGGATTAGGTTGCTTAGATCGCAAGCAAATTGGACTAGGTTCACTCATACCGGGATTAGGTAGGTGTGTGATTACTTCCGGGATTAGGTTGTAATCGTTTGCACATTTAGTGGATTCGAGGTTCGAGTGTGGCTTACTTACATAGCCCGTGGTTTTTCCCGTGAGGGTTTCCACGTAAAAATCAAGTGTTAATTTAATTTCCGCACCATATTACACTTGCTTGTTTATTTATCTTGAGGGTAATTTCGTAATTTTGACTAACACGAAAAATTGGGTAAAAAGCGTAAAATCTATTCACCCCCCCTCTAGATAGCTTTATACACACCGTGGTATTTAGTTTCAATTGGTATCAGAGCGGGTTCCTAGACATACATAGGTGATCCTTGCTTTATTTTGGTGTGTTTTGCATTTTGTGTGATTTTTGATTATTCATACATTTGCATTCATTTCATTCATAAACACTATGAGTGGAAACGGTGGAAATGGTGGTGGCCACGAAGGAGCTTCTAGCACAAGGCCTCCACTTCTTACCGGTTTGAACTATTCCCAATGGAAAGGGAAGATGGAATCCTACATATGCCAAATTCATGACCGTGCATGGATGGCGGTGGAAGACGGATATGATCTCCCTATGATGACTCCCGCGGGTGGAGGACAAGATGTTTTGAAGCCTAAGGCGCAATGGAACGCGCAAGAGTTTGAGGCTTCTAAGTGGAATAGGAAGGCGATGCATGCCATTATGTGTGCCATGGATGAGAATCAGTACAAGCTTATTCAGAATACTCAAATTGCCAAAGTGGCATGGGACATCCTTCAAGTTGCACATGAGGGAACCGAGGTGGTGAAGGAGTCCAAGCTTCAAGTCCTCCAAACTCAATTTGAGTTACTTAGGATGGGAGAGGATGAATGCTTCAACGACTTCGAAATCAAATTGATGGACATAGTAAATCAAAGCCATCAACTCGGAGACCCGTATTCGGATAGGAGAGTCAAGCAAAAAATTATGAGATCTCCCCGATAGGTTTGAATCAAAGGTGACGGCCATAGAAGAAAATAGTGGCTACATGGATATGAAGCCAAGTGAGGTAATTGGGCGTCTCCTTGCATATGAGTCTAGGAAGGCTCCTAGCAACACTACTCCTCCTAAGAAGTCTAAAGGAATAGCTTTGAAAGCATCTAAGGATGAAAAGGAGGCAAAGCATGAATCGGATGAAGACCTTGCCTTATTTGTGAAACGGTTCAACAAGGTTATGGGGTTCAAGAAGAAGAAGGGATTTGGGTCAAGAGGACAAGATTTGAAGAAAAAGAGTTCCTTCAAGAAGTTTGAGCCTAGACAAGAGAGGACCGAAAGGAAAGGGGTCCGATGCTTTGAGTGTGGTGGGATTGGTCACTTTGCCCCCGAATGTGCGAATCACAATGAGAGGAAGAAGGGTAAAGTGATGGCCGCCACATGGAGTGGGAGTAGTGATGACTCCAATGAGGAAGATGAGTCTTCAAGTGAGGAAGAGCTCATGGCTAACTTCCTAGCTTTTGCATCTTCTCACAAGAGCAAAAGTGCTAGTGAAAAGGAAGATTTGAGTCAAGAGGAAATTGACTCTAGTGAAGAAGAAAGTGACTCCTCTTCTAGTTCCAAGAAGAAGTTTGTGGAGCAAAAGGTGCTTGCTAAATACCATGCCGAGTTCAATGATTTAGCACTTAAAAGCACAAGAAAGATTGAGAGGTTGAGAGAAGAAAACCTTGAACTTTCGGCTCACAATGACCACTTAAGTGAACAAGTGGAAAGATTGAAGAGGAGAGAGGATAAGTTAATTGAGGAGTTAGACTTGTCCAAGAGAAGTGAAGAAGGCTTGAAGAGGGAACTTGTAGAAGCTAAAGGGTCCTTGGCTAGGATAGATTCTAGCACCAAGAAGCTTGATCATTTACTTGGTGTTGGAAAGAGTCCAAGTGACAAGAGAGGTCTTGGGTATGAAGATGGCAAGAAAATCTCAACCTCTAACAAGACCATATTTGTCAAGAGCTTGAAGAATGAAGAAACTTCATTTGTGCAACCTCCTAAGAAAAGTTAGAAATAGGACAAAGTTCTAATGCACAAGTGAAAATGGGGCCAAGAAGGAAACTCAAGCTCAACCTCCTAAGGTTCCTCAAGCCAACACTCCTCCCAAATTGGCTCACAAAGGAAAGAGACCAATCATGCAACCTCAAGCTTGGAAGCAACCAAGACCGGTTCAACAACGAAGATGGATTGAACCCACATATCCACAAAGACATGGACGTACTCAAAGGCGAGGTATGATTCCTTTTTCATTCCTATTTGTCACTTTTGTGGTTGTGATGGTCATATTAGACCAAATTGCTTTCAATATATTAAAATGTGTAGAAAACAAAGCATGATTGAAAAGAGAAAGAATAGAGCCAAGATGCATGTTTCTAGGAATGAAAATATTGATTTGCATGATCCTAGAAATAGTAGAGCACATGTACCAAAGGCCACTAAGAAAGCTAAAATTGTTGCTAAGTGGATTAGAAAGAATGAAAATGTTTGCCATGTTGCACAAATAGCCTTGAAGGCAAATTCTTCTAATTTTTGGTACTTGGATAGTGGGTGCTCTAGGCACATGACGGGAAACAAGAGTTTCTTCGAGACTCTTGTTATGGAGGAAGGTGGAAATGTCACTTTTGGTGATGGATCCAAAAGAAATGTTGTAGGGAAAGGAACCATTTCCGTTCCCGGATTACCCTCCTTATCCAATGCTTTATTTGTTGATGGCTTGAAAGCCAATTTAATTAGCATTTCACATCTTAGTGATGAAGGATATTCCGTCTTGTTCTCTAAAGATTATTGCTCTATCCTTAAACCCGATGGACAAACCTTGTTGAAGGGCATGAGATCTAGCGACAATTGCTATTGTCTTGAAGCTAGAATTGTATCTAATCATGTGTCCATGGATGAGCAAATTGAGTTGTGGCATGAAAGACTTGGCCACATGAACTTTAGGGATCTACGGACCCTTGGAAAGTTCAATTGTGTGCGTGGCCTCCCTAAGCTTGGGAAGAAAGCCAATGGTATTTGTGGACCTTGCCAACAAGGAAAGCAAACCAAAAGCATGCACAAAAAGGGTAAGTATCTCACCACCAAGGAGCCACTTGAGCTTCTCCACATGGACCTCATGGGTCCCATGCAAACCGAAAGTTTGGGTGGAAAGAGATACATTTTTGTTTGTGTTGATGATTTCTCTAGATTTACATGGACATATTTTCTTAGAGAAAAATCCGAAACTTTTGATAAGTTTAAAATGCTTTGTACTAAATTGCAAAATGAAATGAATTCTAACATTAGAAGCATTAAACGGATTAGAAGTGACCATGGGAGAGAATTTGAGAATGCCACCTTTGAAACCTTTTGTAATGGTTTAGGCATCTCCCATGAATTTTCTGCTCCTAGGACACCTCAACAAAATGGAGTTGTTGAGAGGAAGAATAGGGTCCTCCAAGAGATGGCCCGTGTGATGTTGCTTAGCAACAATGTCCCTAGGAACCTATGGGCCGAAGCCATTAACACGGCTTGCTATATAGGAAATAGAGTGTTCCTAAGGCCCGGTACTAGAAACACCTCCTATGAGTTATGGAAAGGCAAGAGGCCAAATGTTAGCTACTTCCACACTTTTGGAAGCAAATGCTACATTTTGAATGACCGTGATCAACTTGGCAAGTTTGATGCTAAGAGTGATGAGGGTATTTTTATTGGCTATGCCTTAAATAGTAGAGCCTATAGAGTTTTCAATTTAAAGACTCTAAGTGTTATGGAATCATCCAATGTCGTATTTGATGATACTAGGCTCAAGTCTAATGATCATGAGGAGGAGGTTATTTTTAGTGATGATTCTCCTTTGGAGAGGTTGTGGTGTCGCCTAATGTTGGGACATCTAATGTCAACAATGATGGCACACACAACCTATTGATAGAGTTCCTCTCTTGGACTCTAAAGAACCCGCTCCATGGGTTAGGAAACTCCATGATAAAGAAGATATCATTGGAGAGGTAAATGAGGGTGTTAGGACTAGACGCCAACTTGCTAATCTTATTAGCTATACATGTTACACCTCTCAAATTGAACCCAAAAAGGTTGAAGAAGCCTTAAATGATGAATTTTGGGTTCTTGCCATGCAAGAAGAGCTAAGCCAATTCGAAAGGAATGAGGTTTGGACTCTAGTTCCTAGGCCTAAGACCACTAATGTCATAGGCACCAAATGGATATTTAGGAACAAATCCGATGAGGATGGCAACATAGTGCGGAACAAGGCTAGACTTGTAGCACAAGGGTACTCTCAAATTGAGGGTATCGACTTTGAGGAGACTTTTGCTCCCGTTGCCCGCTTAGAGTCCATTAGGCTTCTCTTGTCCATCTCTTGTGTGCACAAGTTCAAATTGCACCAAATGGACGTCAAGAGTGCCTTCCTCAATGGCTTCTTGCAAGAGGAAGTGTTTGTTGAACAACCTAAGGGGTTTGTGGATGCACACCACCCCAATCATGTCTATCGCCTCAAGAAGGCACTTTATGGGTTGAAACAAGCACCGAGGGCTTGGTATGAGCGCCTCACTCAATTTCTTGTTGACAACAACTACACAAGAGGTAGTGTTGACAAGACACTATTCATCAAGAGAGACAATGATGAGCTTTTCATAGCTCAAATATATGTTGATGATATAGTTTTTGGCTCCACCAACAACACCAAAGTCCAACAATTTGTTGATGTCATGTCTCTTGAATTTGAGATGAGTCTTGTTGGTGAGCTTAGTTACTTCCTAGGTTTGCAAATTAGGCAAATGCATGATGGGATTTTCATAACCCAAGCCAAATATGCTAAGAACCTAGTGAAGAAGTTTGGTTTAGAGAAAGCCAAACATTGTGATACACCCATGAGTACCACTTTGAAGCTAAGCAAGGATGCTAGTGGTAAAAGTGTGGAACAAACTCTATATCGTGGCATGATAGGTAGCTTGCTTTATTTGACCGCAAGTAGGCCCGATATATCTTTTAGTGTGGGTGTGTGTGCTAGGTACCAAGCGGATCCTAAGGAGTCCCACCTCTCTTGTGAAGAGGATCATTCGCTATGTGAATGGGACATCCAACTATGGGATTTGGTACTCTTTTGACACTAATGCTAGTCTAGTTGGCTTTAGTGATGCGGATTGGGCAGGAAATTGTGATGATAGGAAGAGCACATCGGGCGGTTGCTTCTTTCTAGGCAACAACTTGGTGTCTTGGTTTTGCAAGAAGCAAAACTCGATTTCCTTGTCCACGGCCGAGGCCGAGTACATAGCCGCGGGGAGTGGATGCACACAACTCCTATGGATGAACAAATGCTGTAGACTACGGATTCAACCAAGGTACTCTCACTCTTTTGTGATAACATGAGTGCTATTAATATTTCCAAGAATCCGGTTCAACATTCTAGAACTAAGCATATTGACATCCGCCATCACTTCATTAGAGAGCTTGTTGAAAATAAATGCATAGTACTTGAACATGTAGGTACTAATGATCAACTTGCGGACTTATTTACTAAACCCTTAGATGCTACTCGATTTAAAACTCTTAGTAGATCTATTGGGATATGTCTTGTGGAGTGATGTTCTATGATTGACCCCATATGGGGAACTCAAGCAAAGAGAGCTATTTTGCATTCATGTAACTTGCAAAAAATTTGAAATAACTTATGCCTCTTTTTGATTGCTTGAGTAAGCTTGGTTGTACATATGTATATATTTTCAAATTCTATAAGTGTGAACCTTGCTTGTCTACAATCCATGTCATATTTATGTTCAAACATGCATTTTTGGACTAGGAGATTTACATAGGAAGTATGATGTGAATGACCTATAGTTATCTCCATGACATGATGATTCTTAATAACATGCTAATGCTAAATGAAAAAGCATGAAATTCATACAACATGCTCACATGAAAAGCATGAATTGATGATTGCATATTCTTAAAAATGCAAAACTTGTGTGAAAGCTAATGAGACTCAAAATGAATAAAGGATCTTGTATCCGTTCAAAGGAATTTACATTCCAATGTCTCTCTTTCTTTATTAGTTGAACATGGTTACTATCATACGGATTCTTATCCGGAAAAATCAAATAGGGTGCAAAGTCGCTCATGCCATGTTTCGCTTATAAAGTTGGATATAGTTGCTCTTAAAATTGAAATCAATAATCTCTATATCCTTGCTTTTCCCATGACATTGGTGAAATTGGTTTGAATTCAAATTAGAAACCTTTGTCATTTGCTTTGCCAAATACCATTGTATTTTGGACTTGAATGCTATATGTCTTGTATGCAAAGCATGTTGGATTCACACATTTTCTCAAATAAATCTCCTTGTTTCTCTCAAATTAATTGAAGTGCATAAAGTGACTTATATGTATATGCATATCTTGCATGCTTCTATCTCTCGTTGCTTTGAGTGACCCGGTTGGGGACTACTCCTTTGCCTATATCATGACAAAAAGGGGGAGTAGGAAATGGTAAGGGGAGTTGCAAAATATAGAAGCTTTTGTGCATTTTGGGGAGAACATACATTGAGGGGGAGTAACCCTTTGAGGGGGAGCATTGCATTTATCATTCATTGCATACATTTGCTAATGTTGTGCCTAAATTCTAAAAATGCAAATGCTTGTATTGTTCTCACATGATTAATCTCACACTTTACTTGTATTGGAAATGCTAGAAACTTTATTTTCAGGGCTTGATTGTTCTACAAGAGATTGAAGACTTGAAGTTTTTACTTTCTTATCTCTTTGTAATGTAGATAATCATTGTAGTCCCGTAGTTTCTAATTCTATGTGAGGAATCAATGTGAGTGGTGGTTTTGTCACGAAATAGCCAAAGGGGGAGATTGTTAGGATTCCCGTTGTGTTTAATTGGCTTATTTCGTGATCAAACCACATGTGGGGATGCTTTGTAAGGGTAGCTTAGATGTTGTGTTATTGCTTAGGCCCTTTTGAAGACCTCACTTGACAAGCACCAAAGGTAATATTCTAAGTGCTTACTTGTCTTGAAGAGATAGATGCACACACTCACAACTCATGCATATGTTTAATCCTTATATGTTGTGTGTCTTTTATGTGTGCCTTAATGCTCATTAACATCTCTTCTTGCATGTTAGTTTGATTGCATCTTGCATATCCAATTGCCTTGTCATGCTTAGACTTAGGATTGCATTTTTGCACTGGGCGCCCCACAAAGCGCTGTACGAACAGCGCCCATTGAGCGCTGTTCAGACCTGATCGATTTAATCGGTCGCTGTTGGGTCGCTGTTGGGGCGCTGTACGTGGCGCGGTACAGAGCGCTGTACGTACAGCGCCACTCTGTTTCCTCGTGAAAACAGAGCAAGGGCGCTGTACAGGCGCTGTACAATGGCGCCCTACGTACAGCGCCCAGGCAAATAGTGGGCAAACTTATCAAAACGACCACACTTTGTTTTGGCCCCCTATATATATGCCACTTTGACTTTAGGTCAATACAAGAGTTCATATTCAGATTTCATACTTAGGATATTTTTCAAAGAGAAGAAAAATTCCAAGAACTCATTTTTAATTACTCAAACACCTTTTCCATGATCATCAATCATCATCTAGCATCATCTTAGATCATCTAGATGACATCTTGCATGGATTCTTCATCATACTTTGCTTGGTAAGCTTTTCACTAATATCTTACATATTTGTGTCTCTTATCTAGCAATCTCAATTTAATTACTTGATGTATTTTATATTTGTGAATACAAGATTGAGATTAGTATGATGTATGTTTGAGAAGTTGTATTGTGCTAGCATATTAGGTTTTTGTGCTTGATATTGATTAGCTAAACTAATTGACATGTCATTTAGTTTTGATATCTAGGATTGCTCTTAATTGCATATTAATCATCTTAGATAAGCATATAGGGTTTCCCTTGCTCTATGTTGCATTTTGGATATTTTCATATATTCACTTAGGGTTGTATTCTCTTCAAGAGAAGCTAAGTCTTGTGTGTAGCAATCGGGATTAGGTTGCTTAGATCGCAAGCAAATTGGACTAGGTTCACTCATACCGGGATTAGGTAGGTGTGTGATTACTTCCGGGATTAGGTTGTAATCGTTTGCACATTTAGTGGATTCGAGGTTCGAGTGTGGCTTACTTACATAGCCCGTGGTTTTTCCCGTGAGGGTTTCCACGTAAAAATCAAGTGTATTTAATTTCCGCACCATATTACACTTGCTTGTTTATTATCTTGAGGGTAATTTCGTAATTTTGACTAACACGAAAAATTGGGTAAAAAGCGTAAAATCTATTCACCCCCTCTAGATAGTTTTATACACACCGTGCTATATTTAGTTTCATAAGCTTTATGACATGTCATTTAGCTATTGATATCTAGGATTGAATTAATTGCAATATCATCTTCTTAGATAAGCATATAGGGTAACCTAGCTCTATTTGTATTTGGATATTCATACATATTTACATAGGTTTTATTATTTCTTCATTGAGAATTAAGATTTGATAGCTAGGTTGCTTAGGCCACAGTGCTCACTGTTACTGAAAAACGCACTAGCCGACCCGCACATAAAAATGGTGTGCCGTGCCAGGCCGAGCCCGTTTTCAAAAACGGGCTCCTTCGGCCCGACACAAATGGGCCGTGCCAGCCCACTTTTACACCACTAACAGTAGGTTAAAAAAGTAATTAATAAAGTTAAATGTCTTGTATCTTTTCTATTTATGTTTTTAATTAGATGATGTGAAACCTAGCAATCATTCATACATTTTCTTTCTGGGTAATTATAATAGTGATGACAAATCTTCTTACTTTTTATGGATTATACAAGAAATTCTTCGCTATCTCTTGCCCCAACACTATTCAACGGGAAATTTTCATTCTAGGGAGAATAAAAACCCTACATAATTTACTGCCGATGTTCAAGAGGTTAAAGCTCCATCTAAATACAATAAATGAATCCACACCCTCCAATCAAATACAATAAAAGAAATTACACGAATAAGTGTAACATTATCATCGGTGCATTGATTTTAGGGGGAAGTCCCCCATCCTCATTTTCTCATTTCCCCCAAAACATAATAAATATATATATTATAAATATATATTTTTTAATTTTTTTTGTTTTAATTTGTAATTTTTAGTCAAATTGAGAATGGGGAAGCTAGTGAATGGGGAAACAGGGAAACGAGGAAAAAAAAAAACGGGAGAAATGGGGTTGGGGATGGAGATACCTCCTCCCAAAATTCGAAAATAGGTGGGGGGATGAAGGGTCTGGCAAGTGAGGATGGGGATGGGAGAAACTATATCCATCCACATTTCCCCAACGTGCAAGCCTAATTCTAGTCCTATAAAACCTTACTGAAGTTCCAATATAAAGAATAAAGACAAGGACTTTAATAAACTAAAAATAAAATAAAAAAATACTCATAAGATTGATAAAGCTAGTTGACAAATCAAGTGATTGATTGATAAGGTACTCATTACCTCATCAAAGAAGAAAGCATAAACAATTAAATTGACACTTCTCCTGAATTGACCCTGCTGAGAGTTCCAATTTATGTAATGCTTAACGGATAAATAGATGGGTAAATTCCATAAAAGAGTGCAATTGAATCAACTATGAATGTGAATGAACTAGGAGATTAGATAGGAGAAGATATCATGATCCCACATGAACATTAAAACAAAGTGGATATTAATTAACAAGTCATGGACTATTTTCGTTGGGTAAATATGCATTAAAATAATTCCATCACTCATGACTACAGAGATGGAGTCACCACTGAAACTCTCAAGTTTTCAAGAAAATTTTGCAACAAATTGGATAATAACAAACACTTGTGTAAGGCACAAAATTTAATCCAAGATGACTTCCATTTTTTTATCCTCACGATCCTCAGTACCTTGAACTAAATTATGGACTAATACAAACAAAGAAACACAATTATCGCAGTTTCCCTCCCGCAACACGTATCTTCATTGTATATCCGCTTGTCTGCCTTCGATTGAACCTGTTATACATGGTAATTTAGATCAAACAGTTAAAGAACATCACAATTATCACTTCCAAAATTAAACTGTTGATAAATTAATAGATATTTTATGATACAAAGAAAAAGTAGGAGATAATGTTAGAAACTTAAAATGACTACCTTCTTAGAAAGGAAAAGTACAGCATCAACAGTACCCTCTGCTATATTGATCTACCACAGACATTATGCTGAAACTCGAAGGAAAACTCTGCAAAAGACAGAAAATAATTCATTCAATATGAGAAATATATTATACAGACCTGAAAAGCAAAGGAAAAAAGGAGGGTGCTTGCTTTACGTTTGATCAGGGGATGTCAAATGATACATATGGAATGCATGACCAGGCAAATGCTCCTCTGGAACTCCCACCATCTCAATTTGTTGTTGGGATCTCGGATCATTTGTATCTAATGAGCATATCAGGGAGATAAACAATTTAAATGTAAACGAAAAGAAAAGATATATAATCATGAAAATAACATGACCAGAAGTTGCAGATGGAAACCAGTATTAACAAAACCTAATCTGAAATACTACTTTCACCATGGATAAATGTAACCCAGCACAATTAGGAACAGTAAATGTTAATTATAAAAGAGTACCAGGATGTGGTGATAGCGAAATATAATATTTAGACATCTGCCAGTTGTAAAACAAGACAAATCTATGAGGACAAGCATTCTAAGTCTTTCGATGTGGTGCAAAAGGACTTGAAAATAAATCTCACTAACATCAAGGTTTTGTGGGGGGGGGGAGTGGGTGGGGTGGTGATTTGGTTTGATAATTAATATAATCAGCAGAAAGTCACATGGCTTATCCCTCTTCTTTTAATTAAGCTGATACCCATCCTTATATGCATGTACACCAAACAAATATTGTGTGTGATATTAACATTTATACCTGAAAAATCCTAGTAGGGCACAAACCCATGATGTAATCCATATTTCTACCCCTATTACATGGATTTATTCACACACAATTTCTGTGTATATTTCATTCTTATCACAAGATAACCATGACATATTCACAAGTTAAAACAATATTTATAAAATAGAGAAAGCATACTAAGAAGAACTCAATAACCATGGATATCTACTCTCAACCACCTATAAAGTCCAAGTCATTTTTTACATCCTCAAATGTCCTTAAACACACCTGATCCATATCAAAAGAGACACCTAATTTCCGAAAGCATGAAATAACAGCCTTGGCAGTTCCAGAAGTGTCCAATTTGCCCGTTTGATGGGACTCCAACACCTAAAGGTACATAAATGCGTAAGTACTATAATTATTATGTAAATATTAACTATATCAACTTCATGGAACATCAGCTTGAGTTAACAAAAACTGCATTCGGACAAAGCATAGATACTTCCACCAAGACTTTGGTAAAAAACAGTATAAGAACTTTCTAAACGTAACTTAGATTAATATTCAACCATTCTCATGCTTCAAAGTATCTACATCACAGATTCCGACTTTCATTTTGTCAAATATTGCTTTTCTATCATTGTTATGGATGTTTTATTTTCACTGGGTTCAATTCCATAGTATCTATTCTACTGAATGTTAGAATATTGTCATTAATTAGGAAGATTGTATAGTTGACCTTGTATTTGATTAGCTTTTTTGTAGGTATTTGTTTCCTATTATATCTCTGTTTCCTAATTGTATTTCTCCTCTAAATTACCTCCTATACAAAGAAGAATACTAACAAATGCTCCATTTGTTCAACACTTTCTATGGTAGATTAACCACTGACAATGAACACCAATGACTAGATAGGAGTTAAAACTGATTCTCAACAGAAAACTGTTATAAAAATAAGAGAAAGACCTTTACAAATTTAGAAACCAATAGCTGCAAAGAGAACCGCAATTCACTGGTTTAACTTAAAAAAAAAATAAAAAAAAACCATGACAAATAAAATGATAAGTCAAAGATTTGCAATGTCCCCCACAAGAGATAGGAAGTTATACCCGGTTGCACAAGGAATGACTTATAGGGCATAGTTAAATATTCCCTAAATTCAATCCAGGCTTCAACTTCATCAGTCATGATTCATGAAAAAGCCAGCCACTATCATAAATTGAAATTTTGACAACAGAGTCTATGCTATCTTAACATAATATAATGTTTTGTTTATGAAAAAGTTTAAAACCCTCCTTTTCACAGCTCTTTCCAAAATAACATTCTTAGTCTTCCCATCAAGAATTAAATATTTTTAGAAACATAGATAAACAAGGAGGCCAAGCCTACAAATCAGACTCAAGCAAAGTAACCTTCTCAAGTAATATAAATTTATGGTGATATTAACCATTCAGAACATGCATTCATAGATAAGACTAACAAAAAGATAAACACTGCTTAGTGTGGAAATATTAAGAAACAGGAAGTACCTGCAAAGAATACCCAGAGAAGGCTTCGGGAAATTGCTTAGCCATAATTTCCATTGCTGCAAGGAATGCAACAACCTAACAAATCACCAAACCATTAGGATATGGAAAACAATAGATACTAAGTTTAAAAGCTTTACGTACAAGATTTATATACCTGTTTTCCCATTTGTGGGGATATCACAGCATAGACCTTTGAGTTTTCAGCAGTCTTATACAATCTATCCCTGTCTCCACCGGTAGTTCCCATAACAAAGGGCACTCCAACTTTGGAATATAACTCTGCATTATCTACATATTGCAAAACCACCGAAAAAAAAAAATTAAAATAAAAAAGAATAAAGAAATATAAAATGGAGGTTAACTTGTATGTAGCATAGGAAGTTAACAATTGAGTGAATGATGCATTATATATATTGTGCTATGCTGGTCTAAAATGTAACAAAATAATAATGTTGACAAACTTTAAATTATTAATAGATCATAATGGTAACCTATAGATAAAGCATTTGAGTAAAACCTGGACTCCTGGAGATGGTTCAGGACAAGGTATTGGCCACTTTGATTAAAAAACATTTTATGCATTTCCCTCATTTCTTCTATATCATCTTTTAGTAATAATCTCTACTAACATTTATGATTCAAAAGAACTTAACCATAGCCTAGTGATTCTGCTCCTTTTTTCGAAATGAAACTACGAAGTTCAATTTCTTAGACAAAAATCTAAGTTTTAATTACAAATTTTGTTTTCTTCAAAAGTAACAAGCTGCAATTAGTTACCATTCACCGCAGCAGGCACAGTATAGTCCACCACGATCATGTTTGGATGTTCATCAAAAACCGATGCAAGAACACTTTCTTTGTCAGAGGGACCATGCACCAAAATCTTTTTCCCACACACTTCCACCGTTTGTCCAGCTTTCTCTGTTGAGCCAAATGAGACAGGAACGATATGAAGTCCTGCAGAATCTGCTGCATTTATAACAGCCTTCCCCATTTTTCCGGTACAACCATTTACCTACAATTAATAAAACAATGTCAAAGCATGAGGTATCTGTATATCATCAACCCAACATACACGGTTAGCGAACATTCTTCTCAACTAAACAAGTCCAACATACACAACATTGCTCATCAGCAAGTTCAAAAGAGGATTGAAATACACTTCAATTGACTTTTTATAATAGTACATAAAAATCAAATAATACACGGCTATAAAAATGAAGTTGTGAAGCAACATAAGGAAACAACTTCAAAACCAAAGGATGCACACTGTTAAGTTCACTTTAAAAGGGAAAGAACATAACAAGATGATTCGTGTATATACGTTCAAAGCACACCGAATTTAATAAAGGCAATTCCTAAACTATCAACCACTAGATAATCTTTTTTTGCTTGTAGCATTGTCTTCTACTTAATCACCGCCTCACAACACATACTCAATTGACTTTTTACAAGAGTACATAAAATCAAAATAACACTCAGCTATAAAAATGAAGTTGTGAAGCAACATATGGAAACAACATCAAAACCAAAGGATGCATACTGTTAAGTTCACTTTAAAAGGGAAAGAACATAACAAGATGATTTGTGTATATATGTTCAAAGCACACCGGATTTAAAAAAGCCAATTCCTAAACTATCAGCCACTATATTCAAATTTATTTTTTTTTGCTTGTAGCATTGTCTTCTACTTAATCACTGCCTCACAACATATATACAACGGTAATAACCTAAATTTCCTTGCTACCAATCACTCTATCAAAGTGAGTTATGCATAACAGTCTCTTGCTAACATTGTAATGTATGATTAAAATTCCACTACTTGGATGAATTGAACCCAATAAATGTCAAATTTGTTTGTTAAAAAACATGTTTTCATAACCTAACACAGCGTTGGAAAGTCGGAAATGTTAAAAAATCATCATATACTAGACAAAAAAAATGAAACACCCACCAAGGCCTATCAAAATAGGCCAAAAGAAAAGGAATTAATTCTAACATCTAGTTAAACAAACAAGAAAATCAAAACTAAGAAGGCAGTTGCATTGTACCATGATTGCAACATCGTTGTGCTTGGACATGGGTGTCACTTGAGGTTGGGTTGTTGGTGTTGGTGTTGACATACACAGAACTAGTGGGACTGAAGTTCTTGATTTGGAGAAAGCAACATTAACCCTGCTGCCAAAACTGATGTTACACTGTCTTCTGGTTCTGCTTCCTCCGTATAAAAAATTCAACTTTGGTCGAAAGTTGTTGCTGGGTGGAGCTTTGAGCATGGACGACATGGATTTTGATTTGTGAGAGAGTTCCTAAATGTATTGTTAAGTTTTACAGGGAGACAGAGTGAGAGCAAAAAATGAACAAACAACACAAAACCCTCAAACCCCAACCAGACCAACAAACAATACATGCCGTACCCGTACCCGTAATTAGGGATGGTAATGGGTTGGGTTCGGGTCCTACTAGACCCAGACCCAGGCCCGTCAAAAACGTTGGAACCTAAACCCTTGGGTTCAGATCTAGACATCAGATCTTAAACAGAGTTACAGACCCAGACTTACCTGCAGACCCGCAAATTTACCGAGGTCCAGGTTTGGACCCGAATCAGAATTATTTTTCCTCAGTAAATACAGTCTTCACCGAGCCACAATTACTTATCCTCAGCAAAGGGAAATGCCCAGGAAGCAAGAGAGTGGGCCATGTCATTTTTCTGATGAAAAACAGGAAGGCATTTAACAACACCCAAGTCCTTACATCATCAATTACAACCTAGGTTGCACGGACACGGACACGGCATGGGGACACGACAAATCTCCAAAAACTATGACACGGACACGGCAACGGCAAGACATGGCAATTAAAATAATATATTTTTTATATTTAAAAAAAATAATATATAAAAAGATGATTCAATAAAACACAAGCAACAAGTTTTTAGAATTCAATGATATTAAAAGCAAATATAAAAGTTAACTTTTAGTTATCTCCCAGATTTAACTTATACGGTACAAAAGTTAATTTCCAAATAATCATATCAACTCAACTAAATTAACTGGATTATTTATTTATTTATTTAAGATAAAATCTTTAAGATTCTGCTGATTTCATTAACAAACCCTCCAGGCCTCCATCCCCCAACTCTTATACAACTCACTAAATCATCACATTCATTTGTTTGCAGAAACTAAACTAAAGTAATTGCATGTTTCACTCACAAAAAAATAAAAAATAAAAATAAAGATTGATGCTGATGCATGAATCAGGTAAATTTTATTTATTTATTATTTTGGGGGGGGGGGGGGGGGGGGGGGGGGGGGGGGGGGGGGGGGGTGTGGGTTGGGTGGGTGGGTGGGGAACAAATAAAATGTCCTAATTATTCTCCTGTAAACAAATGAACAAGTGAGGGGGAAAAAAAAAGATTGATGCTGATGCATGAATCAGGTAAAAATGTCCTAATTATTCTCCTGTAAAACAAATGAACAAGTGAAAAAAAAAAAAAAAAAATCAAAAGCAAAAGAATAATTCGAGCATTTACCTGAAGAGAGAATTGTGAAGAATGGAAAGATAGGTGAATGTGAGTGAGGATCGGGGTGAGAAAAAAGCTATCTTCACTCTTTCCTTCTCTTCTCCTTTCTGATCTGTTTTCTCGTCTCTTCTTCTTCCTTTTTCTGATCGTCGGCTTTCTCTTCTTCCTCTTTTCTTCTCTTATCTTCTATGATCTGTTTTTTCAATTTTTTTCAAGCGGCGGTAACATGTAGCAGAACGTATGAAGCCCTAGCATTAAATTCGTATAATTTCGATTTGACTATGAAAACTATCCCAAACAAACTCAAAAGAATTAACTATATATTATCACAAAAGCACATAAGAAAGCATGAATAATAAATAAATAGATTTTCTTGAAGCATCCAAACAAAATTGCTTCCATTTATGAATTGATGACATTCGACAATCATATGCTTTCTCCCATATCGATACATCATGTATTAAGACAATCTAGCTGAAATTCGAAAAGTATAACAGGATAAACAGAAATAATGACAACAACTAACCTGCTCGAGTACCGTTGAAGCTGAAATCAAAACAATTTACGAAATTTTCAACACCCATCACGGAATCAACACAGACAAAGATGCAACCCACGAAAAAAAGAGTACTAGCTGTTAAAGATTGGTGACAGCGACGGCGAGAAAAGAGACCAGAGTGGAGCAGAGTTGAAGTGAAAGACGAGAGAAAATGACCTAAATTCTTTGGGCTAATTACACAAACGCCCCAGAGTTTAGGTCTAATTGTACGTATATGCAGCTTTTGATCAAAATTACACTAACATCTCTTGCCAGCAGTTGTGTTCCGTTATAAATTAACAACTCAGGGGCAAAAGGGTCCATTTACCAAAACCATTGCGGGTCTAATGGGTACCCAGTCTAGAACCATAATCGAAGGGGTGTGCAAGATCCGATCCAATCCAATCCAATACGATCCATTGGATCGAATTGGATTCTAAATTCTAAAATCCATTAGATTGAATCGGATCCAATCGGATCTTGGATTTCCGTTTGGAAATCCGCCAATCCACCTAAAATATTAAGCCTTATTTTTATATTGGGCAATTTATTTTATGTACTACTTTCTAATGTAAAGGTCTAGCCCAAATACAATTTGATTCTCTGAATATTTGTAAAGGCTCAACCCAAATACAATCTCTAATGTTACTATTTTGAGTTTTCTTTCTCAATTTCTCTACAGCCAACAATCCACCATCTTTTTTTCTTCTATTCTCCTTCATCAACATCACGGCTTATTAAGTTTACATTTGGAGCTGATGTATAATGTTTATAAACTTTTTGAATTACATAAAGTTTACAAGTTATGTCATGTATTTTTTTTAATCTTAATTTTATTTGAATTAATTAGTAATGTGTGAATAATTTATTTGATTTTATTTATTTCAGATTATAACTTTTATATTATATATTAAGAATGACTTTATATAAATTTGATTCGTCGGATCATATTGGATCAGATCAAAGTATTTTACAATCGAATCAAATCAAATAGTAATTGGATCGGATCAGATCCCACTATAAAATTAGATCGGATCGGATCGGATTACAATTTCTTCGATTCAATCGGATTGGATCGGATCTAGGATCATGGCAAATCCATTAGATCCGATCTGTCGCACATCCCTTGGTCCGACTCGCAATTAATGCGAGTCTGATCATTTAAGAACCATATGGGTATTTGGAACTCGAACCGCATCATGCCGGCATGGTCTAGTTCCATTGGAACCGTTGCATTTTGAGTGAATTGTGAAGAATAATTCGAGCATTTACCTGAAGAGAGAATTGTGAAGAATGGAAAGATATGTGAATGTGAGTGAGGATCGGGGTGAGAAAAAAGCTATCTTTACTCTTTCCTTCTCTTCTCTTTTATGATCTGTTTTCTCTTTTCTTCTTCTCCCTTTTTCTGATCATCGGCTTTCTCTTCTTCTTCTTATTCTTCTTCTTCCTATTTTCTTCTCTCTATCTTCTTTAATTTGTTTTTTCAAAAAAATTCAAGCGGCAGTAACATGTAGCAGAATGTATGAAGCCCTAGCATTATAGATTCTTATAATTTTGATTTGACCCCTATAATTTTTAAAATTCATAATTTGACCCCTACAATTTTTAAAATTTCATAATTTGAACCCCATTTTTTAAAAAAAAAATAATTGCAAAACTGCCCCCACCATGTCTTGGCCATAGGGGTGGGCACCCAACCCGCCAACCCGATCAACCCGCCCAAACCAAACCAATTTAAGCGGGTTGGTTTGGGTTTGGTAAATAAAAAAAACCAATTGGGTTGCTTTTGAGTAACCCATTTGGTTTGGGTTGGTTTGTGGGTTATGTTTTATCAACTCGTATAACCCAACCCAAACCGTTACATACTTATATATATATATATATATATATATATATATATATATTAATTATTAATTAATATATCAGATAAATCTTTCAAAAAGAATTGTCAGATAAAAATAAAAAAATAAAAAATAAAAAACAAAAAACAAAAGTTAACCTAATTTTATATAATATTTAGTTCCAGCCGCTCTTCAAGTTCTGAGTTCTCACCTCACTGCCACCCTTGTCTTTCTTCTCAAAGCTATTTCCGAAGGCACTAAACTATTTTTTTTTTTTTTTTTTGGTAAGTATTAATTTTTTTTTTTATTGTTCTCATTCTTCAAACTCATATTCATCTCATATCACTAATTGTTTTTATTTATTTTTTTACCCATATGTATCAGACAATGGAAAACAAATCTCATTCTCGAGGCACAAGTTTGCAGTCCTGTATTGATGATGGCATAAAGAAGAAAGCATCAAGATCGTTGATATGGAATTATTTTACTAAATCAGGTAATCCCAACAATCCCACATGTAAGTGTAATCATTGTGGTAAAGAGTATACTTGTGATAGTAAGAATGGGACTCACTACAAGAATTTTAGTCTTTCGAGACAAACCATATTCGTGGGGAAAGGTCGAAATTCGTCTGGAAAGGTATTAGCCGACGAAAAAATTTTGTCGGGAAATCATGGTCGGGCAAGGATTTAGCCGACAAAATTTTGAGTTTCGTCAGATAAAGGTTTTAGCCGACGAATTAAATTTGTCGGGTAAACCCTTTCCAGACGAAATACATTCGTCGGCTAAAACTAGGATTTTAGCCGACGAATGTATTTCGTCTGGAAAGGGTTTACTAGACGAATTTAATTCGTCGGCTAAAACTTGACATTCGTCTGCAAAGATTTTGGAATATTAAAAATTAATCCGCCGTCCGGCAACCCCACTATTGACCGCCGCCGGCCCAACCGACCGTCAATTGCCGCCGACCCACCCACCGTCGGCCCACCCTTGATAATATTGATAATTAATTGTCGTTATGAGGAATCGAACTTGTAACCTCATATCAAAGTGGTAAGCCTTTACCGCTGGACTACAACACTTTATCTGTTAACATTTGCATTATATTTATATATAACGTATATGAGTTGTTAGAAATAATAATATATAAAAAAAAAAAAAAAAAAAAAAAACTTGTTAGATAAATTTAAATTTATTCAACTAATCAAAAATATAATTTGAATAACAAACATATATTGAAAAATATTTATTGGATTGCCAAAAAAATCGGGTTTTTATTTAATCAAAGTTTTATGTACTGGGTGTCCACCACTGATTAGTTTGGTGGTGGTGGATTTATCCAAAAAATTTAATTTTAATTAATTAACTTTTAATATTTTTTAGCATATTTATTTTTTAATTAATTAATTAATTTTAGTATATATTTTTTTAATTTTAATTAACTTTTCCCTTCAAATACAATGTTTGTTGGGAAAAAAATTCGTTAACTTTTCCCTACGAATTTTGAGTTTTGTGGGGAAAGGTTACCTTTCCCGACGAAACTCATTTGTGGGGAAAGATTGGGAAAAATTTTATACCCTTTCCCGATGCATTTTGAGTTTTGTGGGGAAAGGTTACCTTTCCCCACGAAACTCTTTTGTGTTGAATGGTTGGGAAAAATTTTATATCCTTTCCCGACGAATTTTGAGTTTTGTGGGGAAAGGTTACCTTTCCCGACGAAACTCGTTTGTGGGGAAAGGTTGGGAAAAAATTTGTACCCTTTCCCGACGAATTTTGAGTTTTTTGGGGAAAGGTTACCTTTCCCGACGAAACCCGTTTGTGGGGAATGGTTGGGAAAAATTTTATATCCTTTCCCGACGAATTTTGAGTTTTGTGGGGAAAGGTTACCTTTCCCGATGAAACTCGTTTGTGGGGAAAGGTTGGAAAAAAATTTGTATCCTTTCCCGACTAATTTTGAGTTTTGTAGGGAAAGGTTACCTTTCCTGACGAAACGTTATCTTTCCCGACAAAACTCGTTTCGTCGGGAAAGGTAACCTTTCCCTACAAATCTTGCTTTGTCTCCTAAAATTTTGACTGGAAAGACTAAATTTCTTGTAGTGACTAGTACTTTTTGGAATCATTTGGAGGGTTGTTTCAGATATCAAAATAGTTTGGTAGACGAAAAGCAAAAGACTTTAACTCTCGAAAATAACAAGAATAAAAATGGTGGCAGTAATTTAGTGGCTGTGGGATTTAACAAAGAAGCTTGTAGAAAAGCTTGCATGAGAATGATAATACTCGATGAGCTAACTTTTAGTTTTGTTGAGGGTGAAGGATTTAGAGAGTTTTGCAGTGTTGCATGTCCAAAATTTGATCCTCCATCTCGTAGAACTATTGCTAGAGATATATATCAATTATACTTAGATGAGAAGGAATCACTGAAACGTTTGTTTACTACAAGTAGACAAAGAGTTTGCCTCACCACTAATACGTGGACTTCCTTACAAAACGTCAACTACATGGTTGTCACTTCTCATTTTATTAATAGTGAATGGCAGTTGAATAAAAGAATACTGAGTTTTTGTGTGATACCTAACCATAAAGGCAAGACTATTGGAAAGTTAATTGAATCATACTTGATTGGGGAATAGAAAGACTATTTACCATTACTGTTGATAATGCAACTTCAAATAATACAGCTATTTCTTATATAAAGAGAAAATTGAAATATTGGCATGGGTATGGGCTCGTGTTAAATGGTGAGTTCTTACATTTGAGATGTTGTGCGCATATTTTAAATTTGATCGTGAGTGAAGGGTTGAAAGATATTCATCATTCAATTGATTGTATTCGACATGCTGTTAGATATGTGAAATCATCTCCTGCAAGGCTTAAAAAATTTAAAGCTTATGTAGAGCACGAAAAAATTGATTATCAAGGTCTTTTAGTCTTAGACGTGCCTACCGGGTGGAATTCCACGTATTTAATGTTGGAAAGTGCTTTAAAATTTCAAAAGGCATTTGATCGTTTAGAAGAGGATGATAGACAATATGTTTGCTATTTTTTGGAGGATGACACTGGAAAGAAAAAAGCAGGACCACCTAAATGTGATGATTGGGAAAAGGCTCAAATTTTTGTTAAATTTTTGAAGATGTTTTATGATGTTACTTTGAAATTTAGTTCATCTTTGTTTGTCAACTCTAATTTATTTTTTCATGAGATGTGTGAAATTCATGCTGAGTTGAAAACATTGAGTGGAAATGAAGATGATCTTTTGAGTAAAACGTCAACAAATATGAAAAGAAAGTTTGACAAATATTGGGGTTCTTTTGAGATCATCCCAAAATTATTGATGATTTCAGTTGTACTGGATCCACGCTATAAGTTGCAGTATGTGTCGTTTTGTTTTGATGAGCTGTATGGTAGTGAAAAGGTTGAGGAGATGAGAAAGGAAATCAAAGACCTTTTACAAGGTGAAAGTATACAAACGTAGTTAAATTGCTTAAAGCATACCTAGGGGGGGTGGGGTGAATAGGTTTTTACTCCTTTTTCCAATCCCTTAAACAAACTCTCGTTTGTCCCTTAAGGTAGCCTTACACACAACAAAATAAACCAAGAAAGACATGCATAGACAATATGAGAATATAATCATGTGCACAAGGTCTAATTATATCATCTAGTTGTGTGAGGTATAAAAAACAAATAAACACAATAACAAATAAAGCTTGTATTTCAATAGATGTTCAACTAGTTACAAGAGTGATCAAATATCACTATACAAAAATTACAATATACAAAAGAATCAAATATATAAAAATGATCAAAAGAATGAATTCACAAATCACACTTTACAAATACTTGCTTCACTATACATCACAAGTGAGTAATATGAAACAAGATAATAACATAGACAAATAAAATATAAAAGATAGAGATAGGAAGAATTAACACAAGAGATTTTTTAACGTGGTAAAACCTCCAAGGAGAAAACATCCACAGGTTGAAATACAACCATTAGGGTACTATATATATTGGATGATAAAAATAGAGAATCCACAAAGTGACCAATCTTTAGCTCACCCAACCTAGTGGAGTCTAAGTCTACCCAACCCTATTGGAAAGTATGAGATCCTTCAATGATGCGAAACCACCATATATTGGACAACACACAAAACCAACATCGATGGAGGATTAGAAATTTCTCAAGAGTGCATACACCTCCCGTGTACCCCACTCTTTTGGAGTCTATGTCTAACCATACACCTAGGCCTTCCAATATAATAGCCAACTCCCTATCCAAGGCACTCTTGCCTCTAGGGAGCCTCCATGCATGACTATCCGAGTCCTCCCGACTCTAGCCATGACTTCTTGCTTACCTATCCGAGTCATCCCGACTCTAGGCAAGTCTTCTTGCTTGGCTATCCGAGTCATCTCGACTCTAACCAAGGCTTCATGCCTTTTACAAGGACTTCCTAGTGTGATCATATGAATGCAAATGATGCAAACAACCAATTCAACATAGAACATGTGATCAAAACATTCCATGGTACAAATAGACCTAAACATGTGATATCACAAGTAATAAAAGTCTAGATGCAAAATACAAGAATAAAACCTAAAGCATGTGTAAACACCAAACACATAAGCTCAAAATCTCATTCACACATACAACACTTGAACAAAATATATTCATGAAGTACAAGTTCAAGATGCTATAAGTATACAATAAAATGCTAGATATATGAGATTTAAATCAATCAATATTCTAGCAAAAAATATAGAGCAAAGATTCAAGATATAAATCAATCAAATCCTAGATTGCTCTAAAACACATACAAATACAATAATCCTTGATTTCACCAATCAAAGGATCAAATCAAATCTCAAGGTCATTTATCACAAAATTAATTCAATCAAGTCACAAACAACCTAAGATGCCATTCTAATCACAATACAACTCACAAACATGTGAAAAACCTAGAATCATAGAAACTAGTCCACATTTGTCTCTAAATAGAATTTTGATTAGAATGATTATGAAGCTATCTTTCACAATAGCTTTCACCAAACATAAACATACATATAGAAGAAGAAACCCCAAGCAAATTTGAAAGAAATTATAGCACGGTGTGTATAAAACTATCTAGAGGGGGGGGGGGGGGGGGGGGTGAATAGATTTTAAACTTATTACCCAATTTTTCGTGATAAGTCAAAATTATGAAATTACCCCTAACTAGATAAAGCAAAAAATCAAGTATAAAATGCGAAAATTAAATAACACTTGATTTTTACGTGGAAACCCTCACGGGAAAAACCACGGGCTAGTAAGTAAGCCACACTTGAACCTCGAATCCACTAAATGTGTAAAATGATTACAACCTAATCCCGGAAGTAATCACACACCTACCTAATCCCGGTATGAGTGAACCTAGTCCAATTTGCTTGCGATCTAAGCAACCTAATCCCGGAAGCTACACACAAGACTTACTTTCTCAATGAAGAGAATAACACCCTAAGTGAATATATGAATATCCAAATGCAACATAGAGCAAGGGAAACCCTATATGCTTATCTAAGATGATTAATATGCAATTAGAACAATCCTAGATATTAAAAACTAAATGACATGTCAAATAGTTTAGCTAATCAAGATTAAGCACAAAACCTAGTTAGCTATCACAATACAACTTCTCAAACATACATCACACTAATCTCAATCTTGTATCAAAAGATATATGAAAATCATACAAGTAATTAATTGAGATTGCTTGTTAAGAAAAACACAAAATATGTAAGATATTAGTGAAAAGCTTACCAAGCAAAGTATGATGAAGAATCCATGCAAGATGACATCTAGATGATCAAAGATGATGCTAGATGATGATTGATGATCATGAAAAAGTGTTTGAGTTAATAAAAATGAGTTCTTGGAATTTTTCTTCTCTTTGAAAAATATCCTAAGTATGAAATCTGAATATGAACTCTTTTTTTTGACCTAAAGTCAAAGTGGCATATATATATGAGGCAAAACCAAAGTGTGGTTGTTTTGATAAGTTTGCCTCACATTTTGCCTTAGGCGCTGTACATAGGGCGCTTCTGTATAGCGCCTGTACAGCGCCCCTGCTCTGTTCTCTGGGGAAAACAGAGGGGCGCTGTATGTACAGCGCCCTGTACAGCGCTTTGTACAGCACCTGTACAGCGCCCGTACAGCGACCGAATTAAATCGATCAGGTCTATACAGTGCTCGAAGGGGGATGTTCGTACAACGCTTCTGTAGAGCGCTTTTGGGAGCACCTAGTGCAAAAATGCAATCCTAAGTCTAAGCATGACAAGGCAATTGGATATGCAAGATGCAATCAAACTAACATGTAAGAAGAGATGTTAATGAACATTAAAGCACACAAATAAGACACACAACATACAAAGATTAAACATATGCATGATTTGTGAGTGTGTGCAACTATCTCTTCAAGACAAGTAAGCACATAGAGATTTACCTTTGGTGCTTATCAAGGATGAGGTCTTCAAAGGGCTTGAGCAATAACAACAACATCTAAGCTACCCTTACAAAGAATCCCCAACATGTGGTTTGTCCACGAAATGAGCCAATCAACAAATGGGAACCTTACAAAATTGAAGGTTAAAAAGAAAGAAACCCCATAGATATGACCAATACCTTGGATTCACGTGCTGGTTCGGATTTCTATGTGGAACCACTAGAAAACTCGATCAAACAGCCACCAAACCACTTGGAAAAGATAGAGGACTCGATTACGAACGATCTCCAACTTGAATCACTCAAATCCGAATTCGTATGAAGAAGTTATGGTGTTTGGAAGATGAGAAAACTAGGGAGAAAATTTTGACGGGAATTTCAATTTTTCTTCTTAAAATGAATTGGAGGGAAATAAAAAGGAGGAGAGAGAAGGCAAATATTGGCCAACCACAAGAGGCCACATCAGCCTAGCCCCGTGGGGGGCGCGTGGGCCACACAGGGGCAGAGAGCCCCTCTGGCCGTGGGGCCCACGGTGTGGGCCACACGTGGCCTCTTGGCCACTTACACCCTCGCACGCTCCCTCATGTTCTTCAGCCGTATCTTGGGCATCCGAACTCCGATTTCAAATCTGTTTTTGGATTACGAACCATGACTCCCTCACGCACGACGATGACTATACAACTTTAAAAATAGTTGAGAAATCATCTCAGAAAACGACGATGAAGTCAACTCAAAGAATGAGAACGAAAAATAGCGTAGCTACATCGTTTGGACTTGAAACTAAGTGAATGAGTAACCGAAATGACCGAAACTCAATAAGGAATCATAATAGAGCATATTCAAGTCCAAATACAAAAATACGGAAACATACAAATACAAAGACACACACATATGCTATTTCCTAGATATAGTCCTAGAACATGCAATAAGCAAAGTTTGACAAGATAGTATAAATGCATAAGCATATATTTTCAAGTGTGTGAAAGTGATATATCAATGATGTTTAACGATGAAGGAACACACAAGGATGTCATGTGTGTGTGTGTGTGTGTGTGTGCCTAGCCTTGTAAGAGATATGAGGTCTTATATTACCTTTGATGATCAATGATGCACATATCTCTTTAATGCCGGCTTCTTGCATGAATTGTGGTCAAGACATTCTTCGTCTTCTTAAATCTTCAATATATGAACCACTAAACATTACAAGAGAAACACGTTTTGATATGGAATTTATGCCAACACAAACTATAAACCTAACACAAGGTCTGTATGGTTTCTATGGTGGTGCTAAATCTTTTAGTGCTGAAAAATTAGTGAGTGAGGTGGAGATGAAAAAGGAGATAGATGAAGGTAGTCAACGCGTTTCACATCGTTCCAAATTCAGAAGGTTGTTAGAGAGCCGAGATTGCATGGAATTATCTACTGAGATTGATAGGTACTTGTTAGAGCCAGTTGAGTATGTAGATGATGCAAATTTTGATATTTTGATTTGGTGGAAAATGAATTCTTTGAAGTATCGAACATTGTCTTGTGTGGCAAAGGATGTGTTTGCAATACCAATATCTACTGTGGCTTCCGAGTCCGCATTTAGCACCGGAGGACGAATTCTTGATTCATTTCAAAGTTCTTTAAGTCCTAAAATGGTGGAGGCATTAATATGTACGCAAAATTGGCTGCGATCTTCTCGTAGTTCAATAAATAATGAATTGATTGTAGAGGAGATGAAGTTTTATGAAACACTGGAGTCAGGTAACAATTTATTCTTTTTATTTGTAATGTTATTTTTTATTTAATCCAACTCTTAAGTCTCAACTGCTTTATTTCTTTTTCATGTGCTTCTTTTATTTTCATTTTGTTCAGAGTTTGCTAAGTCCACATCAACCTCAGAGATAACCATTGATTAAATATTGACTAAACTGTTAAAATGTGAACTTTTGAAGGTAATATTATTCATCCAACTAATTTTGCTGTTGTATATTTTCAAGTTTTTTCTCAAATTCATACTATATATTATATAACCTGATGTCATTATATTATTTTAATAGGATCGATGTCAATGCAACAAGAAGTTAACCGAAGGTCACAAAAAAAAAAAAAAAAAAAAAAAGGTGGCTGCTTGGATGGTGGTGGTCTCGGTGGATATTATTGATTTGGAAGATTGAACGATTTAGTTTTATTTTATAAGTTTTAGGCATTCTACACTTGATCTTTTTTTTTTTTTTTTTTTTTTAACAATTACTATTTTGCACTCGAGTTAAATGTAGTTGTTTTTTATCTTATTGATAATGAGTTTAACTACTTAATACTTATATTGATATTATTATATTCACTACAAGAAAAAAGACTTTTAGCAACATTAACAAGACAATGTGCATGCTGCGCGTGTTGCTAAAAGTGGTCTATCGCAACATATAGACAATGCACGTAGTTAAATGTCATTTATTGCAACGTGCAAAAAATGTGTGTTGTAAAAATTACCTACGGCAACGTACAAACGAATATTGCCAATAATTGAACATATATCGTAACACACAAAAATTGCACGTTGTCGTAGCTACTTCTTTACACTACGCACATTTTGTGCACGTTGCTATAAATATGTTTTTAGCAACTTACAAATGTGCACGTTGTTGAAAACTAATATTTAGCAACATGCACATCATGCACGTTGTCGTATGTGTCTTTTTAGCAACATACAAATATGTATGTTATTGAAAAGCGAAATACATATCATGCATGTTGCTGTATGTTTCTTTTTAGCAACATACAAATATGCACGTTGTTGAAAAGGTAATGTTTAGCAACATGCATTATGGATGTTATCCTAGGCCTTGCGCGTTGCGAAAAAGTCTAACATTCTGCAACACACATATCATGCATGTTGTCGTAGGTTTCTTTTTAACAACTGTTGGCTTGCATGTTGTTAAAAAGCTAATATTTTGCAACTCATTTATCATGCACGTTGTCGTAAGATTCTCTTTAGTAACAACTGATTTGCTTGCGCGTTGCGAAAATATAATATTCGACAACACACATGTTATGCACGTTGTCGTAGGAGACTAATTAGCAACTGATTGCTTGCGCGTTGCGAAAAGTAAATATTCAACAACAAATATGTTATGCACGTTGTCGTATATGTCTCTTTAGCAATTATTTTCTTGCGCATTGCGAAAAAGACTAATATCCTGTAGGAAATATATAATATACATGTTGGCGTATGCGAAATTATTGACTTGTACAATGCGAAAACGCTAATATTTGGCAACACACACATTATGGACGTTGTTATCGTAAATATTAAAATGTACAACTATCATTAACAAAGTGATGCAGTTTCCCTTCTCTTTTCTGAAAATGATTTAACTTCTACTTTTTCCCTTTTAACTGTAAAATATGGAGACTTGTCTCATATAATAGGAGTTGCATTATGAGTCGTGTGTTTGTAACGATTAATATCATTAGGTTTCGATAGACCTTTAACCCGATTGTTTTTTTATTTCAAATAAAATGATTTAGCTATTATACATGACATGTATAGTTACATGAGTAATTATGATAGAAAGTTATTGTATTTTTAAATATTTAACTTTCATAGATCATGGTAGAAATTTAATGACTAACAATTTAACTTGTAAATATATGGAACATTTATAGTAACTAAGCTCTTTAATTAAATGATGGGATAAAATTTTAATAATGTTTAATTGTTAATCATAAAAATAATTAAAATGATTATCATAATGAGTTAAATTTATCAACTAATAAAAATTATTAATTTTTCACTAAATTATTGAATTAATTTTTTTTATAACATATATATGTTATATATAAATAAGTGTGTAATTATATCAAAGTTCAACTCACAGCAGAATGGTAAAGTCTCTCATGGGGATGGTGTTTGTCTTAGGTTCAAACCCCCATATGAACAATGTGTGTGTGATTAAAATATAAGGGGTCGGGGGCTAGATAGTGATTGGGGGTAGCCCAATGGGGTTTAAATTTTGCTTTTTTTTTTTTTTTTTTCTAAACCTAAGACAACGTAAAATGCGCGTTGTGAAAATTGTCTAATGCAACCTACAATGCACGTTGCAAAAACTACCTAAGACAACGTACGGAAAAATTGTCTAAGACAACGCACGGTAAGACATCATACATCAAACGTACGTTGCGGTAAATGTCAATGACAACGCGCATAGTATATTGTAATTGTTCTATGACTACATACATTGCACGTTGTGAAAAACTTTGGAACTTTTGGCAACAGGCGTATCAACAACATACGCCCGCGTGTTGCCAAAACTTTTCACAACACATTTTGCGCGTTGCGAAAAGCCAAATTTCTTGTAGTGATTTGTTCAAATAAAAAATAATGTCATTATTTGCTTAAACTGTCAAACCAAACCGAACCAAACCGAATTTTATGGTTTGGTTTGGTTTGGTTTTAACTTATAATTGGTTTGGTTTGGATTGTAAAAAACAAACCTGATTAAATAATGGTTTGGTTTGAGTATAGTCAAACCCAACCCAAACCAACCCATGCCCACCCCTACTTGGCCGTGCCCCTCCATTGATAGTTGAAAAAGTCAACGAACACGCTTTTGGCGGTGTCGGACATGTGTCTGTTCATGTTCGAAACATGTCCGACACATACCTCAGCCTTTTTTTTAAGTGTCCGTGCTTTCCTGATTACAACACCAACATCATTCAATAAAGAATCAGAACTATTAATCTCCACAAATTATAGAATGTTGGCAACTCAGCAAATTTTTTGGATTAATAAGGAAAAAAATTCAAAACTCAAGTCATCATGAAGCCACGAATAGAAATTGTTGAAAAGGGACTCTTCGTGACAAGATATAATTAACAACCCAGATTTACCCACAGTTTTTCTCTCATGAGCTACACTTTGAGCATATATTGAGCATACTAATACACGTCACCACATTTTTGCCATGTGTATTATTATGATTGATATTATGTTGCTGACATGGCAAAAATGTGGTGATGTGTATTAGTATACTTAAAATAAGCTAACAGTTGTGTGCTCATGAGAGAAAAATTGGATTTACCCAGCACCAAACTTCCATTTTTAGTGTTCACTACCAACTCAACTATGTTGAAGCCCGACAAAAGCATACTTTATAGCTCTTTCTGCCCAAGATAAGCATCCAAACAATTTAAGCAAAGCCATCAGGGAATGCCCAGAACAAGGATTTAAAAAAAAACAGAAAAAAGAAAAACAATTCAAAAATAAAACAAACCTCGTTAGTGGAGGTTAGACTAAGCATCCACACAGTTTAACCAAAGCCATTCAGGGAATGCCCAGAATAGGGATTCAAAAAAAAAAAAAAATAGCAAAAAGAAAAACAATTCAGAAATAAAACAAACCTCGCTAGTGGAGGTTAGACTCAGCGAGTCGGTGGTCGAAAGGTGGATCTTGAGAGTTGAGACTAAGGTCAAAATGTGGATTGTTATTCACTTGAAGTGAAGTGAAGAAGGGAATTAGGGTTTGGAGCAATTAAATATATATATACTTATTACCAAGTCCTTGCCTAAATGTTTTAAAATTTTTGGGTCTACGGGATCGGTCCCTTTTTTTTTTTTTTCAAACCCGGACCCGATGTGGGTTACTTAAATTTTACCCATACCTGACCCGTTACTTGAATATTGAAACTCAGACCCAACCCATGTGGTTTGGGTTCGAGTGAAATTATCATCCCTAATTGTAATGAATATCCGAACTGTGTTCATTGTCGGTCGCAATTTAGGTCTTGACACGATAACATATTGAAATACAAATCAAATTTAGCGGGTTAGGGTTGAGCTAATTGGATCATGTCAACTCGTTTAATAAATATGTTGGGTTCATGTTTAGCTTGTGATTATTAAGGATACACATGTAATTTTGAATTTTAAGGTTTTACTTGTAATTTTGATTTTATAAGTAAAAATAGAATATGGAATTTTATATTAAAAAATACAATATAAACACAATATAAGAGTTTGCATTATCGTTTTTTGTGTTAGTTCAACTTTAAATGTGTTATGTTTATGTTCAAGGGGTATCATCTGGTTCATAATCATGTTATGTTCATGTTTAAAAAGGCTGATCTAATTAATAATCATGTCGTATTCGTATTGATACATAATTGTGTTGTGTTTGTTGGATCAGACAACCCAAATCCAAATAACTAGTTCTAACTATAGTATTAGCGTGTTCTTGATTTTGTTTTTAAAAACTATTATTAAAAATATAGCTATGTTTTTTTTTTATAAATAAAAGTAAACTAATGTAAGCTATGCTTACATTAATATTTATAATTATAAATTTTAAGTTATAACCTTATTTATACTTAAAAAAAAGATATAACTTTATTTTAATTAAAATACTTTTGTAAAAAATATAAAGGAATAATGAAAAATGAAAAATTTATATAAAAGAGATCACAGTGAAGAAGAGTTTTATTAAAAGAAGAGCAGGAAAATGGGCGCATGGGGATGACTTTTTGTACGCGCTTGGAGTGTGGATCTCGTGTTGTTTATTTTTTTTTTTCAATTTTCTCTACGCGCCGTCGCTCTCGTCATTTTTTATTTCCTTCTCTTTGCTATGTGGTGTTTGTTCTTCTTCATGAGCTCTAATCTCATGAGTGGGGATGCAATGTCGAGTGATAGGTTTGTTTTCTCTGCTCAACAACCTCCGATTAGTAATATGAACATCGATTCCAGTAAGGATCTGGGTAGTAACTCCACTGCCAAACGAGCTAGAGCTGAGAATGATGTTGGAACTAATTCGATGAGGAGAGATGATATGGGGAGCTTCAAATCGAAGCTCATGAGTTTGTCGACACCCGGCTTGAAATTCCCTTAAGCAATATAGTGTAATATATACCTAGGAAGGGGGGGGGGGGGGGGGGGGGGGGGGGGTGTGAATAGGTATAGGCCCAATTTCTTCCAATATTCAAAAATATGCGGAATACAAGAATTAAAGCACACTTGTTAATTCTTAACAATAGAATTGATTTAATCAACACATGTGAAAATCAATATACAAGAGATGCAATTAAAACAAAGATATGGAAGATAATGAAAAGTAAAGCGAAAAGATACAAGTGTTTTTACATGGTAAAACCTCAAAGAGGAAACATCCACGGGTTGATACCACAACCACCGGCAAAGCAATCCACTATATGAAAAGGACTTACACACTCAAGCTATCAACACATGATATCCGCTCAAGCTATCACCTCCTAATCTACCCTCGGGCAAGTGAACTACCAAGCCTACTTCCTATCCGAGATGTGTCCTACACCTCTAGAAAGCAACTTCCTATCCAAGATGCTCACGTTCTAGGAAGATTTCTTGCTTGCCTATCCGGATCCTCCCGACCCTAGACAAGTCTTCTTGCTTGATTATCCGAGTCCTCCCGACTCTAATCAAGACTTCTTGCTCTATCCACAAAGCTTCACTCACTTTGCTAGAGACTTCAACCTATGCAAGACAATGATCTAAGTGATGCAAATGATGCAAATCACAATCAATAAAGTATGATGATCAATCAAACTCTATGAACATGCTTAGAGAAATTCTAGGACATGCTTTCAACACACAATCACAAAAAACCTAGAAATCAAAGCATGTGAATCAATAAGAACAAGATATGAATATTCAATATATCACACAAAAAATCTTAGTTCTTAGATGATGAAATTAAACCTAGAAAATAACATGAGGCACATCATATACAACATTTCTAGAATCAATTTCAAGATAGGTCAAGTTTAGCAATATATGTTCAATTGAAATCAAATGGTTAAAACTTAATAATCAATAGATCAACCACCCCTAGAATATGATCTAACAACATTCTAAACACATACCATCTATCAATTAGAAAGATTAAAAGAAATGATCAAAAGATGAAGTGAGAAGAATATGTTACACATACAAATGTAGAATCTCGGACTGAAATATGCTTGCTGCAAAAAATCACGAAATCCTTTAACTCTAAAACTACTTGGGGTTTGTTCCTCTCATCAAGACCAACATTTTTGGCTTTTGAATCAAGTGAATCGGAGTTGAGATGAGAGAGATATGGTGAAATTAAGATTTGAAAAATTGTAAGAAAAAATTCTGCACACAAAACAAATTGTTCTTCTTTTTCACTCTTATTTTGAATTACCGTGAGAGATGGAATAAATTGAGTGAGACCATGAACAGGTGAGGTAAGCTCATGTGAGTAACATATCATATGACCAATAGGATGAAAGACCAAAGGCACCACATGCTATGATTTACCATGCACACCAAACACCATATGCATGCAATACATATGACAAAAACCCATTAATTCATGAAATGAATTTGCAATCAGCTCTACATAGCCGTTTGCTACACGGGGACAGAGGCCATGTTATGGAGTGTGCCTCACGTGGCCTCAATGGCCAAGGGGGGCAAATGGCAATTTGCCATCTTTTATCCTATAGCACCCTTTCGCACATCTCTCACATTTTTTAACCGTTCTCCGATCTCCGAACTCCGAATTCGAATCCGTTTTCGGATTATGAACCGTGACTCCCTCACGCACGACTACAACTATAGAACTTTGAAAAATGGTTGAGAAATCATCTCAGAAAATGACGATAAAGTCAACTCAACAAATGAGAACGCAAAGTAGCCTAGCTAAGTCGTTTGAACTCGAAACCTTATGAATGAGTAACCGAAACGACCAGAACTCAATAAGGAATCAAATAAGAACATATTCAAGACCAAAAAACACAAAATACACAAACAAATAAACACATATTCACACAAGCATGCCATATCAAAGAGATAGTTACAAAGCATGCAATTCCACAATGTTTGTCTATACAAGATCAATGCATGAGCATACTATGAGATGTGTGAATGTGTTATACCAAATGTTTGAACCATGATGCAAGGACACACATGTATGAATTGTGTGTGTGTGCGCTTATGCCTTGCAAGAGGAAGAAGTATCTCGATACCTTAGCATCCAAATAAGCACATTTCCTCTTGAAGATGAACTTTGCATGCGACGTTGCTTTCCTCTTTGAAGCTTGATCTAATCACAAAACACCTAAGCAACTAAGCAATACAAACAAAAAATGTTTTACAATGGAATCAAGCCAACACAAATCTAAGATCTTACACGGCTCTTGGTCTGGATTTGGTGCGAGTAAGGGAAAACTTCAGATAGATCCTAAAGACATTTTGATTCTGATAGTCCGAATGGTCCGATGATGAAGCTCTCTTCTAAATAAAGGATCAGCTCAAGAAACCCGTGGGCGAAGGCATTAATCTTGAAGAACATGGGTTGTGCCTACCCTGAGTTTTATGCTCACTAAACTGACTCAGAAGTGGTAGCTTATAGGGCAATGGCAGTTGACAGATCTTGGGGATGGATATTTGTGCTAGATTTCAGATGAAAGATGATTTAGACTATGTGCTCACTAATGGTCCATGGGTGATTACCAAACAGTATCTGGCTGTGCAAAGATGGAGCCTAATTTTGTGCCGGGTGAGGGTGAGGTACCATTCAAAGTATGCCGATATGGGTTCGATTGTCGAAATTGCCTATGGAGTGGATGGATTAGAATTCTTTGGAACATAGGAGGATGTTGGGGAAAATGTGTAAAGTGGATCTTATCACTGAGAACCAAGCTAGAGGTAGATTTGCTCGGATATGTGTGAAATGACATAACTAAACCTCTTTTAGGTTCTCTGAAATGATGATAGAGCTATTAGGGTGGAGTATGAAAGCTTGGGTCTAGTTTGCTTCAAGTGTGGAAGGTATGGGCATAGTAGAGAACATTGCATGGAGGGTTTAAAAGTACCTATTGTTGAAGAGATGGCTATGGAGGAAAATCATGAAGCTACCGTGAAGAAGGATGAACTCCCTATGGTCCTTGGCTGATGGTCTCATATGGAAAACAGGGTAGTAGAAACTTTAAAGGAAAGAATGGGAAGCTGGGAAATGGTAGTGGTGGATAGATGGAGAAAAGGGGTTTGAAACTAAATATAGCACGGTGTGTATAAAGCTATCTAGAGGGGGGGTGAATAGATTTTACGCTTTTTACCCAATTTTTCGTGTTAGTCAAAATTACGAATTTACCCTCAAGATAATATAAACAAGCAAGTGTAATATGGTGCGGAAATTAATCAACACTTGATTTTTACGGGAAAACCTCACGGGAAAAAAACCCAGGGCTATGTAAGTAAGCCACACTCGAACCTCGAATCCACTAAATGTGCAAACGATTACAACCTAATCCCGGAAGTAATCACACACCTACCTAATCCCGGTATGAGTGAACCTAGTCCAATTTGCTTGTGATCTAAGCAACCTAATCCCGATTGCTACACACACGACTTACCTTCTCTTGAAGAGAATACAACCCTAAGTGAATATGTGAAAATATCCAAAATGCAACATAGAGCAAGGGAAACCCTATATGCTTATTAAGATGATAATATGCAATAAGAACAATCCTAGATATCAAAACTAAATGACATGTCAATTAGTTAAGCTAATCAATATCAAGCACAAAAACCTAATATGCTAGCACAATACAACTTCTAAAAACATACATCATACTAATCTCAATTTTGTATCTCAAGCATACAAAATAACAATCAAGTAATTAATTGAGATTGCTAGATAAATTAAACACAAAATATGTAAGATATTAGTGAAAAGTTACAAGCAAAGTATGATGAAGATTCATGCAAGATGACATCTAGATCTAAGATGATGCTAGATGATGATTGATGATCATGAAATTGTGTTTGAGTAATTAAAAATGAGTTCTTTGTTATTTTTCTCTCTTGAAAAATATCTAAGTATGAAGCATGAATAAGAACTCTTGTAATGACCTAAAATCAAGTTAGCATATATAGAGGCCATAAGTGAAGTGAGGTCGTTTTGAAATTTCGCCAGAAAAATGCTCTGTGCGCTAGTGGACCAGCGCTGGACCAGCGCACAAGCCAATTTTGGCTTGAGCGCTGGACGACAGGCGCTGCCAACCAGCGCCAGTCCAGCAGCTCACACCTGGGCGATTGGCGCTGGTGGCCAGCGATGGTCCACACCAGCGCACGATCAGCGGCGTCCACTGGGCGTTTTCGCGGTGAGCGGCGTGGGACGGCGTGGTCGACCGGCGTTGGTCGACGGCGCTGGTGGACCAGCGCACAGCCTACAATTTTGTCCCCACAAGCAATCATGCAAGGGGAACAAAAGTCAACCAAAATGCATCCTAAAAGCCTAAATGCTATGATGTTATAAACACAAGATGCAATCATAAAAATCAAGCAAGAAGAGATGTAAATAAGCATTTATGCACAACAAAAAGAAACACAACATACAAAGATTAAACATATGCATGAGTTGTGAGTGTGTGCAACTATCTCTTCAAGACAAGTAAGCACTTAGAATATTACCTTTGGTGCTTGTCAATAATGAGGTCTTCAAAGGGCCTAATGCACTAATAACAACATCTAAACTACCCTTACAAAGAATCCCCATTATGGTTTGATCACGAAATAAGCCAATTAAAAACAACGGGAATCCTTACAATCTCCCCCTTTGGCTATTTCGTGACAAAACCATCACTCACATTGATCCTCACAAAAAAATAGAAACTACGGGATTACAAGATATTCTACATTACAAAGAGATAAGAGAATGCAACTTGAAGTCTTCAATCCTCTTGTAGAATAATCAATCCCTGAAAAGAGTTTCTAACATTCCAATTCAAGTAAAGTGTGAGATTAATCATGTGAGAACAATACCAAGCATTTGCATTTTTAGAATTTAGGCACAACATTAGCAAATGTATGCAATGTATGATAAATGCAATGCTCCCCCTCAAAGGGTTACTCCCCCTCAATTTTTCTCCCCAAATGCACAAAGCTTCTATATTTTGCAACTCCCCTTACATATCCTATCCCCCTTTTTGTCATGATATAGGCAAAGGAGTAGTCCCCAACCGGGTCACTCATAGCAACGAGAGATAGAAGCATGCAAGATATGCATATACATATAAGTCACGTTATGCACTTCAATTAATTTGAGAGAAACAAGGAGATTTATTTGAGAAAATGTGTGAATCCAACATGCTTTGCATACAAGACATATAGCATTCAAGTCCAAAATACAATGGTATTTGGCAAAGCAAATGACAAAGGTTTCTAATGAATTCAAACCAATTTCACCAATGTCATGGGAAAAGCAAGGATATAGAGATTATTGATTTCAATTTAAGAGAACTATATCCAACTTTATAAGCGAAACATGGCATGAGCGACTTTGCACCCTATTTGATTTTTCCGGATAAGATATCCGTATGATAGTAACATGTTCAACTAATAAAGAAAGAGAGACATTTGGAATGTAAATTCCTTTGAACGGATACAAGATCCTTTATTCATTTTGAGTCTCATTAGCTTTCACACAAGTTTTGCATTTTTAAGAATATGCAATCATCAATTCATGCTTTTCATGTGAGCATGTTGTATGAATTTCATGCTTTTTCATTTAGCATAGCATGTTATTTAAGAAACATCATGTCATGGAGATAACTATAGGTCATTCACATCATACTTCCTATGTAAATCTCCTAGTCCAAAAATGCATGTTTGAACATAAATATGACATGGATTGTAACAAGCAAGGTTCACACTTATAGAATTTGAAAGCATATATACATATGTACAACCAAGCTTACTCAAGCAATCAAAAGAAGAGGCATAAGTTATTTCAAATTTTTTGCAAGTTACAGAATGCAAAATAGCTCTCTTTGCTTGAGTTCCCCATATGGGGTCAATCATAGAACATCACTCCACAAGACATATCCCAATAGATCTACTAAGAGTTTTTAAATCGAGTAGATCTAAGGGTTTAGTAAATAAGTCCGCAAGTTGATCATTAGTACCTACATGTTCAAGTACTATGCATTTATTTTCAACAAGCTCTCTAATGAAGTGATGGCGGATGTCAATATGCTTAGTTCTAGAATGTTGAACCGGATTCTTGGAAATATTAATAGCACTCATGTTATCACAAAAGAGAGTGAGAGTACCTTGGTTGAATCCGTAGTCTACTAGCATTTGTTCATCCATAGGAGTTGTGTGCATCCACTCCCGCGGCTATGTACTCGGCCTCGGCCGTGGACAAGGAAATCGAGTTTTGCTTCTTGCAAAACCAAGACACCAAGTTGTTGCCTAGAAAGAAGCAACCGCCCGATGTGCTCTTCTATCATCACAATTTCCTGCCCAATCCGCATCACTAAAGCCAACTAGACTAGCATTAGTGTCAAAAGAGTACCAAATCCCATAGTTGGATGTCCCATTCACATAGCGAATGATCCTCTTCACGGAAGAGAGGTGGGACTCCTTAGGATCCGCTTGGTACCTAGCACACACACCCACACTAAAAGATATATCGGGCCTACTTGCGGTCAAATAAAGCAAGCTACCTATCATGCCACGATATAGAGTTTGTTCCACACTTTTACCACTAGCATCCTTGCTTAGCTTCAAAGTGGTACTCATGGGTGTATCACAATGTTTGGCTTTCTCTAAACCAAACTTCTTCACTAGGTTCTTAGCATATTTGGCTTGGGTTATGAAAATCCCATCATGCATTTGCCTAATTTGCAAACCTAGGAAGTAACTAAGCTCACCAACAAGACTCATCTCAAATTCAAGAGACATGACATCAACAAATTGTTGGACTTTGGTGTTGTTGGTGGAGCCAAAAACTATATCATCAACATATATTTGAGCTATGAAAAGCTCATCATTGTCTCTCTTGATGAATAGTGTCTTGTCAACACTACCTCTTGTGTAGTTGTTGTCAACAAGAAATTGAGTGAGGCGCTCATACCAAGCCCTCGGTGCTTGTTTCAACCCATAAAGTGCCTTCTTGAGGCGATAGACATGATTGGGGTGGTGTGCATCCACAAACCCCTTAGGTTGTTCAACAAACACTTCCTCTTGCAAGAAGCCATTGAGGAAGGCACTCTTGACGTCCATTTGGTGCAATTTGAACTTGTGCACACAAGAGATGGACAAGAGAAGCCTAATGGACTCTAAGCGGGCAACGGGAGCAAAAGTCTCCTCAAAGTCGATACCCTCAATTTGAGAGTACCCTTGTGCTACAAGTCTAGCCTTGTTCCGCACTATGTTGCCATCCTCATCGGATTTGTTCCTAAATATCCATTTGGTGCCTATGACATTAGTGGTCTTAGGCCTAGGAACTAGAGTCCAAACCTCATTCCTTTCGAATTGGCTTAGCTCTTCTTGCATGGCAAGAACCCAAAATTCATCATTTAAGGCTTCTTCAACCTTTTTGGGTTCAATTTGAGAGGTGTAACATGTATAGCTAATAAGATTAGCAAGTTGGCGTCTAGTCCTAACACCCTCATTTACCTCTCCAATGATATCTTCTTTATCATGGAGTTTCCTAACCCATGGAGCGGGTTCTTTAGAGTCCAAGAGAGGAACTCTATCAATAGGTTGTGTGCCATCATTGTTGACATTAGATGTCCCAACATTAGGCGACACCACAACCTCTCCAAAGGAGAATCATCACTAAAAATAACCTCCTCCTCATGATCATTAGACTTGAGCCTAGTATCATCAAATACGACATTGGATGATTCCATAACACTTAGAGTCTTTAAATTGAAAACTCTATAGGCTCTACTATTTAAGGCATAGCCAATAAAAATACCCTCATCACTCTTAGCATCAAACTTGCCAAGTTGATCACGGTCATTCAAAATGTAGCATTTGCTTCCAAAAGTGTGGAAGTAGCTAACATTTGGCCTCTTGCCTTTCCATAACTCATAGGAGGTGTTTCTAGTACCGGGCCTTAGGAACACTCTATTTCCTATATAGCAAGCCGTGTTAATGGCTTCGGCCCATAGGTTCCTAGGGACATTGTTGCTAAGCAACATCACACGGGCCATCTCTTGGAGGACCCTATTCTTCCTCTCAACAACTCCATTTTGTTGAGGTGTCCTAGGAGCAGAAAATTCATGGGAGATGCCTAAACCATTACAAAAGGTTTCAAAGGTGGCATTCTCAAATCTCTCCCATGGTCACTTCTAATCCGTTTAATGCTTTATATGTTAGTTCATTTCATTTTGCAATTTAGTACAAAGCATTTTAAACTTATCAAAAGTTTCGGATTTTTCTCTAAGAAAATATGTCCATGTAAATCTAGAGAAATCATCAACACAAACAAAAATGTATCTCTTTCCACCCAAACTTTCGGTTTGCATGGGACCCATGAGGTCCATGTGGAGAAGCTCAAGTGGCTCCTTGGTGGTGAGATACTTACCCTTTTTGTGCATGCTTTTAGTTTGCTTTCCTTGTTGGCAAGGTCCACAAATACCATTGGCTTTCTTCCCAAGCTTAGGGAGGCCACGCACACAATTGAACTTTCCAAGGGTCCGTAGATCCCTAAAGTTCATGTGGCCAAGTCTTTCATGCCACAACTCAATTTGCTCATCCATGGACACATGATTAGATACAATTCTAGCTTCAAGACAATACAATTGTCGCTAGATCTCATGCCCTTCAACAAGGTTTGTCCATCGGGTTTAGGATAGAGCAATAATCTTTAGAAACAAGACGGAATATCCTTCATCACTAAGATGTGAAATGCTAATTAAATTGGCTTTCAAGCCATCAACAAATAAAGCATTGGATAAGGAGGGTAATCCGGGAACGGAAATGGTTCCTTTCCCTACAACATTTCTTTTGGATCCATCACCAAAAGTGACATTTCCACCTTCCTCCATAACAAGAGTCTCGAAGAAACTCTTGTTTCCCGTCATGTGCCTAGAGCACCCACTATCCAAGTACCAAAAATTAGAAGAATTTGCCTTCAAGGCTATTTGTGCAACATGGCAAACATTTTCATTCTTTCTAATCCACTTAGCAACAATTTTAGCTTTTTAGTGGTCTTTGGTACATGTGCTCTACTATTTCTAGGATCATGCAAATCAATATTTTCATTCCTAGAAACATGCATCTTGGCTCTATTCTTTCTCTTTTCAATCATGCTTTGTTTTCTACACATTTTAATATATTGAAAGCAATTTGGTCTAATATGACCATCACAACCACAAAAGTGACAAATAGGAATGAAAAAAGGAATCATACCTCGCCTTTGAGTACGTCCATGTCTTTGTGGATAAGTGGGTTCAATCCATCTTCGTTGTTGAACCGGTCTTGGTTGCTTCCAAGCTTGAGGTTGCATGATTGGTCTCTTTCCTTTGTGAGCCAATTTGGGAGGAGTGTTGGCTTGAGGAACCTTAGGAGGTTGAGCTTGAGATTTCCTTCTTGGCCCCATTTTCACTTGTGCATTAGAACTTTGTCCTATTTCTAACTTCTTCTAGGAGGTTGCACAAATGAAGTTTCTTCTTCTTCAAGCTCTTGACAAACACGGTCTTGTTAGAGGTTGAGATTTTCTTGCCATCTTCATACCCAAGACCTCTCTTGTCACTTGGACTCTTTCCAACACCAAGTAAATGATCAAGCTTCTTGGTGCTAGAATCTATCCTAGCCAAGGACCCTTTAGCTTCTACAAGTTCCCTCTTCAAGCCTTCTTCACTTCTCTTGGATAAGTCTAACTCCTCAATTAACTTATCCTCTCCTCTTCAATCTTTCCACTTGTTCACTTAAGTGGTCATTGTGAGCCGAAAGTTCAAGGTTTTCTTCTCTCAACCTCTCAATCTTTCTTGTGCTTTTAAGTGCTAAATCATTGAACTCGGCATGGTATTTAGCAAGCACCTTTTGCTCCACAAACTTCTTTTGGAACTAGAAGAGGAGTCACTTTCTTCTTCACTAGAGTCAATTTCCTCTTGACTCAAATCTCCTTTTCACTAGCACTTTTGCTCTTGTGAGAAGAGGCAAAAGCTAGGAAGTTAGCCATGAGCTCTTCTCACTGAAGACTCATCTTCCTCATTGGAGTCATCACTACTCCCACTCCATGTGGCGGCCATCACTTTACCCTTCTTCCTTCATTGTGATTCGCACATTCGGGGGCAAAGTGACCAATCCCACCACACTCAAAGCATCGGACCCCTTTCCTTTCGGTCCTCTCTTGTCTAGGCTCAAACTTCTTGAAGGAACTCTTTTTCTTCAAATCTTGTCCTCTTGACCCAAATCCCTTCTTCTTCTTGAACCCCATAACCTTGTTGAATTTTCACAAATAAGGCAAGGTCTTCATCCGATTCATGCTTTGCCTCCTTTGCATCCTTAGATGCTTTCAAAGCTATTCCTTTAGACTTCTTAGGAGGAGTAGTGTGCTAGGACCTTCCTAGACTCATATGCAAGGAGACGCCCAATTACCTCACTTGGCTTCATATCCATGTAGCCACTATTTTTTCTATGGCCGTCACCTTTGATTCAAACCTATCGGGGAGAGATCTCATAATTTTTTGCTTGACTCTCCTATCCGAATACGGGTCTCCGAGTTGATGGCTTTGATTTACTATGTCCATCAATTTGATTTCGAAGTCGTTGAAGCATTCATCCTCTCCCATCCTAAGTAACTCAAATTGAGTTTGGAGGACTTGAAGCTTGGACTCCTTCACCACCTCGGTTCCCTCATGTGCAACTTGAAGGATGTCCCATGCCACTTTGGCAATCTGAGTATTCTGAATAAGCTTGTACTGATTCTCATCCATGCACACATAATGGCATGCATCGCCTTCCTATTCCACTTGAAGCCTCAAACTCTTGCGCGTTCCATTGCGCCTTAGGCTTCAAAACATCTTGTCCTCCACCCGCGGGAGTCATCATAGGGAGATCATATCCGTCTTCCACCGCCATCCATGCACGGTCATGAATTTGGCATATGTAGGATTCCATCTTCCCTTTCCATTGGGAATAGTTCAAACCGGTAAGAAGTGGAGGCCTTGTGCTAGAAGCTCCTTCGTGGCCACACCATTTCCACCGTTTCCACTCATAGTGTTTATGAATGAATGAAATGAATGCAAATGTATGAATAATCAAAAATCACACAAAATGCAAAACACACCAAAATAAGCAAGGATCACCTATGTATGTCTAGGAACCCGCTCTGATACCAATTGAAACTAAATATACCACGGTGTGTATAAAGCTATCTAGAGGGGGGGTGAATAGATTTTACGCTTTTTACCCAATTTTTCGTGTTAGTCAAAATTACGAATTTACCCTCAAGATAATATAAACAAGCAAGTGATATGGTGCGGAAATTAAATCAACACTTGATTTTTAGTGGAAACTGAATGTACAAACGAAGTTAAATTGCTTAAAGCATACCTAGAGGGGGAGTGAATAGGTTTTTACACCTTTTTTTCAAACCCTTGAACAAACAATCCGTTTGTCCCTCAAGGTAGCCTTACACACAACACAATAAGCCAAGGTAGACATACATAGACAATACGATGACACAATCATAAGAGAAAGTCTAAGTATATCAACAAGTCATGTGAGGTAAAATATCAAATAAACATAACAACAAAATAAGCTTGTATTTCATAAGATGTTCAATGTGTTACAAGAGTGAGCAAAATGTCACTAAACAAATATTACAATATACAAAAGAATCAAAGATACAAATTGATCTAGAATGAATACACTAATCACACTATACAAAGACTTGGTTCAATACATCACAAGTGAATATTATGAATCAGACAATAAAATATACAATTAAAATATAAGAGAAGAGATAGAAAGAATTAACACAAGGGATTTTTTTAACGTGGTAAAACCTCCAAGGAGGAAACATCCACGGGTTGAACTACAACCATTGGGTATATTATTGGAAAGTAAACATAGAACATTCACAAAGTGACCAATCTTTAGCTCACCCACCTAGTGAAGTCTAAGCCTACCCAACCCTATTGGAAAGTATGAAATCCTCAATGAGTGGAACCACCATATTGGACAACACACTCAACCAACATCGATGGAAGATTAGAAATTCCTCAAGAGTGCATACACATCCCGTGTACCCTGCTCTATCGAAGTCTATGTCTAACTGAAACTAATTAATGCACGGTGTGTATAAAAACTATCTAGAGGGGGGGTGAATAGATTTTACGCTTTTTACCCAATTTTTCGTGTTAGTCAAAATTACGAAATTACCCTCAAGATAAATAAACAAGCAAGTGTAATATGGTGCGGAAATTAAATGACACTTGATTTTTACGTGGAAACCCTCACGGGAAAAACCACGGGCTATGTAAGTAAGCCACACTCGAACCTCGAATCCACTAAATGTGCAAACGATTACAACCTAATCCCGGAAGTAATCACACACCTACCTAATCCCGGTATGAGTGAACCTAGTCCAATTTGCTTGCGATCTAAGCAACCTAATCCCGATTGCTACACACAAGACTTAGCTTCTCTTGAAGAGAATACAACCCTAAGTGAATATATGAAAATATCCAAAATGCAACATAGAGCAAGGGAAACCCTATATGCTTATCTAAGATGATTAATATGCAATTAAGACAATCCTAGATATCAAAACTAAATGACATGTCAATTAGTTTAGCTAATCAATATCAAGCACAAAAACCTAATATGCTAGCACAATACAACTTCTCAAACATACATCATACTAATCTCAATCTTGTATTCAACAAATATAAAATCACATACAAGTAATTAAATTGAGATTGCTAGATAAGAGAAACACAAAATATGTAAGATATTAGTGAAAAGCTTACCAAGCAAAGTATGATGAAGAATCCATGCAAGATGTCATCTAGATGATCTAAGATGATGCTAGATGATGATTGATGATCATGGAAAAGTGTTTGAGTAATTAAAAATGAGTTCTTGGAATTTTTCTTCTCTTTGAAAAATCTCTAAGTATGAATCTGAATATGAACTCTTGTAATTGACCTAAAGTCAAAGTGGCATATATATAGGGGGCCAAAACAAAGTGTGGTCGTTTTGATAAGTTTGCCCACTATTTGCCTTGGGCGCTGTACGTAGGGCGCCTTGTACAGCGCCTGTACAGCGCCCTTGCTCTGTTTTCACGAGGAAACAGAGTGGCGCTGTACGTACAGCGCTGTACGCGACGTACAGCGCCCCAACAGCGACCCAACAGCGACCGATTAAATCGATCAGGTCTGAACAGCGCTTCTCGTGTACAGCGCTTTTGGGGGCGCCCAGTGCAAAAATGCAATCCTAAGTCTAAGCATGACAAGGCAATTGGATATGCAAGATGCAATCAAACTAACATGCAAGAAGAGATGTTAATGAGCATTAAGGCACACATAAAAGACACACAACATATAAGGATTAAACATATGCATGAGTTGTGAGTGTGTGCATCTATCTCTTCAAGACAAGTAAGCACTTAGAATATTACCTTTGGTGCTTGTCAATAGTGAGGTCTTCAAAAGGGCCTAAGCAATAACAACAACATCTAAGCTACCCTTACAAAGCATCCCCACATGTGGTTTGATCACGAAATAAGCCAATTAAAACAACGGGAATCCTAACAATCTCCCCCTTTGGCTATTTCGTGACAAAACCACCACTCACATTGATTCCTCACATAGAATTAGAAACTACGGGACTACAATGATTATCTACATTACAAAGAGATAAGAAAGTAAAAACTTCAAGTCTTCAATCTCTTGTAGAACAATCAAGCCCTGAAAATAAAGTTTCTAGCATTTCCAATACAAGTAAAGTGTGAGATTAATCATGTGAGAACAATACCAAGCATTTGCATTTTTAGAATTTAGGCACAACATTAGCAAATGTATGCAATGAATGATAAATGCAATGCTCCCCCTCAAAGGGTTACTCCCCCTCAATGTATGTTCTCCCCAAAATGCACAAAAGCTTCTATTTTGCAACTCCCCTTACCATTTCCTACTCCCCCTTTTTGTCATGATATAGGCAAAGGAGTAGTCCCCAACCGGGTCACTCAAAGCAACGAGAGATAGAAGCATGCAAGATATGCATATACATATAAGTCACTTTATGCACTTCAATTAATTTGAGAGAAACAAGGAGATTTATTTGAGAAAATGTGTGAATCCAACATGCTTTGCATACAAGACATATAGCATTCAAGTCCAAAATACAATGGTATTTGGCAAAGCAAATGACAAAGGTTTCTAATTTGAATTCAAACCAATTTCACCAATGTCATGGGAAAAGCAAGGATATAGAGATTATTGATTTCAATTTTAAGAGCAACTATATCCAACTTTATAAGCGAAACATGGCATGAGCGACTTTGCACCCTATTTGATTTTTCCGGATAAGATATCCGTATGATAGTAACCATGTTCAACTAATAAAGAAAGAGAGACATTGGAATGTAAATTCCTTTGAACGGATACAAGATCCTTTATTCATTTGAGTCTCATTAGCTTTCACACAAGTTTTGCATTTTTAAGAATATGCAATCATCAATTCATGCTTTTCATGTGAGCATGTTGTATGAATTTCATGCTTTTTCATTTAGCATTAGCATGTTATTAAAGAACATCATGTCATGGAGATAACTATAGGTCATTCACATCATACTTCCTATGTAAATCTCCTAGTCCAAAAATGCATGTTTGAACATAAATATGACATGGATTGTAGACAAGCAAGGTTCACACTTATAGAATTGAAAGCATATATACATATGTACAACCAAGCTTACTCAAGCAATCAAAAGAAGAGGCATAAGTTATTTCAAATTTTTTGCAAGTTACAGAATGCAAAATAGCTCTCTTTGCTTGAGTTCCCCATATGGGGTCAATCATAGAACATCACTCCACAAGACATATCCCAATAGATCTACTAAGAGTTTTAAATCGAGTAGCATCTAAGGGTTTAGTAAATAAGTCCGCAAGTTGATCATTAGTACCTACATGTTCAAGTACTATGCATTTATTTTCAACAAGCTCTCTAATGAAGTGATGGCGGATGTCAATATGCTTAGTTCTAGAATGTTGAACCGGATTCTTGGAAATATTAATAGCACTCATGTTATCACAAAAGAGAGTGAGAGTACCTTGGTTGAATCCGTAGTCTACTAGCATTTGCTTCATCCATAGGAGTTGTGTGCATCCACTCCCGCGGCTATGTACTCGGCCTCGGCCGTGGACAAGGAAATCGAGTTTTGCTTCTTGCAAAACCAAGACACCAAGTTGTTGCCTAGAAAGAAGCAACCGCCCGATGTGCTTCCTATCATCACAATTTCCTGCCCAATCCGCATCACTAAAGCCAACTAGACTAGCATTAGTGTCAAAAGAGTACCAAATCCCATAGTTGGATGTCCCATTCACATAGCGAATGATCCTCTTCACGGAAGAGAGGTGGGACTCCTTAGGATCCGCTTGGTACCTAGCACACACACCCACACTAAAAGATATATCGGGCCTACTTGCGGTCAAATAAAGCAAGCTACCTATCATGCCACGATATAGAGTTTGTTCCACACTTTTACCACTAGCATCCTTGCTTAGCTTCAAAGTGGTACTCATGGGTGTATCACAATGTTTGGCTTTCTCTAAACCAAACTTCTTCACTAGGTTCTTAGCATATTTGGCTTGGGTTATGAAAATCCCATCATGCATTTGCCTAATTTGCAAACCTAGGAAGTAACTAAGCTCACCAACAAGACTCATCTCAAATTCAAGAGACATGACATCAACAAATTGTTGGACTTTGGTGTTGTTGGTGGAGCCAAAAACTATATCATCAACATATATTTGAGCTATGAAAAGCTCATCATTGTCTCTCTTGATGAATAGTGTCTTGTCAACACTACCTCTTGTGTAGTGTTGTCAACAAGAAATTGAGTGAGGCGCTCATACCAAGCCCTCGGTGCTTGTTTCAACCCATAAAGTGCCTTCTTGAGGCGATAGACATGATTGGGGTGGTGTGCATCCACAAACCCTTAGGTTGTTCAACAAACACTTCCTCTTGCAAGAAGCCATTGAGGAAGGCACTCTTGACGTCCATTTGGTGCAATTTGAACTTGTGCACACAAGAGATGGACAAGAGAAGCCTAATGGACTCTAAGCGGGCAACGGGAGCAAAAGTCTCCTCAAAGTCGATACCCTCAATTTGAGAGTACCCTTGTGCTACAAGTCTAGCCTTGTTCCGCACTATGTTGCCATCCTCATCGGATTTGTTCCTAAATATCCATTTGGTGCCTATGACATTAGTGGTCTTAGGCCTAGGAACTAGAGTCCAAACCTCATTCCTTTCGAATTGGCTTAGCTCTTCTTGCATGGCAAGAACCCAAAATTCATCATTAAGGCTTCATCAACCTTTTTGGGTTCTATTTGAGAGGTGTAGCATGTAAAGCTAATTAGATTAGCTATTTGACGCCTAGTTCTAACACCCTCATTAACATCTCCAATAAACTAATTAATGCAGTGTATTGAAACTAATTAATGCACGGTGTGTATAAACTATCTAGAGGGGGGGTGAATAGATTTTACGCTTTTTACCCAATTTTTCGTGTTAGTCAAAATTACGAAATTACCCTCAAGATAAATAAACAAGCAAGTGTAATATGGTGCGGAAATTAAATACACTTGATTTTTACGTGGAAACCCTCACGGGAAAAACCACGGGCTATGTAAGTAAGCCACACTCGAACCTCGAATCCACTAAATGTGCAAACGATTACAACCTAATCCCGGAAGTAATCACACACCTACCTAATCCCGGTATGAGTGAACCTAGTCCAATTTGCTTGCGATCTAAGCAACCTAATCCCGATTGCTACACACAAGACTTAGCTTCTCTTGAAGAGAATACAACCCTAAGTGAATATGAAAATATCCAAAATGCAACATAGAGCAAGGGAAACCCTATATGCTTATCTAAGATGATTAATATGCAATTAAGAACAATCCTAGATATCAAAACTAAATGACATGTCAATTAGTTTAGCTAATCAATATCAAGCACAAAAACCTAATATGCTAGCACAATACAACTTCTCAAACATACATCATACTAATCTCAATCTTGTATTCAACAAATATAAATCACATACAAGTAATTAAATTGAGATTGCTAGATAAGAGAAACACAAAATATGTAAGATATTAGTGAAAAGCTTACCAAGCAAAGTATGATGAAGAATCCATGCAAGATGTCATCTAGATGATCTAAGATGATGCTAGATGATGATTGATGATCATGGAAAAGGTGTTTGAGTAATTAAAAATGAGTTCTTGGAATTTTTCTTCTCTTTGAAAAATATCCTAAGTATGAAATCTGAATATGAACTCTTGTAATTGACCTAAAGTCAAAGTGGCATATATATAGGGGGCCAAAACAAAGTGTGGTCGTTTTGATAAGTTTGCCCACTATTTGCCTTGGGCGCTGTACGTAGGGCGCCCTTGTACAGCGCCTGTACAGCGCCCTTGCTCTGTTTTCACGAGGAAACAGAGTGGCGCTGTACGTACAGCGCTCTGTACAGCGCCACGTACAGCGCCCCAACAGCGACCCAACAGCGACCGATTAAATCGATCAGGTCTGAACAGCGCTCAATGGGCGCTGTTCGTACAGCGCTTCTGTACAGCGCTTTTGGGGGCGCCCAGTGCAAAAATGCAATCCTAAGTCTAAGCATGACAAGGCAATTGGATATGCAAGATGCAATCAAACTAACATGCAAGAAGAGATGTTAATGAGCATTAAGGCACACATAAAAGACACACAACATATAAGGATTAAACATATGCATGAGTTGTGAGTGTGTGCATCTATCTCTTCAAGACAAGTAAGCACTTAGAATATTACCTTTGGTGCTTGTCAATAGTGAGGTCTTCAAAAGGGCCTAAGCAATAACACAACATCTAAGCTACCCTTACAAAGCATCCCCACATGTGGTTTGATCACGAAATAAGCCAATTAAACAACGGGAATCCTAACAATCTCCCCCTTTGGCTATTTCGTGACAAAACCACCACTCACATTGATTCCTCACATAGAATTAGAAACTACGGGACTACAATGATTATCTACATTACAAAGAGATAAGAAAGTAAAAACTTCAAGTCTTCAATCTCTTGTAGAACAATCAAGCCCTGAAAATAAAGTTTCTAGCATTTCCAATACAAGTAAAGTGTGAGATTAATCATGTGAGAACAATACCAAGCATTTGCATTTTTAGAATTTAGGCACAACATTAGCAAATGTATGCAATGAATGATAAATGCAATGCTCCCCCTCAAAGGGTTACTCCCCCTCAATGTATGTTCTCCCCAAAATGCACAAAAGCTTCTATATTTTGCAACTCCCCTTACCATTTCCTACTCCCCCTTTTTGTCATGATATAGGCAAAGGAGTAGTCCCCAACCGGGTCACTCAAAGCAACGAGAGATAGAAGCATGCAAGATATGCATATACATATAAGTCACTTTATGCACTTCAATTAATTTGAGAGAAACAAGGAGATTTATTTGAGAAAATGTGTGAATCCAACATGCTTTGCATACAAGACATATAGCATTCAAGTCCAAAATACAATGGTATTTGGCAAAGCAAATGACAAAGGTTTCTAATTTGAATTCAAACCAATTTCACCAATGTCATGGGAAAAGCAAGGATATAGAGATTATTGATTTCAATTTTAAGAGCAACTATATCCAACTTTATAAGCGAAACATGGCATGAGCGACTTTGCACCCTATTTGATTTTTCCGGATAAGAATCCGTATGATAGTAACCATGTTCAACTAATAAAGAAAGAGACATTGGAATGTAAATTCCTTTGAACGGATACAAGATCCTTTATTCATTTTGAGTCTCATTAGCTTTCACACAAGTTTTGCATTTTTAAGAATATGCAATCATCAATTCATGCTTTTCATGTGAGCATGTTGTATGAATTTCATGCTTTTTCATTTAGCATTAGCATGTTATTAAAGAATCATCATGTCATGGAGATAACTATAGGTCATTCACATCATACTTCCTATGTAAATCTCCTAGTCCAAAAATGCATGTTTGAACATAAATATGACATGGATTGTAGACAAGCAAGGTTCACACTTATAGAATTTGAAAGCATATATACATATGTACAACCAAGCTTACTCAAGCAATCAAAAGAAGAGGCATAAGTTATTTCAAATTTTTTGCAAGTTACATGAATGCAAAATAGCTCTCTTTGCTTGAGTTCCCCATATGGGGTCAATCATAGAACATCACTCCACAAGACATATCCCAATAGATCTACTAAGAGTTTTAAATCGAGTAGCATCTAAGGGTTTAGTAAATAAGTCCGCAAGTTGATCATTAGTACCTACATGTTCAAGTACTATGCATTTATTTTCAACAAGCTCTCTAATGAAGTGATGGCGGATGTCAATATGCTTAGTTCTAGAATGTTGAACCGGATTCTTGGAAATATTAATAGCACTCATGTTATCACAAAAGAGAGTGAGAGTACCTTGGTTGAATCCGTAGTCTACAGCATTTGTTCATCCATAGGAGTTGTGTGCATCCACTCCCCGCGGCTATGTACTCGGCCTCGGCCGTGGACAAGGAAATCGAGTTTTGCTTCTTGCAAAACCAAGACACCAAGTTGTTGCCTAGAAAGAAGCAACCGCCCGATGTGCTCTTCCTATCATCACAATTTCCTGCCCAATCCGCATCACTAAAGCCAACTAGACTAGCATTAGTGTCAAAAGAGTACCAAATCCCATAGTTGGATGTCCCATTCACATAGCGAATGATCCTCTTCACACAAGAGAGGTGGGACTCCTTAGGATCCGCTTGGTACCTAGCACACACACCCACACTAAAAGATATATCGGGCCTACTTGCGGTCAAATAAAGCAAGCTACCTATCATGCCACGATATAGAGTTTGTCCACACTTTTACCACTAGCATCCTTGCTTAGCTTCAAAGTGTACTCATGGGTGTATCACAATGTTTGGCTTTCTCTAAACCAAACTTCTTCACTAGGTTCTTAGCATATTTGGCTTGGGTTATGAAAATCCCATCATGCATTTGCCTAATTTGCAAACCTAGGAAGTAACTAAGCTCACCAACAAGACTCATCTCAAATTCAAGAGACATGACATCAACAAATTGTTGGACTTTGGTGTTGTTGGTGGAGCCAAAAACTATATCATCAACATATATTTGAGCTATGAAAAGCTCATCATTGTCTCTCTTGATGAATAGTGTCTTGTCAACACTACCTCTTGTGTAGTTGTTGTCAACAAGAAATTGAGTGAGGCGCTCATACCAAGCCCTCGGTGCTTGTTTCAACCCATAAAGTGCCTTCTTGAGGCGATAGACATGATTGGGGTGGTGTGCATCCACAAACCCCTTAGGTTGTTCAACAAACACTTCCTCTTGCAAGAAGCCATTGAGGAAGGCACTCTTGACGTCCATTTGGTGCAATTTGAACTTGTGCACACAAGAGATGGACAAGAGAAGCCTAATGGACTCTAAGCGGGCAACGGGAGCAAAAGTCTCCTCAAAGTCGATACCCTCAATTTGAGAGTACCCTTGTGCTACAAGTCTAGCCTTGTTCCGCACTATGTTGCCATCCTCATCGGATTTGTTCCTAAATATCCATTTGGTGCCTATGACATTAGTGGTCTTAGGCCTAGGAACTAGAGTCCAAACCTCATTCCTTTCGAATTGGCTTAGCTCTTCTTGCATGGCAAGAACCCAAAATTCATCATTTAAGGCTTCTTCAACCTTTTTGGGTTCAATTTGAGAGGTGTAACATGTATAGCTAATAAGATTAGCAAGTTGGCGTCTAGTCCTAACACCCTCATTTACCTCTCCAATGATATCTTCTTTATCATGGAGTTTCCTAACCCATGGAGCGGGTTCTTTAGAGTCCAAGAGAGGAACTCTATCAATAGGTTGTGTGCCATCATTGTTGACATTAGATGTCCCAACATTAGGCGACACCACAACCTTCTCCAAAGGAGAATCATCACTAAAAATAACCTCCTCCTCATGATCATTAGACTTGAGCCTAGTATCATCAAATACGACATTGGATGATTCCATAACACTTAGAGTCTTTAAATTGAAAACTCTATAGGCTCTACTATTTAAGGCATAGCCAATAAAAATACCCTCATCACTCTTAGCATCAAACTTGCCAAGTTGATCACGGTCATTCAAAATGTAGCATTTGCTTCCAAAAGTGTGGAAGTAGCTAACATTTGGCCTCTTGCCTTTCCATAACTCATAGGAGGTGTTTCTAGTACCGGGCCTTAGGAACACTCTATTTCCTATATAGCAAGCCGTGTTAATGGCTTCGGCCCATAGGTTCCTAGGGACATTGTTGCTAAGCAACATCACACGGGCCATCTCTTGGAGGACCCTATTCTTCCTCTCAACAACTCCATTTTGTTGAGGTGTCCTAGGAGCAGAAAATTCATGGGAGATGCCTAAACCATTACAAAAGGTTTCAAAGGTGGCATTCTCAAATTCTCTCCCATGGTCACTTCTAATCCGTTTAATGCTTCTAATGTTAGAATTCATTTCATTTTGCAATTTAGTACAAAGCATTTTAAACTTATCAAAAGTTTCGGATTTTTCTCTAAGAAAATATGTCCATGTAAATCTAGAGAAATCATCAACACAAACAAAAATGTATCTCTTTCCACCCAAACTTTCGGTTTGCATGGGACCCATGAGGTCCATGTGGAGAAGCTCAAGTGGCTCCTTGGTGGTGAGATACTTACCCTTTTTGTGCATGCTTTTGGTTTGCTTTCCTTGTTGGCAAGGTCCACAAATACCATTGGCTTTCTTCCCAAGCTTAGGGAGGCCACGCACACAATTGAACTTTCCAAGGGTCCGTAGATCCCTAAAGTTCATGTGGCCAAGTCTTTCATGCCACAACTCAATTTGCTCATCCATGGACACATGATTAGATACAATTCTAGCTTCAAGACAATAGCAATTGTCGCTAGATCTCATGCCCTTCAACAAGGTTTGTCCATCGGGTTTAAGGATAGAGCAATAATCTTTAGAGAACAAGACGGAATATCCTTCATCACTAAGATGTGAAATGCTAATTAAATTGGCTTTCAAGCCATCAACAAATAAAGCATTGGATAAGGAGGGTAATCCGGGAACGGAAATGGTTCCTTTCCCTACACATTTCTTTTGGATCCATCACCAAAAGTGACATTTCCACCTTCCTCCATAACAAGAGTCTCGAAGAAACTCTTGTTTCCCGTCATGTGCCTAGAGCACCCACTATCCAAGTACCAAAATTAGAAGAATTTGCCTTCAAGGCTATTTGTGCAACATGGCAAACATTTTCATTCTTTCTAATCCACTTAGCAACAATTTTAGCTTTCTTAGTGGCCTTTGGTACATGTGCTCTACTATTTCTAGGATCATGCAAATCAATATTTTTTCCTAGAAACATGCATCTTGGCTCTATTCTTTCTCTTTTCAATCATGCTTTGTTTTCTACACATTTTAATATATTGAAAGCAATTTGGTCTAATATGACCATCACAACCACAAAAGTGACAAATAGGAATGAAAAAGGAATCATACCTCGCCTTTGAGTACGTCCATGTCTTTGTGGATATGTTTCAATCCATCTTTCGTTGTTGAACCGGTCTTGGTTGCTTCCAAGCTTGAGGTTGCATGATTGGTCTCTTTCCTTTGTGAGCCAATTTGGGAGGAGTGTTGGCTTGAGGAACCTTAGGAGGTTGAGCTTGAGTTTTCCTTCTTGGCCCCATTTTCACTTGTGCATTAGAACTTTGTCCTATTTCTAACTTTTTCTTAGGAGGTTGCACAAATGAAGTTTCTTCATTCTTCAAGCTCTTGACAAATATGGTCTTGTTAGAGGTTGAGATTTTCTTGCCATCTTCATACCCAAGACCTCTCTTGTCACTTGGACTCTTTCCAACACCAAGTAAATGATCAAGCTTCTTGGTGCTAGAATCTATCCTAGCCAAGGACCTTTAGCTTCTACAAGTTCCCTCTTCAAGCCTTCTTCACTTCTCTTGGACAAGTCTAACTCCTCAATTAACTTATCCTCTCTCCTCTTCAATCTTTCCACTTGTTCACTTAAGTGGTCATTGTGAGCCGAAAGTTCAAGGTTTTCTTCTCTCAACCTCTCAATCTTTCTTGTGCTTTTAAGTGCTAAATCATTGAACTCGGCATGGTATTTAGCAAGCACCTTTTGCTCCACAAACTTCTTCTTGGAACTAGAAGAGGAGTCACTTTCTTCTTCACTAGAGTCAATTTCCTCTTGACTCAAATCTTCCTTTTCACTAGCACTTTTGCTCTTGTGAGAAGATGCAAAAGCTAGGAAGTTAGCCATGAGCTCTTCCTCACTTGAAGACTCATCTTCCTCATTGGAGTCATCACTACTCCCACTCCATGTGGCGGCCATCACTTTACCCTTCTTCCTCTCATTGTGATTCGCACATTCGGGGGCAAAGTGACCAATCCCACCACACTCAAAGCATCGACCCCTTTCCTTTCGGTCCTCTCTTGTCTAGGCTCAAACTTCTTGAAGGAACTCTTTTTCTTCAAATCTTGTCCTCTTGACCCAAATCCCTTCTTCTTCTTGAACCCCATAACCTTGTTGAACCGTTTCACAAATAAGGCAAGGTCTTCATCCGATTCATGCTTTGCCTCCTTTGCATCCTTAGATGCTTTCAAAGCTATTCCTTTAGACTTCTTAGGAGGAGTAGTGTTGCTAGGAGCCTTCCTAGACTCATATGCAAGGAGACGCCCAATTACCTCACTTGGCTTCATATCCATGTAGCCACTATTTTCTTCTATGGCCGTCACCTTTGATTCAAACCTATCGGGGAGAGATCTCATAATTTTTTGCTTGACTCTCCTATCCGAATACGGGTCTCCGAGTTGATGGCTTTGATTTACTATGTCCATCAATTTGATTTCGAAGTCGTTGAAGCATTCATCCTCTCCCATCCTAAGTAACTCAAATTGAGTTTGGAGGACTTGAAGCTTGGACTCCTTCACCACCTCGGTTCCCTCATGTGCAACTTGAAGGATGTCCCATGCCACTTTGGCAATTTGAGTATTCTGAATAAGCTTGTACTGATTCTCATCCATGGCACACATAATGGCATGCATCGCCTTCCTATTCCACTTAGAAGCCTCAAACTCTTGCGCGTTCCATTGCGCCTTAGGCTTCAAAACATCTTGTCCTCCACCCGCGGGTCATCATAGGGAGATCATATCCGTCTTCCACCGCCATCCATGCACGGTCATGAATTTGGCATATGTAGGATTCCATCTTCCCTTTCCATTGGGAATAGTTCAAACCGGTAAGAAGTGGAGGCCTTGTGCTAGAAGCTCCTTCGTGGCCACCACCATTTCCACCGTTTCCACTCATAGTGTTTATGAATGAATGAAATGAATGCAAATGTATAAAAATCAAACACACAATGCAAAACAAAATAAAGCAAGGATCACCTATGTATGTCTAGGAACCCGCTCTGATACCAATTGAAACTAATAATGCACGGTGTGTATAAACTATCTAGAGGGGGGGTGAATAGATTTTACGCTTTTTACCCAATTTTTCGTGTTAGTCAAAATTACGAAATTACCCTCAAGATAAATAAACAAGCAAGTGTAATATGGTGCGGAAATTAAATTGACACACTTGATTTTTACGTGGAAACCCTCACGGGAAAAACCACGGGCTATGTAAGTAAGCCACACTCGAACCTCGAATCCACTAAATGTGCAAACGATTACAACCTAATCCCGGAAGTAATCACACACCTACCTAATCCCGGTATGAGTGAACCTAGTCCATTTGCTTGCGATCTAAGCAACCTAATCCCGATTGCTACACACAAGACTTAGCTTCTCTTGAAGAGAATACAACCCTAAGTGAATATATGAAAATATCCAAAATGCAACATAGAGCAAGGGAAACCCTATATGCTTATCTAAGATGATTAATATGCAATTAAGAACAATCCTAGATATCAAAACTAAATGACATGTCAATTAGTTTAGCTAATCAATATCAAGCACAAAAACCTAATATGCTAGCACAATACAACTTCTCAAACATACATCATACTAATCTCAATCTTGTATTCAACAAATATAAAATCACATACAAGTAATTAAATTGAGATTGCTAGATAAGAGAAACACAAAATATGTAAGATATTAGTGAAAAGCTTACCAAGCAAAGTATGATGAAGAATCCATGCAAGATGTCATCTAGATGATCTAAGATGATGCTAGATGATGATTGATGATCATGGAAAAGTGTTTGAGTAATTAAAAATGAGTTCTTGGAATTTTTCTTCTCTTTGAAAAATCTCCTAAGTATGAATCTGAATATGAACTCTTGTAATTGACCTAAAGTCAAAGTGGCATATATATAGGGGGCCAAAACAAAGTGTGGTCGTTTTGATAAGTTTGCCCACTATTTGCCTGGGCGCTGTACGTAGGGCGCCATTGTACAGCGCCTGTACAGCGCCCTTGCTCTGTTTTCACGAGGAAACAGAGTGGCGCTGTACGTACAGCGCTTGTAGCGCCACGTACAGCGCCCCAACAGCGACCCAACAGCGACCGATTAAATCGATCAGGTCTGAACAGCGCTCAATGGGCGCTGTTCGTACAGCGCTTCTGTACAGCGCTTTTGGGGGCGCCCAGTGCAAAAATGCAATCCTAAGTCTAAGCATGACAAGGCAATTGGATATGCAAGATGCAATCAAACTAACATGCAAGAAGAGATGTTAATGAGCATTAAGGCACACATAAAAGACACACAACATATAAGGATTAAACATATGCATGAGTTGTGAGTGTGTGCATCTATCTCTTCAAGACAAGTAAGCACTTAGAATATTACCTTTGGTGCTTGTCAATGGAGGTCTTCAAAAGGGCCTAAGCAATAACACAACATCTAAGCTACCCTTACAAAGCATCCCCACATGTGGTTTGATCACGAAATAAGCCAATTAAACAACGGGAATCCTAACAATCTCCCCCTTTGGCTATTTCGTGACAAAACCACCACTCACATTGATTCCTCACATAGAATTAGAAACTACGGGACTACAATGATTATCTACATTACAAAGAGATAAGAAAGTAAAAACTTCAAGTCTTCAATCTCTTGTAGAACAATCAAGCCCTGAAAATAAAGTTTCTAGCATTTCCAATACAAGTAAAGTGTGAGATTAATCATGTGAGAACAATACCAAGCATTTGCATTTTTAGAATTTAGGCACAACATTAGCAAATGTATGCAATGAATGATAAATGCAATGCTCCCCCTCAAAGGGTTACTCCCCCTCAATGTATGTTCTCCCCAAAATGCACAAAAGCTTCTATATTTTGCAACTCCCCTTACCATTTCCTACTCCCCCTTTTTGTCATGATATAGGCAAAGGAGTAGTCCCCAACCGGGTCACTCAAAGCAACGAGAGATAGAAGCATGCAAGATATGCATATACATATAAGTCACTTTATGCACTTCAATTAATTTGAGAGAAACAAGGAGATTTATTTGAGAAAATGTGTGAATCCAACATGCTTTGCATACAAGACATATAGCATTCAAGTCCAAAATACAATGGTATTTGGCAAAGCAAATGACAAAGGTTTCTAATTTGAATTCAAACCAATTTCACCAATGTCATGGGAAAAGCAAGGATATAGAGATTATTGATTTCAATTTTAAGAGCAACTATATCCAACTTTATAAGCGAAACATGGCATGAGCGACTTTGCACCCTATTTGATTTTTCCGGATAAGAATCCGTATGATAGTAACCATGTTCAACTAATAAAGAAAGAGACATTGGAATGTAAATTCCTTTGAACGGATACAAGATCCTTTATTCATTTTGAGTCTCATTAGCTTTCACACAAGTTTTGCATTTTTAAGAATATGCAATCATCAATTCATGCTTTTCATGTGAGCATGTTGTATGAATTTCATGCTTTTTCATTTAGCATTAGCATGTTATTAAAGAATCATCATGTCATGGAGATAACTATAGGTCATTCACATCATACTTCCTATGTAAATCTCCTAGTCCAAAAATGCATGTTTGAACATAAATATGACATGGATTGTAGACAAGCAAGGTTCACACTTATAGAATTTGAAAGCATATATACATATGTACAACCAAGCTTACTCAAGCAATCAAAAGAAGAGGCATAAGTTATTTCAAATTTTTTGCAAGTTACATGAATGCAAAATAGCTCTCTTTGCTTGAGTTCCCCATATGGGGTCAATCATAGAACATCACTCCACAAGACATATCCCAATAGATCTACTAAGAGTTTTAAATCGAGTAGCATCTAAGGGTTTAGTAAATAAGTCCGCAAGTTGATCATTAGTACCTACATGTTCAAGTACTATGCATTTATTTTCAACAAGCTCTCTAATGAAGTGATGGCGGATGTCAATATGCTTAGTTCTAGAATGTTGAACCGGATTCTTGGAAATATTAATAGCACTCATGTTATCACAAAAGAGAGTGAGAGTACCTTGGTTGAATCCGTAGTCTACAGCATTTGTTCATCCATAGGAGTTGTGTGCATCCACTCCCCGCGGCTATGTACTCGGCCTCGGCCGTGGACAAGGAAATCGAGTTTTGCTTCTTGCAAAACCAAGACACCAAGTTGTTGCCTAGAAAGCAACCGCCCGATGTGCTCTTCCTATCATCACAATTTCCTGCCCAATCCGCATCACTAAAGCCAACTAGACTAGCATTAGTGTCAAAAGAGTACCAAATCCCATAGTTGGATGTCCCATTCACATAGCGAATGATCCTCTTCACAAAGAGGTGGGACTCCTTAGGATCCGCTTGGTACCTAGCACACACACCCACACTAAAAGATATATCGGGCCTACTTGCGGTCAATAAAGCAAGCTACCTATCATGCCACGATATAGAGTTTGTTCCACACTTTTACCACTAGCATCCTTGCTTAGCTTCAAAGTGGTACTCATGGGTGTATCACAATGTTTGGCTTTCTCTAAACCAAACTTCTTCACTAGGTTCTTAGCATATTTGGCTTGGGTTATGAAAATCCCATCATGCATTTGCCTAATTTGCAAACCTAGGAAGTAACTAAGCTCACCAACAAGACTCATCTCAAATTCAAGAGACATGACATCAACAAATTGTTGGACTTTGGTGTTGTTGGTGGAGCCAAAAACTATATCATCAACATATATTTGAGCTATGAAAAGCTCATCATTGTCTCTCTTGATGAATAGTGTCTTGTCAACACTACCTCTTGTGTAGTTGTTGTCAACAAGAAATTGAGTGAGGCGCTCATACCAAGCCCTCGGTGCTTGTTTCAACCCATAAAGTGCCTTCTTGAGGCGATAGACATGATTGGGGTGGTGTGCATCCACAAACCCCTTAGGTTGTTCAACAAACACTTCCTCTTGCAAGAAGCCATTGAGGAAGGCACTCTTGACGTCCATTTGGTGCAATTTGAACTTGTGCACACAAGAGATGGACAAGAGAAGCCTAATGGACTCTAAGCGGGCAACGGGAGCAAAAGTCTCCTCAAAGTCGATACCCTCAATTTGAGAGTACCCTTGTGCTACAAGTCTAGCCTTGTTCCGCACTATGTTGCCATCCTCATCGGATTTGTTCCTAAATATCCATTTGGTGCCTATGACATTAGTGGTCTTAGGCCTAGGAACTAGAGTCCAAACCTCATTCCTTTCGAATTGGCTTAGCTCTTCTTGCATGGCAAGAACCCAAAATTCATCATTTAAGGCTTCTTCAACCTTTTTGGGTTCAATTTGAGAGGTGTAACATGTATAGCTAATAAGATTAGCAAGTTGGCGTCTAGTCCTAACACCCTCATTTACCTCTCCAATGATATCTTCTTTATCATGGAGTTTCCTAACCCATGGAGCGGGTTCTTTAGAGTCCAAGAGAGGAACTCTATCAATAGGTTGTGTGCCATCATTGTTGACATTAGATGTCCCAACATTAGGCGACACCACAACCTTCTCCAAAGGAGAATCATCACTAAAAATAACCTCCTCATGATCATTAGACTTGAGCCTAGTATCATCAAATACGACATTGGATGATTCCATAACACTTAGAGTCTTTAAATTGAAAACTCTATAGGCTCTACTATTTAAGGCATAGCCAATAAAAATACCCTCATCACTCTTAGCATCAAACTTGCCAAGTTGATCACGGTCATTCAAAATGTAGCATTTGCTTCCAAAAGTGTGGAAGTAGCTAACATTTGGCCTCTTGCCTTTCCATAACTCATAGGAGGTGTTTCTAGTACCGGGCCTTAGGAACACTCTATTTCCTATATAGCAAGCCGTGTTAATGGCTTCGGCCCATAGGTTCCTAGGGACATTGTTGCTAAGCAACATCACACGGGCCATCTCTTGGAGGACCCTATTCTTCCTCTCAACAACTCCATTTTGTTGAGGTGTCCTAGGAGCAGAAAATTCATGGGAGATGCCTAAACCATTACAAAAGGTTTCAAAGGTGGCATTCTCAAATTCTCTCCCATGGTCACTTCTAATCCGTTTAATGCTTCTAATGTTAGAATTCATTTCATTTTGCAATTTAGTACAAAGCATTTTAAACTTATCAAAAGTTTCGGATTTTTCTCTAAGAAAATATGTCCATGTAAATCTAGAGAAATCATCAACACAAACAAAAATGTATCTCTTTCCACCCAAACTTTCGGTTTGCATGGGACCCATGAGGTCCATGTGGAGAAGCTCAAGTGGCTCCTTGGTGGTGAGATACTTACCCTTTTTGTGCATGCTTTTGGTTTGCTTTCCTTGTTGGCAAGGTCCACAAATACCATTGGCTTTCTTCCCAAGCTTAGGGAGGCCACGCACACAATTGAACTTTCCAAGGGTCCGTAGATCCCTAAAGTTCATGTGGCCAAGTCTTTCATGCCACAACTCAATTTGCTCATCCATGGACACATGATTAGATACAATTCTAGCTTCAAGACAATAGCAATTGTCGCTAGATCTCATGCCCTTCAACAAGGTTTGTCCATCGGGTTTAAGGATAGAGCAATAATCTTTAGAGAACAAGACGGAATATCCTTCATCACTAAGATGTGAAATGCTAATTAAATTGGCTTTCAAGCCATCAACAAATAAAGCATTGGATAAGGAGGGTAATCCGGGAACGGAAATGGTTCCTTTCCCTATAACATTTCTTTTGGATCCATCACCAAAAGTGACATTTCCACCTTCCTCCATAACAAGAGTCTCGAAGAAACTCTTGTTTCCCGTCATGTGCCTAGAGCACCCACTATCCAAGTACCAAAAATTAGAAGAATTTGCCTTCAAGGCTATTTGTGCAACATGGCAAACATTTTCATTCTTTCTAATCCACTTAGCAACAATTTTAGCTTTCTTAGTGGCCTTTGGTACATGTGCTCTACTATTTCTAGGATCATGCAAATCAATATTTTTTCCTAGAAACATGCATCTTGGCTCTATTCTTTCTCTTTTCAATCATGCTTTGTTTTCTACACATTTTAATATATTGAAAGCAATTTGGTCTAATATGACCATCACAACCACAAAAGTGACAAATAGGAATGAAAAAAGGAATCATACCTCGCCTTTGAGTACGTCCATGTCTTTGTGGATATGTGGGTTCAATCCATCTTCGTTGTTGAACCGGTCTTGGTTGCTTCCAAGCTTGAGGTTGCATGATTGGTCTCTTTCCTTTGTGAGCCAATTTGGGAGGAGTGTTGGCTTGAGGAACCTTAGGAGGTTGAGCTTGAGTTTCCTTCTTGGCCCCATTTTCACTTGTGCATTAGAACTTTGTCCTATTTCTAACTTTTCTTAGGAGGTTGCACAAATGAAGTTTCTTCATTCTTCAAGCTCTTGACAAATATGGTCTTGTTAGAGGTTGAGATTTTCTTGCCATCTTCATACCCAAGACCTCTCTTGTCACTTGGACTCTTTCCAACACCAAGTAAATGATCAAGCTTCTTGGTGCTAGAATCTATCCTAGCCAAGGACCCTTTAGCTTCTACAAGTTCCCTCTTCAAGCCTTCTTCCTTCTCTTGGACAAGTCTAACTCCTCAATTAACTTATCCTCTCTCCTCTTCAATCTTTCCACTTGTTCACTTAAGTGGTCATTGTGAGCCGAAAGTTCAAGGTTTTCTTCTCTCAACCTCTCAATCTTTCTTGTGCTTTTAAGTGCTAAATCATTGAACTCGGCATGGTTAGCAAGCACCTTTTGCTCCACAAACTTCTTCTTGGAACTAGAAGAGGAGTCACTTTCTTCTTCACTAGAGTCAATTTCCTCTTGACTCAAATCTTCCTTTTCACTAGCACTTTTGCTCTTGTGAGAATGCAAAAGCTAGGAAGTTAGCCATGAGCTCTTCCTCACTTGAAGACTCATCTCCTCATTGGAGTCATCACTACTCCCACTCCATGTGGCGGCCATCACTTTACCCTTCTTCCTCTCATTGTGATTCGCACATTCGGGGCAAAGTGACCAATCCCACCACACTCAAAGCATCGACCCCTTTCCTTTCGGTCCTCTCTTGTCTAGGCTCAAACTTCTTGAAGGAACTCTTTTTCTTCAAATCTTGTCCTCTTGACCCAAATCCCTTCTTCTTCTTGAACCCCATAACCTTGTTGAACCGTTTCACAAATAAGGCAAGGTCTTCATCCGATTCATGCTTTGCCTCCTTTTCATCCTTAGATGCTTTCAAAGCTATTCCTTTAGACTTCTTAGGAGGAGTAGTGTTGCTAGGAGCCTTCCTAGACTCATATGCAAGGAGACGCCCAATTACCTCACTTGGCTTCATATCCATGTAGCCACTATTTTCTTCTATGGCCGTCACCTTTGATTCAAACCTATCGGGGAGAGATCTCATAATTTTTTGCTTGACTCTCCTATCCGAATACGGGTCTCCGAGTTGATGGCTTTGATTTACTATGTCCATCAATTTGATTTCGAAGTCGTTGAAGCATTCATCCTCTCCCATCCTAAGTAACTCAAATTGAGTTTGGAGGACTTGAAGCTTGGACTCCTTCACCACCTCGGTTCCCTCATGTGCAACTTGAAGGATGTCCCATGCCACTTTGGCAATTTGAGTATTCTGAATAAGCTTGTACTGATTCTCATCCATGGCACACATAATGGCATGCATCGCCTTCCTATTCCACTTAGAAGCCTCAAACTCTTGCGCGTTCCATTGCGCCTTAGGCTTCAAAACATCTTGTCCTCCACCCGCGGGAGTCATCATAGGGAGATCATATCCGTCTTCCACCGCCATCCATGCACGGTCATGAATTTGGCATATGTAGGATTCCATCTTCCCTTTCCATTGGGAATAGTTCAAACCGGTAAGAAGTGGAGGCCTTGTGCTAGAAGCTCCTTCGTGGCCACCACCATTTCCACCGTTTCCACTCATAGTGTTTATGAATGAATGAAATGAATGCAAATGTATGAATATCAAAAATCACACAAAATGCAAACACACCAAAATAAAGCAAGGATCACCTATGTATGTCTAGGAACCCGCTCTGATACCAATTGAAACTAATATACCACGGTGTGTATAAAGCTATCTAGAGGGGGGGTGAATAGATTTTACGCTTTTTACCCAATTTTTCGTGTTAGTCAAAATTACGAAATTACCCTCAAGATAATAAACAAGCAAGTGTAATATGGTGCGGAAATTAAATAACACTTGAATTTTTACGTGGAAACCCTCACGGGAAAAACCACGGGCTATGTAAGTAAGCCACACTCGAACCTCGAATCCACTAAATGTGCAAACGATTACAACCTAATCCCGGAAGTAATCACACACCTACCTAATCCCGGTATGAGTGAACCTAGTCCAATTTGCTTGCGATCTAAGCAACCTAATCCCGATTGCTACACACAAGACTTAGCTTCTCTTGAAGAGAATACAACCCTAAGTGAATATGAAAATATCCAAAATGCAACATAGAGCAAGGGAAACCCTATATGCTTATCTAAGATGATTAATATGCAATTAAGAACAATCCTAGATATCAAAACTAAATGACATGTCAATTAGTTTAGCTAATCAATATCAAGCACAAAACCTAATATGCTAGCACAATACAACTTCTCAAACATACATCATACTAATCTCAATCTTGTATTCAACAAATATAAAATCACATACAAGTAATTAAATTGAGATTGCTAGATAAGAGAAACACAAAATATGTAAGATATTAGTGAAAAGCTTACCAAGCAAAGTATGATGAAGAATCCATGCAAGATGTCATCTAGATGATCTAAGATGATGCTAGATGATGATTGATGATCATGGAAAGTGTTTGAGTAATTAAAAATGAGTTCTTGGAATTTTTCTTCTCTTTGAAAAATATCCTAAGTATGAAATCTGAATATGAACTCTTGTAATTGACCTAAAGTCAAAGTGGCATATATATAGGGGGCCAAAACAAAGTGTGGTCGTTTTGATAAGTTTGCCCACTATTTGCCTTGGGCGCTGTACGTAGGGCGCCATTGTACAGCGCCTGTACAGCGCCCTTGCTCTGTTTTCACGAGGAAACAGAGTGCGCTGTACGTACAGCGCTCTGTACCGCGCCACGTACAGCGCCCCAACAGCGACCCAACAGCGACCGATTAAATCGATCAGGTCTGAACAGCGCTCAATGGGCGCTGTTCGTACAGCGCTTCTGTACAGCGCTTTTGGGGGCGCCAGTGCAAAAATGCAATCCTAAGTCTAAGCATGACAAGGCAATTGGATATGCAAGATGCAATCAAACTAACATGCAAGAAGAGATGTTAATGAGCATTAAGGCACACATAAAAGACACACAACATATAAGGATTAAACATATGCATGAGTTGTGAGTGTGTGCATCTATCTCTTCAAGACAAGTAAGCACTTAGAATATTACTTTGGTGCTTTCAATGTGAGGTCTTCAAAAGGGCCTAAGCAATAACACAACATCTAAGCTACCCTTACAAAGCATCCCCACATGTGGTTTGATCACGAAATAAGCCAATTAAACACACGG
>CM059877.1:15612056-15777777 GCA_030490815.1 Acer saccharum | reverse complement strand
ATCCAACTCTTAGACTAGTGTGAGAATTCGGCCAATAGAAAAGAAGAAGAACCCTAATGCAAGGCTTGAGAGTTTTTTCTTTTGCTTGAGAAAAATAGAATCCAACTCTCTAGTGTGAGAATTCGGCCAAGAGGAAAAGAGAGAAAAGTTTGTTCTTATTTCGATAGTGCACTAGTGACTTTTATATCAAAGGTTTTGTGCACAATTTCGAATAAGGTTCACGCGAGTTTCGATCTAACGATTGTGAATTCAAAAGTGACCGGAACATTCTTTGTAGCCTTTTGGAATTTGTTGTGACTAACGAAAAGAAAAGTTTTGTTAATCCATCCTCAGGTACACAATTCAAAAGAAGGGAGACCACGCTCCTAGGTGATTCATGTTCGTGATTGGATTGGAAGATCTTGCGGATTACCATCGACGCAATGTCAATCGGATCACGCGACAAAGGTATGATATCTTTAGTATTATATGTTAATTAATTAGAGGGTTAAGGTTCAAATTATGGAAAAATTTTAAACTATACTAAACCTCTTTTTTAGTCTCGCTTCCGCTGCGTGGACTCGTATTTTTCCCTACATCTAGGATTGTTCTAATTGCATATTAATCATCTTAGATAAGCATATAGGGTTTCCCTTGCTCTATGTTGCATTTGGATATTCATATATTCACTTAGGGTTGTTATTCTCTTCATAGAGAAAGTAAGTCTTGTGTGTAGCTTCCGGGATTAGGTTGCTTAGATCACAAGTAAATTGGACTAGGTTCACTCATACCGGGATTAGGTAGGTGTGTGATTACTTCCGGTATTAGGTTGTAATCATTTTACACATTTAGTGGATTCGAGGTTCGAGTGTGGCTTACTTACTAGCCCGTGGTTTTTCCCGTGAGGGTTTCCATGTAAAATCAAGTGTTATTTAATTTCCGCATTTTATACTTGATTTGTTGCTTTATCTAATTAGGGGTAAATTCGTAATTTTGATTTAATACGAAAAATTGGGTAATAAGCTTAAAATCTATTCACCCCCCCCCCCCCCCCCCTCTAGATAGTTTTATACACACCGTGCTATAATTAGTTTCATTATGAAAGCTACCGAAGGTGCCTCTTCATCAACAAGGATGTTCAATGGAAGAACACAACAACATAAACATCAAGGAGCATCAACCTCAAATGCAAGAGGTGAAGCATCAAGGGTTGCACATCAAAGAGGAAAAATTATGAGAAGTCCAAAGGAGTTGGAAGCAAATGCAAATGGTAAATTTCTCAAATTTATTCCTATTTGTCATTATTGTAATATGATAGGACATATTCAACCTAGATGCTTTGAGTATATTCGGAAATGCAAACTTGATAATGCTTTTCATGATATGTCTTTGAATAGACCTAGGCAATCATCCATGTATGGATATAGAAATAGACCTAGGAAGACCTTGGAAAAGCATGTTGTGGAAAAAGTTGTTGATGACTTGCTTGCTAAATCTTGTGTTGTGCCTCACTCTACTATGCATAAGAAAGTTGATAATGCTTTGTTTGATATTTTTGAAAATGTGACCAATGAGGTCAAGGTGCATGTTAAAAAGCCTAACATTGAGTCAAAGCATGTTAGAAGTAAGAGTGAGAGGCATGTTGTGAAAAATGTGTGGATTAGAAAAGACACATCTAAATGTCATGTTGCAAAATATGCTTTATGTGCCAACTCCTCATATTCTTGGTACCTAGATAGCGGTTGTTCTAGGAACATGACCGGGAACAAAGAGTTCTTTAAGAATCTTGTTTTAAAGGATGGAGGTTGGGTTACTTTTGGTGATGGTACCAAAAAGCAAGTTCATGACAAGGGAACAATTTGTATCCCCGGATCGCCTAAACTTCACAATACTTTGTATGTTGATGGGTTACAAGCTAACTTGATAAGCATCACTCACTTGTGTGAAATTTTTAAAGAAGTTAGCTTTAACAAAGATGTGTGCACTATAATTAATAAAAAGGGCAATGTTGTCCTAAGAGTCAAAAGGTCTATAAACAATTGCTATTGTCTTGAGATAGATCCTTTAACTTGCAACATGGCACATGAGTGCAACAAGCTTGATTTGTGGCATCAACGTTTGGGTCACATGAATTTTAAAGATTTGAAAAAGCTTGAAAAACATGGCATTGTTAGAGGTCTTCCTAATCTTGGTAAAAAGCTTGAGGTGGTTTGTGAACCTTGCCAATTAGGTAAGCAAACCAAAGTATCTCATAAGAAAAATTATTACATAGCTACCAAGAGACCTTTAGAACTTGTGCATATGGACCTAATGGGGCCAATTCAAACCGAGAGCATTAATGGCAAAAAGTACATTTTTGTATGCGTTGATGACTTCTCTAGGTTTACTTGGGTTTATTTTCTTAGAAACAAGACCGAGGCTTTTGATTACTTTAAAAAGTTTTGTAATCAAGTTCAAAATGAAAAAGGTCTTGATATCAAGAAAATATGTCGCATTAGGAGTGATCATGGGACGAAATTTGAAAATGCAAAATTTAGTGAGTTTTGTGATGGTTTAGGGATTTCTCATGAGTTCTCCGCACCTAGAACTCCTCAACAAAATGGTGTTGTTGAGGGGAAAAACCGTGTCTTGCAAGAGATGGCTAGGGTCATGCTTAATAGCAAGAAAGTCCCTAGAAACCTATGGGCCGAGGCGGTCAATACCGCTTGTTATGTGTCTAATCGTGTTTTTAAGAGGCCCTGCATAAAACAAACGTCCTATGAGCTATGGGAAGGGCAAGAAGCCCAATGTAAGTTACTTCCACACTTTTGGGAGTAAATGTTATATTTTGAATGATAGTGATCACTTAGGAAAGTTTGATGCAAAAAGTGATGTTGGTCTCTTTCTTGGGTATGCTATTAATAGTCGTGCATATAGAGTCTTTAACTTGACTACTAAGACTATCATGGAGTCTATCAATGTGAAGATAGATGATCTTAGCATGCTTAATTTGTGTGATGATAATGGTGTCAATGAACCTAAAGAAAACATGTTGAATGACACTAAAACACCTATTGATGTGGCTAGTAGTGTTTCTAGTCAAGATGATGAAAATGATAGTCATGTTGAAGTTGAAAGTCAAGGGCTGGAAAATGCTTTAAATGATAATCAACAAAATGACCAAGTTGTTGAACATTCTCACCCAAGACTTAGAAACTTACATTATCAAGAAGACATCATATGTGATTTAAATGAAGGGGTTAGAACAAGAAATCAAATTGATAACCAAATTTCTTATGCTTGCTACACTTCTCAAATTGAACCCAAAAATATTAACGAAGCAATTGTTGATGAATATTGGGTTGGGGCTATGCAAGATGAACTTAATCAATTTGAGAGGAATGAAGTGTGGTCCTTGGTTCCTAGACCTAAAGATATAAATGTAATTGGCACTAAATGGGTGTTTAGGAATAAGACCGATGAAAGTGGCAAGATTGTGAGGAATAAAGCTAGACTAGTGGCTCAAGGTTACACTCAAGTGGAGGGTGTTGACTTTGATGAGACGTTTGCCCCGGTTGCTCGTCTCGAGTCCATTAGACTTTTGTTGTCCATTGCATGCATTAAAAAGTTCAAATTATTTCAAATGGATGTCAAAAGTGCTTTCCTCAATGGATACCTTCAAGAAGAAGTGTATGTTGAACAACCTAAGGGTTTTGTAGACCCACACTCTCCTAATCATGCGTTTAAATTGAAAAAGGCTCTCTATGGCTTTAAACAAGCTCCAAGAGCTTGGTTTGATAGGTTGACTCAATACCTTATTGACAACCAATATAGGAGAGGTGGCATTGATAGAACTTTGTTTATCAAACATCATGATCATGATATTTTTGTTGCACAAATATATGTTGATGACATTGTTTTTGGGTCTACTAATAAAACCAAGGTTGATGAATTTGTAAGTGTTATGTCAAGTGAATTTGAAATGAGTATGGTGGGTGAGTTGAATTATTTTCTAGGAATGCAAGTAAAGCAAACTAGCATGGGCATAATGTTGAATCAATCTAAATATGCTAAAAATCTAGTTAAGAGATTTGGCATAGAAAATGGAAAAGATTTTGAAACTCCCATGAGCACCACTTTAAAACTTGACAAAGATGAAAAAGGGAAAAGTATTGACCAAAGCCTTTATAGAAGCATGATAGGTAGTCTACTTTACCTAACGGCTAGTAGACCCGACATTTGCTTTAGTGTAGGCTTGTGTGCTAGATTCTGTAAGGATTCCCATATCTTGATTGGCTTATTTCGTGGACAAACCACGTGTTGGGGATTATATGTAAGGGTAGCTTAGTGATTCATGATCAAGCTCAAAGACCCTCTCAAGTCCTCAAGGTTGACAAGCACTCCAAAGGTATATCTCTAGTGCTTAGTTTTCATTGAAGAGATTTAGATTGCACACACACACTTAGCATACTTGCATTTGTGTGTATACTCTTCACATGTCACATTACACACTAGCACCTTATTGATATATCTTGTTGTGTGTGTATGTGTCTTGTAATTCGTTTCCTAATATTGATCGGAAACGTCCGCGCTTGCACGATGGTGTGCATGTCTTGGCGCGACGGTTGACCACTTGAGAAGGTCTCATTCTTCTCTTGGATAAGTGGTAGTTTTTGGTTTGATTGTTTGGAGTAAAGTGTCTAGTTTCAAAAGATTGAATTTCAATAATTTATATGTTTTTCAAAACTGACCTTTGTATGGTTTTATGACCATAACTTTTTATAAAAAGATTGAAATTGAGTTTTGTAAAATTTCAGGAAAACTAGACACCCATACCTTTCCAACGGTATATTATTCGTAATATTTCATGACCGTTTGGATTGGTTTTGAAATTTCCAAAGTGACCACTAAAACAGGGCATCACTGCTGTGATCCGAATCTGACCTTTGGTCACTCTATTGACCATAACTTTTTCTATAGACATCGAAATGTCATTCCATAAATTGGAGTAGAAATTAGACTTCCATACCTTTCCAACGATATATCATATGAAAGGTTTCGATGTCGTTTGGTCATGTTTCGGAGCGCTCAAATATTGAGCTGATGCGCTGTAGCGAGCATTTCCAATAGGTAGGCGCTGTACGGTCGCTGTACAGAAGCGCTCTACGTAGAGCGCCCACCTGATACCTGATGGGAATTGAGGTTTAGCGCTATATAGACCTGATCGATTTTAATCGGTCGCTGTACGGTTGCTGTACAAAGAAGCTGTACGAACAGCGTCCAAGGCAAAAACAGGGTTCATTTTTTCAAAACGACTCCACTTCATCATGAGACCCTATATATATGCCTCTTTCATTTTAGGTCGTTTTTAAGAGTCCAAAAATCATATTTTTCCCTTAGAACATATTTCAAGAGAAAAAATTCACAAGAACTCTTCTTTATTCACTCAAAGTCATTCCTTGTTCATCAAAGTTCATCTAGGATCATCCATGATCATATAGGATGCATCCATGCATGGTTTTGCATCATCACATCTTCCTTGGTATGTTTTTCACTAACTTCATCTAATTTTAGTGTTTTTCATATTAAGACTTCTCTTTAATTACTTGTATGTTTTTAGATCATATGCTAAATACAAGATAGAGATTATTTGTGATGTATTGATTGAGTGTTGTATTGTGATAGCTATCTAGGTTTTCATAATCTATGTTTAGCTAATCTATTTGACATGTCATTTAGCTACTGATATCTAGGATTGCATCAATTAATATCTAATCATCCTAGATAAGCATCTAAGGTTTCCTAGTTTTATTTGCTCTTTGAATATTCATACATATTCACATAGACTCTATTATCTCTTCATTGAGAACTAAGTCTTGTGTTGCTATCGGGATTAGGTAGCTTAAATCACAAGCAATTGGACTAGGTCCACTCATACCGGGATTAGGTAGTTGTGATGATTATTGATTGGGATTAGATCATTTAACCGGGATTAGGTTGTAATCATTTCAATTAGTGGATTCGAGATTCGTGTGTGGCGCACATAACAGCCCGTGGTTTTTCCCGTGAGGGTTTCCACGTAAATATCAAGTGTTATTTACATTCCGCACCATATTACACTTGATTGTCTTTTTAACTAGTTAGGGGCATTTTTGTAAAATTGACTTGTATGCGAAAATTGGGTAAAATCATTTAAAATCTATTCACCCCCCCCTCTAGATAGTTTTATACACACCGTGCATTATTTTGTTTCAGATTCCAAGCAAATCCCAAGGAATCTCACTTAAAAGCCGTCAAGAGGATCATTAGGTACATCAAAGGAACTCATAGTCTTGGTCTATTTTATTCATTTGATACCAATGATATCCTTGTAGGCTATTGTGATGCGGATTGGGCGGGAAACATAGATGACCGTAAAAGCACATTGGACGTTTGCTTTTATGTTGGTAATAACTTGGTTTTTTGGTCAAGTAAAAAACAAAATTCGGTTTCCCTTTCCTCTTCCGAAGCCGAATATATTGCGGCCGGAAGTGCTTGCACACAATTACTTTGGATGAAACAAATCCTTAAGGATTATGAGATAGAACAAGGAAAAATGACACTTTATTGTGATAATTTAAGTGCCATTAACATCTCTAAAAATCCGGTTCAACAGTCCCGCACAAAACACATAGACATTAGGCATCATTTCATTAGAGATTTAGTTGAACATTCTATTGTTACTCTAGAGCATTTGCCTACTAAAAATCAACTTGCAGACTTGTTCACTAAGCCCTTAGACAAAGAGAGGTTTAAAACTCTTAGAATGTCCATTGGCATGATTTGTGTTGATTGATGTCTTTGTGTGATTGTGAGTGGCTTGATGAGCAAAACTTTAATTGAATATCATTATCTTTGAGAGCTACTCACTTGAGAAGTAGTGATCTTAAACAAATATCTTTTATTGTTTCTAGATCATGCACTTGAGCTTGAAAATCTTATTTTTGAAAAAGTGCACTAATGCTTCTCTTATATGTTTTAGTTTTGAGTTTTTGTGGTTGAATATGTGTAGATAATGGATGCATCTAGAAGTTTATTGTTAAGTACATGATAGATGACCTATGGTATATATCCATTTTGCTTCGCACTACATAGTAATCAACGAGCACCCTCATGGAAAGGGCTACACCCTTGGTTGTGAAGCCACCCAATGTAGGAAAGGGCTATGCCATTGTGATGAGTGAAAGCCGCCATGAGGAGTATATTTTTGTTAGTAAAATCAAAGAAGTGTTGAAATGAATCATAAAATTTTTTTCTTTGATTCAGCCTAAACAAAACAAAAAGGCTTATGGTGTATTGTAAGGATTCCCGTTGTTTTTAATTGGCTTATTTCGTGATCAAACCATAAATGGGGATACTTTGTAAGGGTAGTTTAAATGTTGTTGTTAGTGCATTAGGCCCTTTGAAGACCTCTGAAACTAAATATACCACGGTGTGTATAAAGCTATCTAGAGGGGGGTGAATAGATTTTACGCTTTTTACCCAATTTTTCGTGTTAGTCAAAATTACGAAATTACCCTCAAGATAATATAAACAAGCAAGTGTAATATGGTGCGGAAATTAAAATAACACTTGAATTTTTACGTGGAAACCCTCACGGGAAAAACCACGGGCTATGTAAGTAAGCCACACTCGAACCTCGAATCCACTAAATGTGCAAACGATTACAACCTAATCCCGGAAGTAATCACACACCTACCTAATCCCGGTATGAGTGAACCTAGTCCAATTTGCTTGCGATCTAAGCAACCTAATCCCGATTGCTACACACAAGACTTAGCTTCTCTTGAAGAGAATACAACCCTAAGTGAATATATGAAAATATCCAAAATGCAACATAGAGCAAGGGAAACCCTATATGCTTATCTAAGATGATTAATATGCAATTAAGAGCAATCCTAGATATCAAAACTAAATGACATGTCAATTAGTTTAGCTAATCAATATCAAGCACAAAAACCTAATATGCTAGCACAATACAACTTCTCAAACATACATCATACTAATCTCAATCTTGTATTCAACAAATATAAAATCACATACAAGTAATTAAATTGAGATTGCTAGATAAGAGAAACACAAAATATGTAAGATATTAGTGAAAAGCTTACCAAGCAAAGTATGATGAAGAATCCATGCAAGATGTCATCTAGATGATCTAAGATGATGCTAGATGATGATTGATGATCATGGAAAAGGTGTTTGAGTAATTAAAAATGAGTTCTTGGAATTTTTCTTCTCTTTGAAAAATATCCTAAGTATGAAATCTGAATATGAACTCTTGTATTGACCTAAAGTCAAAGTGGCATATATATAGGGGGCCAAAACAAAGTGTGGTCGTTTTGATAAGTTTGCCCACTATTTGCCATGGGCGCTGTACGTAGGGCGCCCTTGTACAGCGCCTGTACAGCGCCCTTGCTCTGTTTTCACGAGGAAACAGAGTGGCGCTGTACGTACAGCGCTTTGTACAGCGCCACTGTACAGCGCCCCAACAGCGACCCAACAGCGACCGATTAAATCGATCAGGTCTGAACAGCGCTCAATGGGCGCTGTTCGTACAGCGCTTCTGTACAGCGCTTTTGGGGGCGCCCAGTGCAAAAATGCAATCCTAAGTCTAAGCATGACAAGGCAATTGGATATGCAAGATGCAATCAAACTAACATGCAAGAAGAGATGTTAATGAGCATTAAGGCACACATAAAAGACACACAACATATAAGGATTAAACATATGCATGAGTTGTGAGTGTGTGCATCTATCTCTTCAAGACAAGTAAGCACTTAGAATATTACCTTTGGTGCTTGTCAATGGTGAGGTCTTCAAAAGGGCCTAAGCAATAACACAACATCTAAGCTACCCTTACAAAGCATCCCCACATGTGGTTTGATCACGAAATAAGCCAATTAAACACAACGGGAATCCTAACAATCTCCCCCTTTGGCTATTTCGTGACAAAACCACCACTCACATTGATTCCTCACATAGAATTAGAAACTACGGGACTACAATGATTATCTACATTACAAAGAGATAAGAAAGTAAAAACTTCAAGTCTTCAATCTCTTGTAGAACAATCAAGTCCTGAAAATAAAGTTTCTAGCATTTCCAATACAAGTAAAGTGTGAGATTAATCATGTGAGAACAATACCAAGCATTTGCATTTTTAGAATTTAGGCACAACATTAGCAAATGTATGCAATGAATGATAAATGCAATGCTCCCCCTCAAAGGGTTACTCCCCCTCAATGTATGTTCTCCCCAAAATGCACAAAAGCTTCTATATTTTGCAACTCCCCTTACCATTTCCTACTCCCCCTTTTTGTCATGATATAGGCAAAGGAGTAGTCCCCAACCGGGTCACTCAAGGCAACGAGAGATAGAAGCATGCAAGATATGCATATACATATAAGTCACTTTATGCACTTCAATTAATTTGAGAGAAACAAGGAGATTTATTTGAGAAAATGTGTGAATCCAACATGCTTTGCATACAAGACATATAGCATTCAAGTCCAAAATACAATGGTATTTGGCAAAGCAAATGACAAAGGTTTCTAATTTGAATTCAAACCAATTTCACCAATGTCATGGGAAAAGCAAGGATATAGAGATTATTGATTTCAATTTAAGAGCAACTATATCCAACTTTATAAGCGAAACATGGCATGAGCGACTTTGCACCCTATTTGATTTTTCCGGATAAGATATCCGTATGATAGTAACCATGTTCAACTAATAAAGAAAGAGAGACATTTGGAATGTAAATTCCTTTGAACGGATACAAGATCCTTTATTCATTTAGAGTCTCATAAGCTTTCACACAAGTTTTGCATTTTTAAGAATATGCAATCATCAATTCATGCTTTTCATGTGAGCATGTTGTATGAATTTCATGCTTTTTCATTTAGCATTAGCATGTTATTAAAGAATCATCATGTCATGGAGATAACTATAGGTCATTCACATCATACTTCCTAAGTAAATCTCCTAGTCCAAAAATGCATGTTTGAACATAAATATGACATGGATTGTAGACAAGCAAGGTTCACACTTATAGAATTTGAAAGCATATATACATATGTACAACCAAGCTTACTCAAGCAATCAAAAGAAGAGGCATAAGTTATTTCAAATTTTTTGCAAGTTACATGAATGCAAAATAGCTCTCTTTGCTTGAGTTCCCCATATGGGGTCAATCATAGAACATCACTCCACAAGACATATCCCAATAGATCTACTAAGAGTTTTAAATCGAGTAGCATCTAAGGGTTTAGTAAATAAGTCCGCAAGTTGATCATTAGTACCTACATGTTCAAGTACTATGCATTTATTTTCAACAAGCTCTCTAATGAAGTGATGGCGGATGTCAATATGCTTAGTTCTAGAATGTTGAACCGGATTCTTGGAAATATTAATAGCACTCATGTTATCACAAAAGAGAGTGAGAGTACCTTGGTTGAATCCGTAGTCTACAAGCATTTGTTTCATCCATAGGAGTTGTGTGCATCCACTCCCCGCGGCTATGTACTCGGCCTCGGCCGTGGACAAGGAAATCGAGTTTTGCTTCTTGCAAAACCAAGACACCAAGTTGTTGCCTAGAAAGAAGCAACCGCCCGATGTGCTCTTCCTATCATCACAATTTCCTGCCCAATCCGCATCACTAAAGCCAACTAGACTAGCATTAGTGTCAAAAGAGTACCAAATCCCATAGTTGGATGTCCCATTCACATAGCGAATGATCCTCTTCACACAAGAGAGGTGGGACTCCTTAGGATCCGCTTGGTACCTAGCACACACACCCACACTAAAAGATATATCGGGCCTACTTGCGGTCAAGTAAAGCAAGCTACCTATCATGCCACGATATAGAGTTTGGTCCACACTTTTACCACTAGCATCCTTGCTTAGCTTCAAAGTTGTACTCATGGGTGTATCACAATGTTTGGCTTTCTCTAAACCAAACTTCTTCACTAGGTTCTTAGCATATTTGGCTTGGGTTATGAAAATCCCATCATGCATTTGCCTAATTTGCAAACCTAGGAAGTAACTAAGCTCACCAACAAGACTCATCTCAAATTCAAGAGACATGACATCAACAAATTGTTGGACTTTGGTGTTGTTGGTGGAGCCAAAAACTATATCATCAACATATATTTGAGCTATGAAAAGCTCATCATTGTCTCTCTTGATGAATAGTGTCTTGTCAACACTACCTCTTGTGTAGTTGTTGTCAACAAGAAATTGAGTGAGGCGCTCATACCAAGCCCTCGGTGCTTGTTTCAACCCATAAAGTGCCTTCTTGAGGCGATAGACATGATTGGGGTGGTGAGCATCCACAAACCCCTTAGGTTGTTCAACAAACACTTCCTCTTGCAAGAAGCCATTGAGGAAGGCACTCTTGACGTCCATTTGGTGCAATTTGAACTTGTGCACACAAGAGATGGACAAGAGAAGCCTAATGGACTCTAAGCGGGCAACGGGAGCAAAAGTCTCCTCAAAAGTCGATACCCTCAATTTGAGAGTACCCTTGTGCTACAAGTCTAGCCTTGTTCCGCACTATGTTGCCATCCTCATCGGATTTGTTCCTAAATATCCATTTGGTGCCTATGACATTAGTGGTCTTAGGCCTAGGAACTAGAGTCCAAACCTCATTCCTTTCGAATTGGCTTAGCTCTTCTTGCATGGCAAGAACCCAAAATTCATCATTTAAGGCTTCTTCAACCTTTTTGGGTTCAATTTGAGAGGTGTAACATGTATAGCTAATAAGATTAGCAAGTTGGCGTCTAGTCCTAACACCCTCATTTACCTCTCCAATGATATCTTCTTTATCATGGAGTTTCCTAACCCATGGAGCGGGTTCTTTAGAGTCCAAGAGAGGAACTCTATCAATAGGTTGTGTGCCATCATTGTTGACATTAGATGTCCCAACATTAGGCGACACCACAACCTTCTCCAAAGGAGAATCATCACTAAAAATAACCTCCTCCTCATGATCATTAGACTTGAGCCTAGTATCATCAAATACGACATTGGATGATTCCATAACACTTAGAGTCTTTAAATTGAAAACTCTATAGGCTCTACTATTTAAGGCATAGCCAATAAAAATACCCTCATCACTCTTAGCATCAAACTTGCCAAGTTGATCACGGTCATTCAAAATGTAGCATTTGCTTCCAAAAGTGTGGAAGTAGCTAACATTTGGCCTCTTGCCTTTCCATAACTCATAGGAGGTGTTTCTAGTACCGGGCCTTAGGAACACTCTATTTCCTATATAGCAAGCCGTGTTAATGGCTTCGGCCCATAGGTTCCTAGGGACATTGTTGCTAAGCAACATCACACGGGCCATCTCTTGGAGGACCCTATTCTTCCTCTCAACAACTCCATTTTGTTGAGGTGTCCTAGGAGCAGAAAATTCATGGGAGATGCCTAAACCATTACAAAAGGTTTCAAAGGTGGCATTCTCAAATTCTCTCCCATGGTCACTTCTAATCCGTTTAATGCTTCTAATGTTAGAATTCATTTCATTTTGCAATTTAGTACAAAGCATTTTAAACTTATCAAAAGTTTCGGATTTTTCTCTAAGAAAATATGTCCATGTAAATCTAGAGAAATCATCAACACAAACAAAAATGTATCTCTTTCCACCCAAACTTTCGGTTTGCATGGGACCCATGAGGTCCATGTGGAGAAGCTCAAGTGGCTCCTTGGTGGTGAGATACTTACCCTTTTTGTGCATGCTTTTGGTTTGCTTTCCTTGTTGGCAAGGTCCACAAATACCATTGGCTTTCTTCCCAAGCTTAGGGAGGCCACGCACACAATTGAACTTTCCAAGGGTCCGTAGATCCCTAAAGTTCATGTGGCCAAGTCTTTCATGCCACAACTCAATTTGCTCATCCATGGACACATGATTAGATACAATTCTAGCTTCAAGACAATAGCAATTGTCGCTAGATCTCATGCCCTTCAACAAGGTTTGTCCATCGGGTTTAAGGATAGAGCAATAATCTTTAGAGAACAAGACGGAATATCCTTCATCACTAAGATGTGAAATGCTAATTAAATTGGCTTTCAAGCCATCAACAAATAAAGCATTGGATAAGGAGGGTAATCCGGGAACGGAAGATGGTTCCTTTCCCTACAACATTTCTTTTGGATCCATCACCAAAAGTGACATTTCCACCTTCCTCCATAACAAGAGTCTCGAAGAAACTCTTGTTTCCCGTCATGTGCCTAGAGCACCCACTATCCAAGTACCAAAAATTAGAAGAATTTGCCTTCAAGGCTATTTGTGCAACATGGCAAACATTTTCATTCTTTCTAATCCACTTAGCAACAATTTTAGCTTTCTTAGTGGCCTTTGGTACATGTGCTCTACTATTTCTAGGATCATGCAAATCAACATTTTCATTCCTAGAAACATGCATCTTGGCTCTATTCTTTCTCTTTTCAATCATGCTTTGTTTTCTACACATTTTAATATATTGAAAGCAATTTGGTCTAATATGACCATCACAACCACAAAAGTGACAAATAGGAATGAAAAAAGGAATCATACCTCGCCTTTGAGTACGTCCATGTCTTTGTGGATATGAGGGTTCAATCCATCTTCGTTGTTGAACCGGTCTTGGTTGCTTCCAAGCTTGAGGTTGCATGATTGGTCTCTTTCCTTTGTGAGCCAATTTGGGAGGAGTGTTGGCTTGAGGAACCTTAGGAGGTTGAGCTTGAGTTTTCCTTCTTGGCCCCATTTTCACTTGTGCATTAGAACTTTGTCCTATTTCTAACTTTTTCTTAGGAGGTTGCACAAATGAAGTTTCTTCATTCTTCAAGCTCTTGACAAATATGGTCTTGTTAGAGGTTGAGATTTTCTTGCCATCTTCATACCCAAGACCTCTCTTGTCACTTGGACTCTTTCCAACACCAAGTAAATGATCAAGCTTCTTGGTGCTAGAATCTATCCTAGCCAAGGACCCTTTAGCTTCTACAAGTTCCCTCTTCAAGCCTTCTTCATTTCTCTTGGACAAGTCTAACTCCTCAATTAACTTATCCTCTCTCCTCTTCAATCTTTCCACTTGTTCACTTAAGTGGTCATTGTGAGCCGAAAGTTCAAGGTTTTCTTCTCTCAACCTCTCAATCTTTCTTGTGCTTTTGAGCGCTAAATCATTGAATTCGGCATGGTATTTAGCAAGCACCTTTTGCTCCACAAACTTCTTCTTGGAACTAGAAGAGGAGTCACTTTCTTCTTCACTAGAGTCAATTTCCTCTTGACTCAAATCTTCCTTTTCACTAGCACTTTTGCTCTTGTGAGAAGATGCAAAAGCTAGGAAGTTAGCCATGAGCTCTTCCTCACTTGAAGACTCATTTCCTCATTTGAGTCATCACTACTCCCACTCCATGTGGCGGCCATCACTTTACCCTTCTTCCTCTCATTGTGATTCGCACATTCGGGGGCAAAGTGACCAATCCCACCACATTCAAAGCATCGAACCCCTTTCCTTTCGGTCCTCTCTTGTCTAGGCTCAAACTTCTTGAAGGAACTCTTTTTCTTCAAATCTTGTCCTCTTGACCCAAATCCCTTCTTCTTCTTGAACCCCATAACCTTGTTGAACCGTTTCACAAATAAGGCAAGGTCTTCATCCGATTCATGCTTTGCCTCCTTTGCATCCTTAGATGCTTTCAAAGCTATTCCTTTAGACTTCTTAGGAGGAGTAGTGTTGCTAGGAGCCTTCCTAGACTCATATGCAAGGAGACGCCCAATTACCTCACTTGGCTTCATATCCATGTAGCCACTATTTTCTTCTATGGCCGTCACCTTTGATTCAAACCTATCGGGGAGAGATCTCATAATTTTTTGCTTGACTCTCCTATCCGAATACGGGTCTCCGAGTTGATGGCTTTGATTTACTATGTCCATCAATTTGATTTCGAAGTCGTTGAAGCATTCATCCTCTCCCATCCTAAGTAACTCAAATTGAGTTTGGAGGACTTGAAGCTTGGACTCCTTCACCACCTCGGTTCCCTCATGTGCAACTTGAAGGATGTCCCATGCCACTTTGGCAATTTGAGTGTTCTGAATAAGCTTGTACTGATTCTCATCCATGGCACACATAATGGCATGCATCGCCTTCCTATTCCACTTAGAAGCCTCAAACTCTTGCGCGTTCCATTGCGCCTTAGGCTTCAAAACATCTTGTCCTCCACCCGCGGGAGTCATCATAGGGAGATCATATCCGTCTTCCACCGCCATCCATGCACGGTCATGAATTTGGCATATGTAGGATTCCATCTTCCCTTTCCATTGGGAATAGTTCAATCCGGTAAGAAGTGGAGGCCTAGTGCTAGAAGCTCCTTCGTGGCCACCACCATTTCCACCGTTTCCACTCATAGTGTTTATGAATGAATGAAATGAATGCAAATGTATGAATGATCAAAAATCACACAAAATGCAAACACACACCAAAATAAGCAAGGATCACCTATGTATGTCTAGGAACCCGCTCTGATACCAATTGAAACTAAATATACCACGGTGTGTATAAAGCTATCTAGAGGGGGGGTGAATAGATTTTACGCTTTTTACCCAATTTTTCGTGTTAGTCAAAATTACGAAATTACCCTCAAGATAATATAAACAAGCAAGTGTAATATGGTGCGGAAATTAAAATAACACTTGAATTTTTACGTGGAAACCCTCACGGGAAAAACCACGGGCTATGTAAGTAAGCCACACTCGAACCTCGAATCCACTAAATGTGCAAACGATTACAACCTAATCCCGGAAGTAATCACACACCTACCTAATCCCGGTATGAGTGAACCTAGTCCAATTTGCTTGCGATCTAAGCAACCTAATCCCGATTGCTACACACAAGACTTAGCTTCTCTTGAAGAGAATACAACCCTAAGTGAATATATGAAAATATCCAAAATGCAACATAGAGCAAGGGAAACCCTATATGCTTATCTAAGATGATTAATATGCAATTAAGAGCAATCCTAGATATCAAAACTAAATGACATGTCAATTAGTTTAGCTAATCAATATTAAGCACAAAAACCTAATATGCTAGCACAATACAACTTCTCAAACATACATCATACTAATCTCAATCTTGTATTCAACAAATATAAAATCACATACAAGTAATTAAATTGAGATTGCTAGATAAGAGAAACACAAAATATGTAAGATATTAGTGAAAAGCTTACCAAGCAAAGTATGATGAAGAATCCATGCAAGATGTCATCTAGATGATCTAAGATGATGCTAGATGATGATTGATGATCATGGAAAAGGTGTTTGAGTAATTAAAAATGAGTTCTTGGAATTTTTCTTCTCTTTGAAAAATATCCTAAGTATGAAATCTGAATATGAACTCTTATGATTGACCTAAAGTCAAAGTGGCATATATATAGGGGGCCAAAACAAAGTGTGGTCGTTTTGATAAGTTTGCCCACTATTTGCCATGGGCGCTGTACGTAGGGCGCCCTTGTACAGCGCCTGTACAGCGCCCTTGCTCTGTTTTCACGAGGAAACAGAGTGGCGCTGTACGTACAGCGCTTTGTACAGCGCCATGTACAGCGCCCCAACAGCGACCCAACAGCGACCGATTAAATCGATCAGGTCTGAACAGCGCTCAATGGGCGCTGTTCGTACAGCGCTTCTGTACAGCGCTTTTGGGGGCGCCCAGTGCAAAAATGCAATCCTAAGTCTAAGCATGACAAGGCAATTGGATATGCAAGATGCAATCAAACTAACATGCAAGAACAGATGTTAATGAGCATTAAGGCACACATAAAAGACACACAACATATAAGGATTAAACATATGCATGAGTTGTGAGTGTGTGCATCTATCTCTTCAAGACAAGTAAGCACTTAGAATATTACCTTTGGTGCTTGTCAATGGTGAGGTCTTCAAAAGGGCCTAAGCAATAACACAACATCTAAGCTACCCTTACAAAGCATCCCCACATGTGGTTTGATCACGAAATAAGCCAATTAAACACAACGGGAATCCTAACAACCTCATTATTGACAAGCACCAAAGGTAATTTTCTAAGTGCTTTCTTGTCTTGAAGAGATAGTTGCACACACTCACAACTCATGCATATGTTTAATCTTTGTATGTTGTGTTTCTTTTTGTTGTGCATAAATGATTATTTACATCTCTTCTTGCTTGATTTTATGATTGCATCTTGTGTTGAAAACATCATAGCATTTAGGCTTTTAGGATGCATCTTGTTTGACTTTGCACCCCTTGCATCATTGCATGTGGGATGCAAATTTTGGGGCTGTGCGCTGGTCCACCAGCGCCGGTCGACCAGCGCCGCTCACCGGCGCAAATCGCCCAGTGGCGCGCCGCTGGTCGTGCGCTGGTGTGGACCAGCGCCGGCCACCAGCGCCGATCGCCCAGTATGGCGCCGCTGGACTGGCGCTGGTGGCAGCGCCTGACGTCCAGCGCTCAAGCCAAAATTGGCTTGTGCGCTGGTCATGCGCTGGTCCACCAGCGCAGGTCCACCAGCGCACAGAGTATTTTTCTGGCGGTTTTCAAAACGACCTCACTTCACTTATGGCCTCTATATATATGCTAACTTGATTTTAGGTCATTGAGAAGAGTTCTTATTCATGCTTCATACTTAGGATATTTTTCAAGAGAAGAAAAATACACAAAGAACTCATTTTTAATTACTCAAACACAATTTCATGATCATCAATCATCATCTAGCATCATCTTAGATCATCTAGATGTCATCTAGCATGGAATCTTCATCATACTTTGCTTGGTAAGCTTTTCACTAATATCTTACATATTTTGTGTTTAATTTATCTAGCAAATCTCAATTAATTACTTGATTGTTATTTTGTATGCTCTAGATACAAAATTGAGATTAGTATGATGTATGTTTGAGAAGTTGTATTGTGCTAGCATATTAGGTTTTATACTTGATATTGATTAGCTTAACTATTTGACATGTCATTTAGTTTTGATATCTAGGATTGTTCTTAATTGCATATTAATCATCTTAGATAAGCATATAGGGTTTCCCTTGCTCTATGTTGCATTTTGGATATTTTCATATATTCACTTAGGGTTGTATTCTCTTCAAGAGAAGCTAAGTCTTGTGTGTAGCAATCGGGATTAGGTTGCTTAGATCGCAAGCAAATTGGACTAGGTTCACTCATACCGGGATTAGGTAGGTGTGTGATTACTTCCGGGATTAGGTTGTAATCGTTTGCACATTTAGTGGATTCGAGGTTCGAGTGTGGCTTACTTACATAGCTCGTGGTTTTTCCCGTGAGGGTTTCCACGTAAAAATTCAAGTGTTAATTTAATTTCCGCACCATATTACACTTGCTTGTTTATATTATCTTGAGGGTAATTTCGTAATTTTGACTAACACGAAAAATTGGGTAAAAAGCGTAAAATCTATTCACCCCCCCTCTAGATAGCTTTATACACACCGTGGTATATTTAGTTTCATGTATAGTTGAGAATTGTGAAAAAGCTCGGGTTGACAAATAGAAACGGAAAAACAAGCCACATGCACACACACGCTCATATGTTGATATATATTCTCTTTAAAAGCAAAAATCCGGATGAATATCAGTTTGACCTATTTTTGGAAATGCTTTAGATGGATAGGTGTGGATAGAGTTTGCATGTTGATATCACAATTACTTCTTGTATATATTTGAGAAGCATTCACACACACACATTTTGCTTATGTGCTTGATTCATTAGCAATGTGAGAATATTTGTGAGAGATTAGTGAAAATTTATGATTCTCTCTTGGACTTTGACAAGTTATGAAATACTTTCTCTTATTGCTTGATTGTGTGATTGTGTGATGTCCCTTGTGAACAAATCTACTTGGTGATAATATGTGGAGCATATGTTAAGGGGGAGCTTTAGTTTATTCAACTTTGCTTTCTATACTATTTGTTTGCTTAATATCTCGTTGTTTATCTCTTGTGTCCCTTGTCTATTCCTTGACAAAAAGGGGGAGAAAATGTATACCTCACCATGTTTGATATTGGGGAGATTTTGTATACTTCACACCTTGTGTGGAAAACATGTTCCAATTGTGTGAAACATATTCCTCTTTGTGCTTAATTGTGACTTTGTCTTAAGAGGGAGAATTCTTGTCTTAAGGGGGAGAAAGAATTCTTTCTTGATAGTGTTAAGGATGGTTGGTCCTTGGGAATTGGGAGACTAAGGGAGTGCTTTAATATGAAAATATTTTGATCACTTGAGATAATGCATTTTTGTATGAGATAAGGGATGTCTTCTATATTTGTTTTTGGTTAATAACTCACCATTCTTCTTTAGAGAAGATCTCTTGTTTGGTTTACTACTTTCTCTCATAGGTACCTTGAAGATCAAAGAAGGAATTCTTGAAGACTTGAAGACTTTTAGTCTAGGAATCTCTTTGAAATGTGAGGTTGAGAGTATGCTATCAACTTGAGTTTATTTGAGTGAAACATTATATGGTGAGATTGAGGTTTTGCCATGGAATAGCCAAAGGGGGAGATTGTAAGGTTCATGATTTGTATTGGCTTGATTCCATTGCAAAACACTTCATATTTGTATTAGTTGTTGCTCAACGTCTAGTGCAAAAGTCGTCTTCAAGAGGTGAAAAGCATCAAAGGTATATCTTGACTTCTATCCTCTCGCAAGGCGTTAGCGCACACACACACACAATTCATACATGTGTGTCCCTGCATCGTGGTTCAAACATTTGGTATAACACATTCACATATGTCATAGTATGCTCATGCATTGATCTTATATAGACAAACATTGTAGAATTGCATGCTTTGTGACTATCTCTTTGATATGGCATGCTTGTGTGAATATGTGTTTATTTGTTTGTGTATTTTGTGTTTTAAACTTGAACATGTTCTTATTTGATGCCTTATTGAGTTCCGGTCGTTTCGGTTACTCATTCATAAGGTTTCGAGTCCAAACGATGTAGCTATGCTACTTTTCGTTCTCATTCGTTGAGTTGACTTCATCATCGTTTTCCGAGATGATTTCTCAACCATTTTTCAAAGTTGTGTAGTCTTCGTCATGCGTGAGGGAGTCACGGTTCATAATCCAAAAATAGATTCGAAATCGGAGTTCGGATGCCCAAGTTACGGCTGAAGAACGTGAGAGTGCGCAAGAGAGGTGAGAGTGGCCAAGAGGCCACGCGGGCCACGCCGTGAGAGAGGCCGTGGGCCCCACGGCCAGAGACCTTCTCTGGCCCCATGAGGCCCACGCGCCCCCCACGGGGTGGGTGATGTGGCCCTTGCTGATTGGCCCAAAAATCTCTTCTCTCTCTTCTTTTTAAACACTTCTCCTTCCCTCCACATGTGTTGAAGAACTTGAAGAACTTTTCACGAAATTCTGCAGATTTTCTTCAATTTTTAGTTTTAGTATTTGGATCATAACTTTCTCATACGAACTTGAAATTGATTGATTCGAAAGCCAAAATTGTTGGTCTTGATGAGAGATACAAACCCCAAGCATTTTTAGAGGTAGCTAACTTCTCCATTCTTCCCAGTTGACTGATCTTCAGTACGTGGTCAAGGTTGCTTTGTTCAACTTCTTCTTTTTCATTTCATCGTTGATCATCTCTTTGATTCTTACTATTTGATTGATGAAATATGTTGAGAAGGATGTTAGATCATATGCTAGGGGTGTTTGATCATTTTTCAATTGAGTTTTAGCTTTGTGATTTCTCTTGAACATATATGTGCTAAACTTGATTTTGTTTGAAATTGATTCTAGAAAATGTATATATGATGTGTCTCATATTATTTTTTAGGTTTCATTTCATGATCTAAGAACTAGGTTTTTAGTGTGATATATTGAATATTCATACCTTGTTCTTGTTGATTTGCATGTTTTGGTTTCTAGATACTTTTGTGTTTTGATTGATAAAAGCATATTCTAGATTATCATTGAACATGTACATTTAGCTTGATTGATCATCTAGCTTAATTTGATTGTGTTTGCATCACTTGCATCACGTAGATCATAGCCTTGCATTAGGTTGAAGTCTCTAGCAAAGTGAGTGAAGCTTTGTGGATAGAGCAAGGAAGTCTTGATTAGAGTCGGGAGGACTCGGATAATCAAGCAAGGAAGACTTGTCTAGGGTCGGGAGGATCCGGATAGGCAAGCAAGAAATCTTCCTAGAGACGTGAGCGTCTTGGATAGGAAGTTGCTTTCTAGAGGTGTAGGATACATCTCAGATATGAAGTAGGCTTGGTGATTCACTAGCCCGAGGGTAGATTAGGAGTTGATAGCTTTAGCGGATATCATGAGTTGATAGCTTGAGTGTGTAAGTCCTTTTTCACATAGTGGATTGCTTTTCCGGTGGTTGTGGTATCAACCCGTGGATGTTTCCTTTTTGAGGCTTTACCACGTAAAAACACTTGTGTTCATTTTTGTTTTTACTTTTCTTTATCTTCCATATCTTATATTGATTGCATATCTTGTAAATTGATTAACTTTGTATTAGTGAAATCGATTCATTTGCTAAATCTAATCAAGTGTGCATTTTCTTTGTTATATTCCGCATCATTTTTAATATTGGAAGAATTTGAGTAAATACCTATTCACCCCCCCCCCCCCCCCCCCTCTAGGTATATTTTGCACTACTACTTAAGAGAAATTTCACCAGATCTATCCCGATTTGGGTCCCCCATAAATCGTTAATTAGAATTTTCACCCTAGTGACAAATTTTGGTTAACAGATTCCTTATTTTATTCCTACATGTCATTTTTGTGGTTTTGATGGTCATATTAGACCAAGATGCTTTCGTTATATTAAAATGTGTAAAACTAGAAGCATGATTGAGAAGAAAAAGAAAAGAGCCATGATGCATGTTCCTAGGAATGAAAAGATTGATAGGCATGATCCTAGGAATTCTAGAGCACATGTACCAAAGACCACTAGAAAAGAAAATGTTACACCTAGGTGGATTAGAAAGAATGAAAATGTTTACCGTGTTGCACAAATTGCCTTGAAGGCAAATTCTTCTAATTTGTGGTATTTAGATAGTGGATGCTCTAGACACATGACAGGAGACAAGAGTTTCTTCGAGACTCTTGCCATGGAGGAAGGTGGAAGTGTCACCTTTGGTGATGGATCCAAGAAAAGAGTAAGAGGGAAATGAACCATTTCCATTCCAGGATTACCTTCCTTGTCCAATGCTTTATTTGTTGATGGCCTAAAAGCCAATTTGATAAGCATTTCACATCTAAGTGATGAAGGACTTTCTGTCTTGTTTTCTAAAAATGATTGCTCTATCCTATTGCCCAATGGACAAACCTTGTTGAAAGGTATGAGATCTAGCGACAATTGCTATTGTCTTGAAGCTAGAATAGTCTCAAACAATGTGTCCATGGATGAGCAAATTGAGTTGTGGCATGAAAGACTTGGCCATATGAACTTTCGGGATTTACGAATCCTAGGCAAGTTCGATTGTGTGCGTGGCCTTCCCAAGCTTGGGAAGAAGGCCAATGGTGTTTGTGGACCTTGCCAACAAGGAAAACAAACCAAAGCCATGCACAAAAAGGGCAAGTATCTCTCCACCAAGGAGCCCCTTAAGCTTCTCCACATGGATTTTATAGGTCCTATGCAAACCAAGAGTTTAGGTGGAAAGAGATACATTTTTGTTTGTGTAGATGATTTCTCTAGGTTCACATGGACTTATTTTCTTAGAGAAAAATCCGAAACTTTTGATAAGTTTAAAATGCTTTGTAATAAAATTCAAAATGAAATGAACTTAAACATTAAAAGCATAAAACAGATTAGAAGTGACCATGGGAGGGAATTTGAGAATGCTTCTTTTGAGACCTATTGTGATAGTGTAGGTATCTCTCATGAGTTCTCGGCTCCTAGGACACCTCAACAAAATGGAGTTGTTGAGAGGAAGAATAGGGTCTTACAAGAGATGGCCCGTGTGATGTTGCTTAGCAACAATGTACCTAGGAACCTATGGGCCAAAGCCGTCAATACGGCTTGCTATATAGGAAATCAAGTCTTCCTAAGGCCCGGTACTAGGCAAACCTTATATGAGTTATGGAAAGGTAGAAAGCCAAATGTTAGCTACTTCCACACTTTTGGAAGCAAGTGCCACATTTTAAATGACCGTGATCAACTTGGCAAGTTTGATGCTAAGAGTGATGAGGGTATCTTTATTGGCTATGCCTTAAATAGTAGAGCCTGTATAGTTTTCAATTTGAAGACTCGAACCGTCATGGAATCATCTAATGTTGTCATAGATGATACAAGGCTCAAGTCTAGTGACCATGAGGAGGAGGTTGTTGATGTTGATGACATTCCCTTGGAGAAGGTTGTGGAGACTCCTAATGTTGGGAAGTCTGACCTTGATGAAGAGGACACACAACCTCTTGATGGAGCTCCTCTCTTGAACTCTAATGAACCCGCTCCATGGGTTAGGAAACTCTATGATAAAGATGACATCATTGGAGGAGTTAATGAGGGTGTTAGGACTAGGCGTCAAATTGCTAATCTCATTCGCTTTACATGCTACACCTCTCAAATTGAACCCAAAAAGGTTGATGAAGCCTTAAATAATTGAAAATATAAATAAACGAGTCCTAAAATAATCTAGAGGGGGGGTGAATAGATTTTTAATCACCTATTACCAATTTTCGTGATTAGTCAATATTCAAAGAACAACCCCTAACTAGTCAAAGAAAACAAGTAAGTGTAAAATGCGGAAAGTAAATAACACTTGTGTTTTTACGTGGAAACCCACACGGGAAAAACCACGGGCTGTTATGTGCGCCACACACGAACCTCAATCCACTAATTGTAAAGGCAATTACAACCTAGGTTGACCACGTCAAACCTCACACGGTTACTAATCTACCAATACTACCCGCAGGCCTTCAAAAGTGAATCTAGTCCAATGCTTGCAATCTACCAATGGCAAATACAAGACTTGTCTCTAAAGTGAAGAGATAACACAACCTAAGGTGAATATATGCAATATTCAAGATGCTAAAATGCAAGGTTAGACATTCAAGCTTATCTAGGCATGGATGAGCATGTTAGACATTCCTAGATATCATTTTGCTAGATGACATTCATATAACATAGCTAAATTAGCAAACAAGGTCCTATATGCAATGTCTACCACAATACAACTTACAAACACAATAAAGAAGCTATCTTGAACCTATTCAAGTCATAAAAAAAAAATCTTGAGACAAGTCATGAAATAAAGAAGCTATCTTGTAGTGAAAGAACATGTGAAGAATGCAAATGATGTTCTAACTACAAGTCATGTAAGCAAAGATGAAACCCTAAAGAAAATCAAACTAGAACATCCTAGATGACATATCAAACATGCAAGAAAGATGGGTTTTTGTGTTTTGAGTAATAAAAATGGAGTCTTGATACCTTGGCTTTGAAGATGCTCAAAATTGCTCTCAAAGGTGTAATTTTTGCTCTAAAAAACGAGCCAAGACTATCAAGTAATATATATAAGAGATCCAAAAGAAATGACGTCGTTTTGAAGAAAAATGATTCAGATCCCGCCATTTGCGCTAGTGTGGCGCTGGACGACCAGCGCACCTCACCAGCGCATGCCCTTAAAATTTGAAAGGGCGCTAGACGAGCGGCGCCACTGAGGGGTGCAAGACCAGCGGCAACATACTGGACAAGTTGTGCTGGTGCGCTTGCGCTGGTCATGACCAGCGCAAGACCAGCGTCACTCCACTGGAGGAGATGCGCTGGTGCCTTGCGCCAGTGTAGACCAGTGCACGACCAGCGGCAGTCCACTGGACATGTTGCGCTGGACGACCAGCGCAAGACCAGTGCACACCCACTCCCTTAAGCACACAAACACATGTGCAAGGGTCAAAACAAAAGGAATGCAACCAAGGCTAACATGAAGCCAATATAAACACAAGATGCAATCAATTAACATTTGCAAGTGATGTGAGTGTGTGCAACTACATCTCTTCAAATTAGAGTTAAGTCAAGCGAATTACCATACTAGAAGCATTTGAAGTCCACAATGAGGTTCTTTGAGCTTTGATGAGGATTTCTTCACTTCTAAGCTATCCTTACAAATTGAACCCCATTGTGGTTTTGTCAACGAAATGAGCCAATAAAAAAAGAAGCATTTACAATCTCCCCCTTTGGCTATTTTGTGACAAAACCAACACTCACATAGCATCCTCACAAAACAAAAAAATGGTCAACAAAAATTTTCTACATTACAATAAAGCTCCTAGTCTAAGTCTTGAACATCTTCAAGTTAATTCCAAGCTTGTAGAAAATTCCACGCTACACACAATCAACAAGAAATATACCTTCCAAGAACAAGTGAGAGATGTGCTATATACAATCAATAGAAAATGTAATCATGCAATGCAATGCAATGCAACTCCCCCTAAATGCAATCATCTCCCAACATGGGTTACTCACTCTCAACTCCCCCTAAATGCAATGCCAATAGCACAAATTTACCCAACACCTTACTCCCCCTTTTTGTCATGAGATAGGCAAAAGGAGTCTCCCCTAATAGGTAAGCATTAGCAAGGAGAGCTTGTAGCACGAGCACAAATGCATAATCATATAAGCCATTTTATGCACCTCAATCAAGTAAGAGAGATTCAAGGAGTTTTATTTTACGAAAATGTGTGACAAGGATGCTTTGCATGCAAGACATGTTGCATTCAAGTTCAAAAGCAATGGTATTTGGCAAAGCAAATAACAAAGGTTTCCTAAAAGAATTCAAACCAATTTCACCCTTTGTCATGGAAAAAGCAAGGATATAGAATTTTAGCATGTCAAAATAAAGAGCAACTATATCTAACTTTATAAGCAAAACAAGACATGAGCGACTTTGCACCCCATTTGATTTTTTCGGGTAAGATACCCGTATGATAATAGCCTTGTTCTACAAATAAAGAAAGAGAGACTTTGGATATTAAGATCCTTAATGATTTAAGTCTCAATATTGCTTTTGCACACATATTTGCATTCAACATTTGCAATCAAACATTTCACATTTTCATCTCATACTTTTCAACTAAAGCATGTCATTTAAAAAGATTCATCATGTCATGGAGATCAATTAAAGGTCATTCAAAAAGTACTTCCAAAGTACATCTCATATTCCAAAAATGCATGTTTGAGCATAAATATGACATGGATTGCAAGCAAGGCAATGTAGCACACTTATTAAGAAAATACATATAAGTATGTACAACCAATCATCTCAAGCAGTTAACTAAGAGGCATAAAATATATCAATGTGGCACAATGCATGATCATGCAACTTTGCTCTCTTTGCTTGAGCTCCCTATATGAGGTCAAGACACACCAAATCAACCCAAGTGACAAATCCCAATAGACTTGCTAAGGTTCCCAAATCTAAGGGTGTCTAAGGGCTTTGTAAACAAATCCACTAGTTGGTCATTTGTTCCCACATGTTCCAATGCAATGGTTTTGCTCTCAACTAGCTCTCTTATGAAATGGTGTCTAATGTCAATGTGCTTTGTCCTAGAATGTTGGACGGGATTTTTAGAAATGTTAATGGCACTCATGTTATCACAAAATAAAGTAAGAGTACCTTGCTCCAAGCCATAATCGGCTAGCATTTGTTTCATCCACATCAATTGAGTGCAAGCACTACCGGCGGCAATATATTCCGCCTCGGCCGTGGATAGGGAAATTGAGTTTTGCTTCTTACAAAACCAAGAGACCAAATTGTTCCCAAGGAAGAAGCAACCGCCCGATGTGCTCTTCCTATCATCACAATTTCCCACCCAATCGGCATCACTAAATCCAACAAGACTTGGATTAGTGTCAAAGGAGTACCATATCCCATGATTTGAGGTTCCATTCACAAACCGAATGATCCTCTTCACTGCCACAAGGTGAGATTCTTTGGGATTAGCTTGGTACCTAGCACAAACACCCACACTAAAACAAATATCGGGCCTACTTGCGGTCAAGTAAAGCAAGCTACCTATCATGCCATGATATAGACTTTGTTCCACATCCTTTCCACTAGCATCTTTGCTAAGTTTCAAGGTGGTGCTCATGGGTGTGTCACAATGTTTGGCATTCTCAAGGCCAAACTTCTTCACTAGGCTCATAGCATACTTAGCTTGGGATATAAAGATCCCATCATGCATTTGCTTGATTTGCAAGCCTAGGAAATAATTTAGTTCACCAACCATGCTCATTTCAAACTCATGAGACATGACATCAACAAATTGTCTAACTTTGGATTGGTTGGTGGAACCAAATACAATGTCATCAACATAAATTTGAGCTATGAATAGCTCATCTTTAGTGCACTTGATGAACAAAGTCTTGTCAACACTACCTCTTGAGTAGCCATTGTCAACAAGATAAAGAGTGAGGCGCTCATACCAAGCCTTCGGTGCTTGTTTCAACCCATATAGAGCCTTCTTGAGGCGATAAACATGAGAGGGGTGGTGAGGATCCACAAACCCCTTGGGTTGCTCAACAAACACTTCCTCATGCAATAAGCCATTGAGGAAGGCACTCTTGACATCCATTTGGTGTAACTTGAACTTGTACACACAAGAAATGGATAAGAGAAGCCTTATGGACTCAAGACGGGCAACGGGAGCAAAAGTCTCCTCAAAGTCAATACCCTCGATTTGAGAGTATCTTTGTGCAACAATTTGGTGATGATAGGAAGAGTACATCGGGTGGTTGCTTCTTCCTTGGGAACAATTTGGTGTCATGGTTTTGCAAGAAGCAAAATTTGATTTCCTTGTCCATGGCCGAAGCCGAGTACATAGCCGCGGGAGTGGATGCACACAACTACTTTGGATGAAACAAATGCTAGTCGACTACGGATTCACTCAAGGTACTCTAACTCTTTTTTGTGATAACATGAGTACAATTAACATTTCTAAGAATTCGGTTCAACATTCTAGGAATAAGCATATTGACATTCACCATTATTTCATTAGAGAGCTTATTGAAAATAAATGCATAGCACTTGAACATGTAGGTACCAATGATCAACTTGCGGACTTATTCACTAAACCCTTAGATGCATCTAGGTTTAAAACACTTAGTAGATTTATAGGGATATGTCTTGTGGAGTGATGTGTTGTGGTTATTGGCCCCATTTGGGGAACTCAAGCAGAGAGAGCAATTCTATACTTGTTGCATGCAAAAATTTGAAAAATTTTATGCCTCCTTATTAATTGCTTGAGTATCTTGGTTGCACATATGCTTATATGTTTTTACTTCAATAAGTGTGAACCTGGCTTGTATTGCAATTCATGTCATATTTATGTGCAAACATGCATTTTTGGACTAGAAGATATTCATAGGAAGTACTCTTTGAATGACCTATAATGATCTCCATGATATGATGTTTCTTAATGACATGCTCAAATAAAAAAGCATGAATTAATGATTGCAATTCTTAAAATGCAAAACAATGTGTGATAAGCTAGTGAGACTCAAAAGATATTCATTGTCTCTCTCTCTTTATTTGTTAAACATGGCTACTATCATATGGGTTTCATACTCGGAAAAATAAAAAAGGGTGCAAAGTTGCTCATGCCATGTTTCACTTATAAAGTTGGATATAGTGCTCTAAAATTAAATCCAATAATTTCCCTATATCCTTGCTTTACTCATGACAAATGGTGAAATTGGTTTGAATTCTCTTTAGGAAACCTTTGTCATTTACTTTGCCAAATACCATTGATTTTTGGACTTGAATGCAACATGTATTGCATGAAAAGCATTTTCTTTCACACATTTTCAATAAAATAAATCTCCTTGTATCTCTCCTTTTAATTGAGTTGCATAAAGTGTCTTATATGAAAATGCAAATAACATGTATGCTTTCATCTCTCTTTGCTTCAAGTGACCCATGTGGGATACTCCTTTGCCTATCTCATGACAAAAAAAGGGAGTAGTGTGTTGTAAGGGAGAATGCTTCTTTGTTTTGATTTGGGGAGATTGCATATTAAGGGGGAGTAACCTTTGAGGGGGAGCATTGCATTCATTCTTTGCATGATGGTGTACTCAATTTTGTTAAATGCAAATGCTTGTTTTATTTCTCTTGATCATCTCACATTGTGCTTGTTTTGGAAAGAGTAGAAACTTTGTTGTGAAGGTTGGTTTTTCTACAAGAGATGGAAGGCTTTGAGGTTTTATTTTTGTTATATCTCTTTGTATTGTAGAATATCTTACCCGGTAGTTTCTATCTTGTTGTGAGGATCAATGTGAGTGGTGGTTTTGTCACGAAATAGCCAAAGGGGGAGATTGTAAGTTCCTCAAGTTTGATTGGCTTATTTCTGTGACAAACCACATTTGGGGATTGCTTGTAAGGGTAGCTTAGGTGGATGGTGGTCTTGCTCAAGGCTCTCTCATGTCATCAAGGTGTTAAGCACTCCAAAGGTATATGTCTTGTGCTTAGTTTTCATTGAAGAGATTTAGTAGCACACACACACTTTTCATGATCTCTTGTGTGTAATGCATTTGTATGTTTACTCTTCATATGTCACTTTTCACACTTGCACTTGTTGATGCATCTTGCTTGTGTTGTTTGTGTCTTGTAATTCGTTTCCGAGATGGTTCGAAAACGTCCGTGCATGCACGATGGTGTGCTTGGTTTAGCGCGATGACCGCTTTCGGAGAATGCCTTGGCTTCTCCTTTGATTTCACCTTTTGAGGTGAATCGACGGTTGATTTTGGCCGTCTGACCGCTGAATGAAACCGCCTAATGAGTTGGATCCACTGTTCCAATTATGCAGTTGAAATGGCGGCCATAATTCGACTGCTGAATGATTCCAGTAAGTCTACTAGAAATCTGCAGTTTCAAACGGCGGCCTCATCGCCTAATCAAACCGCTGATCTAGTTTTTGTGTCAGGACGTTTGGTATTCTGCGGTCTCATTCGGCGGCCTGACCGCCGATTGAAACCGCCGATGTGTGTTTTTCAGGCAAATTTTTCAAAACGTTGTCACTTCACTTTGACTCTCTATATATACATTCTTTATGCTCTCTAGGTCGTTTCTAACTCTCAAAAATCCATATTTTTCATAGAGAGCATTTAGAGAGAGAGAACATAATCAAAGAAACCACCTTTCATCATCTTTGATTTCCAAACACTCAAACCCAAACTCATGTGCATTTAATCTTCATCTAGCATCCTCTAGCATTTCTAGAATGCCTCATTGCATGGGTTTTGCATCATCACATTTTGCTTGGTAAGTTTTTCACTTTCTTCATCTAAGTTTAGTGTCTTTCTTCTCAAGCCATCTCTTTTATTACTTTATCATTCAAGTTACAAGGTAGTGATTGTATGTGATGCTTAGATTGAGTGTTGTATTATGATAGCTTGCTAGGTTTGCATAATCTATGTTTAGCTAAGCTTTATGACATGTCATTTAGCTTTTGATATCTAGGATTGCATTTATTATCATATTATCATCCTTGTAAGTTCCTCAAGTTTGATTGGCTCATTTCTGTGACAAACCACATTTGGGGATTACTTTGTAAGGGTAGCTTAGGAGTATGGTGGTTATGCTCAAGGCACTCTCATGTCCTCAAAGTGTTAAGCACACCAAAGGTAAAATTCTTATGCTTAGTTTTCTTTGAAGAGATATAGAAGCACATACACACTGTTCATGATATCTTGTGTGCATTGCATTTGAATGCTTTCTCTTCACATGTCACTTTTCACACTTGCACTTGTTGATGTATCTTGCTTGTGTGGTTAGTGTCTTGTAATTCGTTTTCAAGATGGCTCGGAAACGTCCGCGCTTGCATTCTAGTGTGCTTAGTTTTGCGCGAGGACCGCTTTCGGAGAATGCCTTTGGCTTCTCCTTTGATTTCACCTTTTTAGGTGAAATGGCAGTTGACTTCGGCGACCAGACTGCCGAATGAAACCGCCGAATGAGTTGGTGAAATAAATTATAGCACGATGTGTATAAAACTATCTAGAGGGGGGGGGGGGGGGGGGGGGGGGTAAATAGATTTTAAGCTTATTACCCAATTTTTCGTGAGAAGTCAATATTATGAAATTACCCCTAACTAGATAAAGCAATAAATCAAGTATAAAATGCTGAAATTAAATAACACTTGATTTTTACGTGGAAACTCTCACGGGAAAAACCACGGGCTAGTAAGTAAGCCACACTCGAACCTCGAATCCACTAAATGTGTAAAACGATTTCAACCTAATCCCGGAAGTAATCACACACCTACCTAATCTCGGTATAAGTGAACCTAGTCCAATTTGCTTGCGATCTAAGCAACCTAATCCCGGAAGCTACACACAAGACTTACTTTCTTAATGAAGAGAATAACACCCTAAGTGAATATATGAATATCCAAATGCAACATAAAGCAAGGGAAACCCTATATGCTTATCTAAGATGATGAATTTGCAATTAAAGCAATCCTAGATATTAAAAACTAAATGACATGTCAATTAGTTTAGCTAATCAAGATTAAGCACAAAACCTAATTAGCTATCACAATACAACTTCTCAAACATACATCACACTAATCTCAATCTTGTATCAAAAGATATATGAAAATCATACAAGTAATAAATTGAGATTGCTTGTTAAGAAAAACACAAAATATGTAAGATATTAGTGAAAAGCTTACCAAGCAAAGTATGATGAAGAATCCATGCAAGATGACATCTAGATGATCAAAGATGATGCTAGATGATGATTGATGATCATGAAAAAGTGTTTAAGTAATAAAAGGTGAGTTCTTTGTGTATTTTTCTTGTCTTGAAAAATATCCTAAGTATGAAATATGAATATGAACTCTCTTAATTGACCTAAAGACAAAGTGGCATATTTATAGGGGCCATAAGTTAAGTGAGGTCGTTTTGAAAAACGCACCAAAATTTCACTGTGCGTTGGTGAGCTTGTGTTGGATGACAAGCGCACGACCAGCGCATAGGCAAAAAATGCACAGGCGCTTGACGACCAGCGCATAAAAGGGCGCACGACCAGCGGCACACCACTAGGCGATTTGCGCTGGTGGGCTTGCGCTGGTGTGGACTAGCGCACGACCAGCGACAGACCACTGGGCGATCTGCGCTGGTGAGCTGCGCTGGTCTGGCGCATGACGACCAGTGCACAGCCCACTCCTTTGAACCCCACAAACAACATGCAAGGGGTAAAAAGGTAAAGCTAGATGCATCCTAAAAGCCTAACATGATATGACATTATAATCACAAGATGCAATCAAAATAACAAGCAAGAAGAGATGTTAATGAACATTAATGCACAAAAATAAGACACACAACATACAAGGATTAAACATATGCATGAGTTGTGAGTGTATGCAACTATCTCTTCAAGACAAGTAAGAACATAGAAATTTACCTTTGGTGCTTATCAAGACGAGGTCTTCAAAGGGCATTGAGCAATAACACCAACACTTAAGCTACCCTTACAAAGAACCCTAACATGTGGTTTGTCCACGAAATTAGCCAATCAACAAATGGGAACCTTACAATCTCCCCCTTTGGCTATTTCGTGACAAAACCACCACTCACATTGATTTCTCACAAAAAATAGAAACTACGGGACTACAATGATTATCTACATTATAAAGAGATAAGAAAATAAAACTTCAAGTCTTCAATCTCTTGTAGAATAATCAATCCCTGAAAATAAAGTTTCTAACATTTCCAATACAAGTAAAGCGAGAGATTAATCAAGTGAGAACAATAACAAGCATTTGCATTTTTAAAAAAATTAGGCACAACATTATGCAATGTATGTGTATGCAATGCTCCCCCACAACGGGTTACTCTCCCTCAATGTATATTCTCCCCAACAAGCACAATTGCTACTACAATTTGCAACTCCCCTTACCATATCCTACTCCCCCTTTTTGTCATGATATAGGCAAATGAGTAGTCCCCAACCGGGTCACTCATAGCAACGAGAGATAGTAGCATGCAAGATATTTGCATAATCAATATAAGTCACTTTATGCATCTCAATTAATTGGAGAGAAACAAGGAGATTTATTTAAAGAAAAATGTGTGAATTAAACATGCTTTGCATACAAGACATGTAGCATTCAAGTCTAAAATACAATGTGTAAATAACTAAATACTCGAGGCGTGTTATCAATATATTAATCTAGAGGGGGGGTGAATAGATTTTAGCTATTATTATCCAATTTTCGCATACAAGTCAATATTACGAAAATGACCCTACTAGTCAAAAATACAAGCAAGTGTAATATAGTGCGGAATTAAAAATGACACTTGATGTATACGTGGAAACCCAACCACTGGGAAAAAACCACGGGCTGTATAGTGCGCCACACTCGGAACTCGAAATCACTAATTGAAATGAAGTTTACAACCTATGTAGACCTCGTCTAACAATCCGGTCTGTAACCCCTCACTTCTACCCTGCGGGCCTTTATTAGCAACCCTATTCCAATTTGCTTGAGGCCTAAGCACTCTTAGCCTCAAGTCTTAATTCTCTAAGAAGAGATTATGCAACCTATGTGAATATGTATGAATATTCAAATAACAAACAAGGCTAGGGAACCTTAGATGCTTATCTAGGATGATGAGATATTCAATTAAAATCAATCCTAGATATCAAGTGTTAAATGACATGTCATAATAGCTTAGATAAACATAGATTATAAAAACCTAGATATCTATCACAATACAACACTCAATCAATTCATCACAATTAATTCTCTAATCTTGTATTTATCATATGATCAAAACATACAAGTAAATTAAAGAGAATAGCTTGATAATAAAAATAATCAAATAAGATGAACTTAATCAAAATCTTACCAAGCAAGTTGTGATGATGCAAATCCAATCATGGATACATTCTATATAGTAATAGAAGATGCAATATGAAATATGATGCAAAAGGGATTTGATTTGAGTGGTTAAAGGAGAGTTCTTTTAATGATTTTTCTCTTGAAAAATGTTCTAAGGAAAATATATGATATTTTTGACTCTCTTAGACGACCTAAAATCATAGAAGACTTTATATAGGCAACTCTAGTAGAGTGAGGTCGTTTTGAAAAATCGCACCTGATTGTGCGTTGTGCGCTGGTCAGCTTGCGCTGGACGTCCAGCGCACCACCAGCGCATAGACCATTTTCATGGTGCGCTGGTGGGCTGCGCTGGTGGACCAGCGCACGAACAGCGACAGACCACTGGGCGATCTACGCTGGTGGGCTGCGCTGGTCCGGCGCTTGACGACCAGCGCACAGCAGAGCCCACTCCTTTGAACCTAAAAACACATGCAAGGGTAAAAAGGTAAAACATGATGCATCCTAAAAGCCTAACATGGTATGACATTAAAAACACAAGATGCAATCAATATTTATGCAAGAAGAGATGTTATATGATCATGAATGCACATAATAACAACACATACACAACATACAAGAAAATGAATTAAGCATGAGATGTGAGTGTGTGTGTGCAACTAATCTCTTCAAAGCAAATTAAGCACATAGAAATTTACCTTTGGTGCTTATCAACCTTGAGGACATGAGAGGGTCTTGAGCTTGAATATCATTCACTTAATCTACCCTTACATAAAATCCCCAACACATGGTTTGTCCACGAAATAAGCCAATCAAGATATGGGAATCCTTACAATCTCCCCTTTTGGCTATTTCGTGACAAAACCACCACTCACATTGATTCCTCACAAAAATGAACCTATGGGTCAATGAAGATTTTCTACAATACAAAGAGATATAAAAATAAATAAATCTTGAAGTCTTCAATCTCTTGTAGAACAATCATTCCCTGAAACAAGGTTTCTAAACTTTCCAAACAAGAAAAGGTGAGATGAATCAAGTGAGATCAAAACAAGCAATTGAATATTTAAAAAATTAAGCACAACATCATGCAATGTTTGTGTATGCAATGCTCCCCCTCAAAGGGTTACTCCCCCTTAATGTGTTGTCTCCCCAACATGCACAATTGCCACCACAATTTGCAACTCCCCTTACCACCAATCTACTCCCCATTTTTGTCATGATATAGGCAAAGGAGTAGTCCCCAACCGGGTTACTTAGCAAAGAGAGATGATAGCATTCAAGTCATTTGCATAATCATTAAATGCACTTTATGCAACTCTATCAAATGGAGAGAAACAAGGAGATTTATTTTGATAAAATGTGTGAATCAAAAATGCTTTGCATACAAGACATGTAGCATTCAAGTTCAAAATACAATGGTATTTGGCAAAGCAAATGACAAAGGTTTCTAATAAGAATTTAAACCAATTTCACCAATGTCATAAGAGAAGCAAGGATATAGAGATTTTCATTGATTTTAATTTATGAGCAACTATATCCATCTTTACAAGTCAAACATGTCATGAGCAACTTTGCACCCTATTTGATTTTTCCGGGAATGAAACCCGTATGATAGTAGACATGTTCAACCAATAAAGAAAGAGAGACATTTGGATTGTAAGATCCTTGAATGGATACAAGATCCTTTTTCATTTGAGTCTCATAAACTTTTTCACACAAGTTTTGCATTTAACAATTGCAATCATTAATTCATGCTTTTTCATTTGAGCATGTCATTTGAATTTCATGCTTTTCATATGTCATTAGCATGTCATTAAAAGAATCATCATGTCATGGAAGTAACTATAGGTCATTCAAATCATACTTCCTATGTTAATCTCCTAGTCCAAAAATGCATGTTTGAACATAAATATGACATGGATTGTATATAAGCAAGGTTCACACTTATTGAATTTTAAAACATATATACATATGTGCAACCAAGCTTACTCAAGCAATCAACAAAGAAGCATAAGATTTTCAAGTGTTTGCATGCAACAAGTATGCAATTAGCTCTCTTTGCTTGAGTTCCCCATATGGGGTCATTATCATCCTTCATCAATGAAGGTCATGAGGTCCTATGGACCTCCCAAGTCTATTTGACTTGGATGAACCTATTTGAGACTTGTTAGTCTCGTAGCAAGCGGGTTCATTTTTCCTTATCCACATAGATATGACTTTTTTCTTCTTAGTGGTTAATGGTTCAAGAGTTCTAGAAATAATAGGATCATGAATATGAATGTTTTCCTTCCTATTAGCATGCATTCTAGCTCTTGTCATTCTCTTTTCAATCATGCTTTTGATTCTACATAATTTAATGAAATGAAAGCAATTTGGTCTTATGTGACCATTAATACCACAAAAGTGACATGTAGGGATAAATTTAGAATTCATACCATGTCCTTGTGCAGGCATAGGAGCCATCCCATGACTTTGTGGTTGAGCGGTTCTTGCTTGCTTCCTTGATCCATTTTGCATGATTGGACTCTTCCCTTGATGAATGTGAGCTTGAGGGAAGTTTGGTTGAGGAACTTTTTGAGCTTGAGGTTGTCTACTTGGAGCTTCCTTCACTTGTGCATTTTTTGAACATTGTCCTAGATCAATTTTCTTCCTAGGAGTGTGCACCGGCGAGGCTTCTATCTTGCCCAAACTCTTGACAAAGACGGTCTTGGTTGGAGTAGTGATCTCCTTGCTTTCTTCATACCCAATACCTCTCTTGTCACAAGGGTTCTTTCCACCACCAAGAATGTGGTCAAGTTTCTTGGTGCTTGTAGTCATCCTAGTCAATGACTTTATAGCTTCATCAAGCTCTCTTTTCAACCCTTCTTCATTCCTCTTAGACATAGCTAGCTCATCCCTTAGCTTGTCTTCAATCTTCTTGGATGCTTCCACTTGATTACTTAAGTGGTCATTGTGTGTTGAAAGTTCAAGATTTTCATCCTCTAAACTCTTCAATTTTCTATTGTTCTTCTTCAATGAACTTTCACACTTGATTATGAAGTCATTTACATCCATTTTCTCTACACTTCCATTTGTAGAGTTAGATGAGGAGTCATCTTCACTTGAGTTATCTCCTCCACTCTCTTTCTCACTAATGGAGTCATTTCCCCCATTAAGACCTTCACCATGGTCTCTTGAGTCAATGAGAGCCATATCCCAATGAGTAGCTACATTTATCTTCTCTAGAGCTACTTCTTCATTTTTTTCTTCTATGGGATCAATAGTCAAGTCATTCTTACCAACAACTTTGTCATCTACACAAGTGGCCCCAAAAGCCGTGTAGTTGATGGTAAGCTCATCATCACTTGATGACTTGTCTCCATTTTCGGAGTCATCACTTTCACTCCAAGTGGTGGCCATCACTTTTGCCATCTTGTTCTTCAAGTTCCCACAGTCCGGTGAGATGTGACCTATACCACCACACTCATAGCATTGGACCCCTTTCTTCTCACTATGCTCTTTCCTAGGCTCAAAATTCTTGAAGGGAGCTTTTTTCTTCAAGTCTTGGCCCTTGGATCCAACGCCCTTATTCTCGAACTTGACAAACTTCTTAAATCTTCTAAGTAGCAAAGCCATGTCTTGGTCCGAGTCACCTTTTTCCTCCTTCACAACCTTGGAAGCATTCAAAGCAATTCCTTTTTGCTTTTTAGAAGGTGAAATACTAGGAGCCTTCCTAGATTCATAGGCGAGGAGTCTTCCAATCACCTCGCTCGGCTTCATATCCTTATATGTGCTATTCTCCTCTAAAGTCGTCACTTTTGATTCGAACCTAGCGGGGAGAGACCTCATAATTTTCTGTTTAACTCTCCTATCCGAATAAGGATCACCGAGTTGATGGCTTTGATTGACAATATCCATCAACTTGACTTCAAAGTCATTGAAGCACTCGTCCTCCTCCATTTTAAGCAACTCAAATTGCGTTTGAAGGACTTGTAGCTTCGAGTCCTTGACGACGTCGGTTCCTTCATGTGCAACCTCTAGGATATCCCATGCTTCCTTGGCTATCCTAGTGTTCTGAATCAGTTTGTACTAATTCTCATCCACTGCACATAGAAGAGCATGACATGCCTTCCTATTCCATTTTGAAGTCTCAAACTCTTCAGGTGACCACTGGGCCTTTGGCTTGAGTACTTGTTCTCCACCACTCGTGGGAGTCATCATAGGAGGTGCATACCCATCTTCAATCGCCATCCATGCCCTATCATGGATTTGGCACACATATGCCTCCATCTTGCCTTTCCATGAGGCATAATTCACACCGGTAAGGAGAGGAGGCCGTGTGCTTGAAGCACCCTCATGGTTGCCACTGAATCCACTCATTGTATCAAATGAAGTGAATATGCATGCAAAATGTATGAATGAGCAAAAAATCACACAAATGCACAACACACCAAAAATGAGCAAAGGATCACCTAAGTATATCTAGGAACCCGCTCTGATACCAATTGTAAATAACTAAATACTCAAGGCGTGTTATCAATATATTAATCTAGAGGGGGGTGAATAGATTTTAGCTATTATTACCCAATTTTCGCATACAAGTCAATATTACGAAAATGACCCTACTAGTCAAAAATACAAGCAAGTGTAATATAGTGCGGAATTAAAAATGACACTTGATGTATACATGGAAACCCAACCACTGGGAAAAACCACGGGCTGTATAGTGCGCCACACTCGGAACTCGAAATCACTAATTGAAATGAAGTTTACAACCTATGTAGACCTCGTCTAACAATCCGGTCTGTAACCCCTCACTTCTACCCTGCGGGCCTTTATTAGCAACCCTATTCCAATTTGCTTGAGGCCTAAGCACTCTTAGACTCAAGTCTTAATTCTCTAAGAAGAGATTATGCAACCTATGTGAATATGTATGAATATTCAAATAACAAACAAGGCTAGGGAACCTTAGATGCTTATCTAGGATGATGAGATATTCAATTAAAATCAATCCTAGATATCAAGTGCTAAATGACATGTCATAATAGCTTAGATAAACATAGATTATAAAAACCTAGATATCTATCACAATACAACACTCAATCAATTCATCACAATTAATTCTCTAATCTTGTATTTATCATATGATCAAAACATACAAGTAAATTAAAGAGAATAGCTTGATAATAAAAATAATCAAATAAGATGAACTTAATCAAAATCTTACCAAGCAAGTTGTGATGATGCAAATCCAATCATGGATGCATTCTATATAGTAATAGAAGATGCAATATGAAATATGATGCAAAAGGGATTTGATTTGAGTGGTTAAAGGAGAGTTCTTTTAATGATTTTTCTCTTGAAAAATGTTCTAAGGAAAATATATGATATTTTTGACTCTCTTAGACGACCTAAAATCATAGAAGACTTTATATAGGCAACTCTAGTAGAGTGAGGTCGTTTTGAAAAATCGCACCTGATTGTGCGTTGTGCGCTGGTCAGCTTGCGCTGGACGTCCAGCGCACCACCAGCGCATAGACCATTTTCATGGTGCGCTGGTGGGCTGCGCTGGTGGACCAGCGCACGAACAGCGACAGACCACTGGGCGATCTACGCTGGTGGGCTGCGCTGGTCCGGCGCTTGACGACCAGCGCACAGCAGAGCCCACTCCTTTGAACCCAAAAACACATGCAAGGGTAAAAAGGTAAAACATGATGCATCCTAAATCGATAGTTTGGTGATATTCATTTGTCAATCGATAGAGGACTTCATTATAGATATGGACATCGTGGCTCCATTTAATTAAATGAGAGTATAATATCATCTGAAACTAATTAATGCACGGTGTGTATAAAGCTATCTAGAGGGGGGGTGAATAGATTTTAAGCTTTTTACCCAATTTTTCGTGTTAGTCAAAATTACGAATTTACCCTCAAGATAATATAAACAAGCAAGTGTAATATGGTGCGGAAATATAAATTGACACTTGATTTTTACGTGGAAACCCTCACGGGAAAAACCACGGGCTATGTAAGTAAGCCACACTCGAACCTCGAATCCACTAAATGTGCAAACGATTACAACCTAATCCCGGTAGTAATCACACACCTACCTAATCCCGGTATGAGTGAACCTAGTCCAGTTTGCTTGCGATCTAAGCAACCTAATCCCGATTGCTACACACAAGACTTAGCTTCTCTTGAAGAGAATACAACCCTAAGTGAATATATGAAAATATCCAAAATGCAACATAGAGCAAGGGAAACCCTATATGCTTATCTAAGATGATTAATATGCAATTAAGAACAATCCTAGATATCAAAACTAAATGACATGTCAATTAGTTTAGCTAATCAATATCAAGCACAAAAACCTAATATGCTAGCACAATACAACTTCTCAAACATACATCATACTAATCTCAATCTTGTATTCAACAAATATAAAATCACATACAAGTAATTAAATTGAGATTGCTAGATAAGAGAAACACAAAATATGTAAGATATTAGTGAAAAGCTTACCAAGCAAAGTATGATGAAGAATCCATGCAAGATGTCATCTAGATGATCTAAGATGATGCTAGATGATGATTGATGATCATGGAAAAGGTGTTTGAGTAATTAAAAATGAGTTCTTGGAATTTTTCTTCTCTTTGAAAAATATCCTAAGTATGAAATCTGAATATGAACTCTTGTAATTGACCTAAAGTCAAAGTGGCATATATATAGGGGGCCAAAACAAAGTGTGGTCGTTTTGATAAGTTTGCCCACTATTTGCCTTGGGCGCTGTACGTAGAGCGCCATTGTACAGCGCCTGTACAGCGCCCTTGCTCTGTTTTCACGAGGAAACAGAGTGGCGCTGTACGTACAGCGCTCTGTACCGCGCCACGTACAGCGCCTCAACAGCGACCCAACAGTGACCGATTAAATCGATCAGGTCTGAACAGCGCTCAATGGGCGCTGTTCGTACAGCGCTTCTGTACAGCGCTATTGGGGGCGCCCAGTGCAAAAATGCAATCCTAAGTCTAAGCATGACAAGGCAATTGGATATGCAAGATGCAATCAAACTAACATGCAAGAAGAGATGTTCATGAGCATTAAGGCACACATAAAAGACACACAACATATAAGGATTAAATATATGCATGAGTTGTGAGTGTGTGCATCTATCTCTTCAAGACAAGTAAGCACTTAGAATATTACCTTTGGTGCTTGTCAATAGTGAGGTCTTCAAAAGGGCCTAAGCAATAACAACAACATCTAAGCTACCCTTACAAAGCATCCCCACATGTGGTTTGATCACGAAATAAGCCAATTAAAAACAACGGGAATCCTAACAATCTCCCCCTTTGGCTATTTCGTGACAAAACCACCACTCACATTGATTCCTCACAAAGAATTAGAAACTACGGGACTACAATGATTATCTACATTACAAAGAGATAAGAAAGTAAAAACTTCAAGTCTTCAATCTCTTGTAGAACAATCAAGCCCTGAAAATAAAGTTTCTAGCATTTCCAATACAAGTAAAGTGTGAGATTAATCATGTGAGAACAATACCAAGCATTTGCATTTTTAGAATTTAGGCACAACATTAGCAAATGTATGCAATGAATGATAAATGCAATGCTCCCCCTCAAAGGGTTACTCCCCCTCAATGTATGTTCTCCCCAAAATGCACAAAAGCTTCTATATTTTGCAACTCCCCTTACCATTTCCTACTCCCCCTTTTTGTCATGATATAGGCAAAGGAGTAGTCCCCAACCGGGTCACTCAAAGCAACGAGAGATAGAAGCATGCAAGATATGCATATACATATAAGTCACTTTATGCACTTCAATTAATTTGAGAGAAACAAGGAGATTTATTTGAGAAAAATGTGTGAATCCAACATGCTTTGCATACAAGACATATAGCATTCAAGTCCAAAATACAATGGTATTTGGCAAAGCAAATGACAAAGGTTTCTAATTTGAATTCAAACCAATTTCACCAATGTCATGGGAAAAGCAAGGATATAGAGATAATTGATTTCAATTTTAAGAGCAACTATATCCAACTTTATAAGCGAAACATGGCATGAGCGACTTTGCACCCTATTTGATTTTTCCGGATAAGATATCCGTATGATAGTAACCATGTTCAACTAATAAAGAAAGAGAGACATTTGGAATGTAAATTCCTTTGAACGGATACAAGATCCTTTATTCATTTAGAGTCTCATAAGCTTTCACACAAGTTTTGCATTTTTAAGAATATGCAATCATCAATTCATGCTTTTCATGTGAGCATGTTGTATGAATTTCATGCTTTTTCATTTAGCATTAGCATGTTATTAAAGAATCATCATGTCATGGAGATAACTATAGGCCATTCACATCATACTTCCTAAGTAAATCTCCTAGTCCAAAAATGCATGTTTGAACATAAATATGACATGGATTGTAGACAAGCAAGGTTCACACTTATAGAATTTGAAAGCATATATACATATGTACAACCAAGCTTACTCAAGCAATCAAAAGAAGAGGCATAAGTTATTTCAAATTTTTTGCAAGTTACATGAATGCAAAATAGCTCTCTTTGCTTGAGTTCCCCATATGGGGTCAATCATAGAACATCACTCCACAAGACATATCCCAATAGATCTACTAAGAGTTTTAAATCGAGTAGCATCTAAGGGTTTAGTAAATAAGTCCGCAAGTTGATCATTAGTACCTACATGTTCAAGTACTATGCATTTATTTTCAACAAGCTCTCTAATGAAGTGATGGCGGATGTCAATATGCTTAGTTCTAGAATGTTGAACCGGATTCTTGGAAATATTAATAGCACTCATGTTATCACAAAAGAGAGTGAGAGTACCTTGGTTGAATCCGTAGTCTACAAGCATTTGTTTCATCCATAGGAGTTGTGTGCATCCACTCCCCGCGGCTATGTACTCGGCCTCGGCCGTGGACAAGGAAATCGAGTTTTGCTTCTTGCAAAACCAAGACACCAAGTTGTTGCCTAGAAAGAAGCAACCGCCCGATGTGCTCTTCCTATCATCACAATTTCCTGCCCAATCCGCATCACTAAAGCCAACTAGACTAGCATTAGTGTCAAAAGAGTACCAAATCCCATAGTTGGATGTCCCATTCACATAGCGAATGATCCTCTTCACGGAAGAGAGGTGGGACTCCTTAGGATCCGCTTGGTACCTAGCACACACACCCACACTAAAAGATATATCGGGCCTACTTGCGGTCAAATAAAGCAAGCTACCTATCATGCCACGATATAGAGTTTGGTCCACACTTTTACCACTAGCATCCTTGCTTAGCTTCAAAGTTGTACTCATGGGTGTATCACAATGTTTGGCTTTCTCTAAACCAAACTTCTTCACTAGGTTCTTAGCATATTTGGCTTGGGTTATGAAAATCCCATCATGCATTTGCCTAATTTGCAAACCTAGGAAGTAACTAAGCTCACCAACAAGACTCATCTCAAATTCAAGAGACATGACATCAACAAATTGTTGGACTTTGGTGTTGTTGGTGGAGCCAAAAACTATATCATCAACATATATTTGAGCTATGAAAAGCTCATCATTGTCTCTCTTGATGAATAGTGTCTTGTCAACACTACCTCTTGTGTAGTTGTTGTCAACAAGAAATTGAGTGAGGCGCTCATACCAAGCCCTCGGTGCTTGTTTCAACCCATAAAGTGCCTTCTTGAGGCGATAGACATGATTGGGGTGGTGTGCATCCACAAACCCCTTAGGTTGTTCAACAAACACTTCCTCTTGCAAGAAGCCATTGAGGAAGGCACTCTTGACGTCCATTTGGTGCAATTTGAACTTGTGCACACAAGAGATGGACAAGAGAAGCCTAATGGACTCTAAGCGGGCAACGGGAGCAAAAGTCTCCTCAAAGTCGATACCCTCAATTTGAGAGTACCCTTGTGCTACAAGTCTAGCCTTGTTCCGCACTATGTTGCCATCCTCATCGGATTTGTTCCTAAATATCCATTTGGTGCCTATGACATTAGTGGTCTTAGGCCTAGGAACTAGAGTCCAAACCTCATTCCTTTCGAATTGGCTTAGCTCTTCTTGCATGGCAAGAACCCAAAATTCATCATTTAAGGCTTCTTCAACCTTTTTGGGTTCAATTTGAGAGGTGTAACATGTATAGCTAATAAGATTAGCAAGTTGGCGTCTAGTCCTAACACTCTCATTTACCTCTCCAATGATATCTTCTTTATCATGGAGTTTCCTAACCCATGGAGCGGGTTCTTTAGAGTCCAAGAGAGGAACTCTATCAATAGGTTGTGTGCCATCATTGTTGACATTAGATGTCCCAACATTAGGCGACACCACAACCTTCTCCAAAGGAGAATCATCACTAAAAATAACCTCCTCCTCATGATCATTAGACTTGAGCCTAGTATCATCAAATACGACATTGGATGATTCCATAACACTTAGAGTCTTTAAATTGAAGACTCTATAGGCTCTACTATTTAAGGCATAGCCAATAAAAATACCCTCATCACTCTTAGCATCAAACTTGCCAAGTTGATCACGGTCATTCAAAATGTAGCATTTGCTTCCAAAAGTGTGGAAGTAGCTAACATTTGGCCTCTTGCCTTTCCATAACTCATAGGAGGTGTTTCTAGTACCGGGCCTTAGGAACACTCTATTTCCTATATAGCAAGCCGTGTTAATGGCTTCGGCCCATAGGTTCCTAGGGACATTGTTGCTAAGCAACATCACACGGGCCATCTCTTGGAGGACCCTATTCTTCCTCTCAACAACTCCATTTTGTTGAGGTGTCCTAGGAGCAGAAAATTCATGGGAGATGCCTAAACCATCACAAAAGGTTTCAAAGGTGGCATTTTCAAATTCTCTCCCATGGTCACTTCTAATCCGTTTAATGCTTCTAATGTTAGAATTCATTTCATTTTGCAATTTAGTACAAAGCATTTTAAACTTATCAAAAGTTTCGGATTTTTCTCTAAGAAAATATGTCCATGTAAATCTAGAGAAATCATCAACACAAACAAAAATGTATCTCTTTCCACCCAAACTTTCGGTTTGCATGGGACCCATGAGGTCCATGTGGAGAAGCTCAAGTGGCTCCTTGGTGGTGAGATACTTACCCTTTTTGTGCATGCTTTTGGTTTGCTTTCCTTGTTGGCAAGGTCCACAAATACCATTGGCTTTCTTCCCAAGCTTAGGGAGGCCACGCACACAATTGAACTTTCCAAGGGTCCGTAGATCCCTAAAGTTCATGTGGCCAAGTCTTTCATGCCACAACTCAATTTGCTCATCCATGGACACATGATTAGATACAATTCTAGCTTCAAGACAATAGCAATTGTCGCTAGATCTCATGCCCTTTAACAAGGTTTGTCCATCGGGTTTAAGGATAGAGCAATAATCTTTAGAGAACAAGACGGAATATCCTTCATCACTAAGATGTGAAATGCTAATTAAATTGGCTTTCAAGCCATCAACAAATAAAGCATTGGATAAGGAGGGTAATCCGGGAACGGAAATGGTTCCTTTCCCTATAACATTTCTTTTGGATCCATCACCAAAAGTGACATTTCCACCTTCCTCCATAACAAGAGTCTCGAAGAAACTCTTGTTTCCCGTCATGTGCCTAGAGCACCCACTATCCAAGTACCAAAAATTAGAAGAATTTGCCTTCAAGGCTATTTGTGCAACATGGCAAACATTTTCATTCTTTCTAATCCACTTAGCAACAATTTTAGCTTTCTTAGTGGCCTTTGGTACATGTGCTCTACTATTTCTAGGATCATGCAAATCAACATTTTCATTCCTAGAAACATGCATCTTGGCTCTATTCTTTCTCTTTTCAATCATGCTTTGTTTTCTACACATTTTAATATATTGAAAGCAATTTGGTCTAATATGACCATCACAACCACAAAAGTGACAAATAGGAATGAAAAAGGAATCATACCTCGCCTTTGAGTACGTCCATGTCTTTGTGGATATGTGGGTTCAATCCATCTTCGTTGTTGAACCGGTCTTGGTTGCTTCCAAGCTTGAGGTTGCATGATTGGTCTCTTTCCTTTGTGAGCCAATTTGGGAGGAGTGTTGGCTTGAGGAACCTTAGGAGGTTGAACTTGAGATTTCCTTCTTGGCCCCATTTTCACTTGTGCATTAGAACTTTGTCCTATTTCTAACTTCTTCCTAGGAGGTTGCACAAATGAAGTTTCTTCATTCTTCAAGCTCTTGACAAATATGGTCTTGTTAGAGGTTGAGATTTTCTTGCCATCTTCATACCCAAGACCTCTCTTGTCACTTGGACTTCTTTCCAACACCAAGTAAATGATCAAGCTTCTTGGTGCTAGAATCTATCCTAGCCAAGGACTCTTTAGCTTCTACAAGTTCCCTCTTCAAGCCTTCTTCACTTCTCTTGGACAAGTCTAACTCCTCAATTAGCTTATCCTCTCTCCTCTTCAATCTTTCCACTTGTTCACTTAAGTGGTCATTGTGAGCCGAAAGTTCAAGGTTTTCTTCTCTCAACCTCTCAATCTTTCTTGTGCTTTTAAGTGCTAAATCATTGAACTCGGCATGGTATTTAGCAAGCACCTTTTGCTCCACAAACTTCTTCTTAGAACTAGAAGAGGAGTCACTTTCTTCTTCACTAGAGTCAATTTCCTCTTGACTCAAATCTTCCTTTTCACTAGCACTTTTGCTCTTGTGAGAAGATGCAAAAGCTAGGAAGTTAGCCATGAGCTCTTCCTCACTTGAAGACTCATCTTCCTCATTGGAGTCATCACTACTCCCACTCCATGTGGCGGCCATCACTTTACCCTTCTTCCTCTCATTGTGATTCGCACATTCGGGGGCAAAGTGACCAATCCCACCACACTCAAAGCATCGAACCCCTTTCCTTTCGGTCCTCTCTTGTCTAGGCTCAAACTTCTTGAAGGAACTCTTTTTCTTCAAATCTTGTCCTCTTGACCCAAATCCCTTCTTCTTCTTGAACCCCATAACCTTGTTGAACCGTTTCACAAATAAGGCAAGGTCTTCATCCGATTCATGCTTTGCCTCCTTTGCATCCTTAGATGCTTTCAAAGCTATTCCTTTAGACTTCTTAGGAGGAATAGTGTTGCTAGGAGCCTTCCTAGACTCATATGCAAGGAGACGCCCAATTACCTCACTTGGCTTCATATCCATGTAGCCACTATTTTCTTCTATGGCCGTCACCTTTGATTCAAACCTATCGGGGAGAGATCTCATAATTTTTTGCTTGACTCTCCTATCCGAATACGGGTCTCCGAGTTGATGGCTTTGATTTACTATGTCCATCAATTTGATTTCGAAGTCGTTGAAGCATTCATCCTCTCCCATCCTAAGTAACTCAAATTGAGTTTGGAGGACTTGAAGCTTGGACTCCTTCACCACCTCGGTTCCCTCATGTGCAACTTGAAGGATGTCCCATGCCACTTTGGCAATTTGAGTATTCTGAATAAGCTTGTACTGATTCTCATCCATGGCACACATAATGGCATGCATCGCCTTCCTATTCCACTTAGAAGCCTCAAACTCTTGCGCGTTCCATTGCGCCTTAGGCTTCAAAACATCTTGTCCTCCACCCGCGGGAGTCATCATAGGGAGATCATATCCATCTTCCACCGCCATCCATGCACGGTCATGAATTTGGCATATGTAGGATTCCATCTTCCCTTTCCATTGGGAATAGTTCAAACCGGTAAGAAGTGGAGGCCTTGTGCTAGAAGCTCCTTCGTGGCCACCACCATTTCCACCGTTTCCACTCATAGTGTTTATGAATGAATGAAATGAATGCAAATGTATGAATAATCAAAAATCACACAAAATGCAAAACACACCAAAATAAAGCAAAGATCACCTATGTATGTCTAGGAACCCGCTCTGATACCAATTGAAACTAAATATAGCACGGTGTGTATAAAACTATCTAGAGGGGGGGTGAATAGATTTTACGCTTTTTACCCAATTTTTCGTGTTAGTCAAAATTACGAAATTACCCTCAAGATAAAATAAGCAAGCAAGTGTAATATGGTGCGGAAATTAAATTGACACTTGATTTTTACGTGGAAACCCTCACGGGAAAAACCACGGGCTATGTAAGTAAGCCACACTCGAACCTCGAATCCACTAAATGTGCAAACGATTACAACCTAATCCCGGAAGTAATCACACACCTACCTAATCCCGGTATGAGTGAACCTAGTCCGATTTTGCTTGCGATCTAAGCAACCTAATCCGATTGCTACACACAAGACTTAGCTTCTCTTGAAGAGAATACAACCCTAAGTGAATATATGAAAATATCCAAAATGCAACATAGAGCAAGGGAAACCCTATATGCTTATCTAAGATGATTAATATGCAATTAAGAGCAATCCTAGATATCAAAACTAAATGACATGTCAAATAGTTAAGCTAATCAATATCAAGTACAAAACCTAATATGCTAGCATAATACAACTTCTCAAACATACATCATACTAATCTCAATTTGTATCTAAAGCATACAAAATAACAATCAAGTAATTAATTGAGATTGCTAGATAAAATAAACACAAAATATGTAAGATATTAGTGAAAAGCTTACCAAGCAAAGTATGATGAAGAATCCATGCAATATGTCATCTAGATGATCTAAGATGATGCTAGATGATGATTGATGATCATGGAAAAGGTGTTTGAGTAATTAAAAATGAGTTCTTGGAATTTTTCTTCTCTTTGAAAAATATCCTAAGTATGAAATCTGAATATGAACTCTTGTGATTGACCTAAAGTCAAAGTGGCATATATATAGGGGGCCAAAACAAAGTGTGGTCGTTTTGATAAGTTTGCCCACTATTTGCCTTGGGCGCTGTACGTAGAGCGCCATTGTACAGCGCCTGTACAGCGCCCTTGCTCTGTTTTCACGAGGAAACAGAGTGGCGCTGTACGTACAGCGCTCTGTACCGCGCCACGTACAGCGCCCCAACAGCGACCCAACAGTGACCGATTAAATCGATCAGGTCTGAACAGCGCTCAATGGGCGCTGTTCGTACAGCGCTTCTGTACAGCGCTATTGGGGGCGCCCAGTGCAAAAATGCAATCCTAAGTCTAAGCATGACAAGGCAATTGGATATGCAAGATGCAATCAAACTAACATGCAAGAAGAGATGTTAATGAGCATTAAGGCACACATAAAAGACACACAACATATAAGGATTAAACATATGCATGAGTTGTGAGTGTGTGCATCTATCTCTTCAAGACAAGTAAGCACTTAGAATATTACCTTTGGTGCTTGTCAATAGTGAGGTCTTCAAAAGGGCCTAAGCAATAACACAACATCTAAGCTACCCTTACAAAGCATCCCCACATGTGGTTTGATCACGAAATAAGCCAATTAAACACAACGGGAATCCTAACAGCTTAACTAAACATAGATTAGAAAACCTAGATAGCTATCACAAAACAACACTCAATCAATATCAACACAAGAATCTCTATCTTGTATATAAGAATATAATCTAAGATCATACAAGTAATTAAAGAGATGCCTTGACAAATAAAACACTAGTTATGTATGATAATAGTGAAGAACATACCAAGGGATGTGTTGAGCAAGACCCATGCAAGCAAGCATCCTAGAAATGCTAGAAAATGCTTAGATGATGTTTTGATGCATATGAGAATGGGTTTGAGTGTTTAAATGAGCAATCTTGATTGCCTTTTCTCTCAAAAATATCTTTATCGAATATAGGGTTCTTGATAATCAAAGAGTCACACCAGAGGAGACAAAGTGATGTATTTATAAAGGCCAATAAAAAGCCTAGTGAAAAGACAAGATTGCCTTTGAAAAAGCACGATCGGCAGTTTCATTCGGTGGTCACCGACCGCCGATTAAACCGTCGAATTGAGTCCCAAGAGAACAGGGGAACATCGGCACTTTCATTCAGCGGTTTTGAAACCGCCGATCAGAATTACAGAATCAAAACCGAGATATTAAATCATTCAGGTATGAACGGCGGTTGTGACCGCCGATTATAACCGCCGATTATAACCGCCGAATTGCTCCAAAACCTTATGGACATAAATGGCGGTTTCATTCGGCAGTCATGGCCACCGATCAAATTGCCGATTCACCAGGTATGGTGAAACCAAAGGAGAAGCCAAGTCATTCTCCGAAGGTGATCCTCACGCTTAACCAAGCACACTATCGTGCATGCGCGGACGTTTCCGAACAGTATTCAGGAAACGAATTGCAAGGCACATAAACGCACAACAAGATATAACAACAAAGTGCAAGTGTGAAATGTGACATGTGAAGAGAATGCACACAAGATCAATGAGCATATATGCAAGCATGGCAAGTGTGTGTGTGCAACTAAGTCTCTTCAAAGAAAATCAAGCACTAGAGATATACCTTTGGAGTGCTTGTCCCTTGAGGTCTTGAAAGGGCTTCGAACTTGATCACCATTCTTAGGCTACCCTTACATGAACCCCACATGTGGTTTGTTCACGAAATAAGCCAATCAACTTTGAGGAACTTACATTCGCGAACAAAGATCGACCGCTCCCATAACCATTCTCAAAGCCAGAACGGTTCTCTCCTTTCTTCAGTTCTTCTATTCTTCAACCTGCCTCAAACACTGTCTTCAACTTCTAAACATTATCCCACGTCTTCCAAGAAGTACCACATCAATTGAGTCTTGTTTGGTTCACATTTGTCATTTGAGAATACGAGCTAAAACCTAACAGTTTCAAAAAAACTGACTTGATGATAGAGACACATATCCAATAAATTATCTTTTAATACATGTTCTTTTTGAATTCTATGTTTTATTTCAACGTGTATGATGGACATTGGTATTTGGTAAACGTGTTGTACAAGGGTGTTTTTGATGTACCATTATTTAAAGTTTTTGTTACTACTGAATGCTTTGAGCTTCCATCTACAGTTTTCTTCCATGATTTACTTGCTTACATGATTATATTTTATGTCTTCTACTAGTTACGAGAAGCTTCCTCATTTACTGCCAATACTCAAAACAAATGAAGAATCATTTCTAAACCAAGTGTTCTGAAAGTTTGACCAGAAGGTTATCTATCAGTGTGTGGACCATGAAAATTCTACATGCATTGTGACCGAGAATGAAGATGTGGCACTTTCAGGAGATCCTAAAGAAAATACCATAATTATGTGGTTTGGTGCATCTCAAGTAATTGTTCCTTATAAGAAAGCTATAGAAGTCATATGATGTTGTAGAAGTAACTCACATTGATTCTGATACGAGTAATTTCTTTCAAGCATTAAAGACCTCATAAAAATAACACAAATACAGAAACACACCCTGATTGAATTGCATGAAACTTAAGACTACAGCACTCTTTGAAAATCTATAATGATTTAAGCATCTTTTGGCCTTGATACTGTATCTACCAATGCTTTGAATTTTCCATGGAGCTTTCTCTAGGTCCAATGGCCTTTTCAGCTAGTTGTTTGAATTTTCTAGTATTCTCCCTCATTTCTTTCCATTTTCTTACCACAAAATCAGATCCAAGCTACTCAGTAATCCATTTTTGGTGATAATTCCACCTTCCACACTAATACCAATCTCCCACTCATCTTGTACCATTCTTGCATTAAGTCTTGGTCCCCAAAAAATGGCCTTATAATCATAGGCACACTACATCCCTACACTCATTCAATGAACTCCACCCACCATGATTTATAAAAACCCCTACTGCATTATGGGCTAAAATATTCTACTGAGGAACCAATTCCACAACAATTCCATTCAACTTTTTTTTGGGTAAATTGATCGCGCTCCAAATGTTCACATTTAGCGCTCCCATTTCCTAGCTTTTGTGTTCGTTTCTGAGCACTTTTTTGTATATAATGTGTTTTAGCTATGTGTAGGTAAATATCCCTCAAAGTGGGTGTTTGAACCTAAACTGAAGAAAATAGGGCAATTATGTGCGAAGAAGAGTTCCGGCAGGTTCTGACTGGCGAGAATGAACCCGCGGAATAGAAGAGCGGAAGCCGTGGGAAGGAATTGAGAAGACTCTATGGTTTTCCACCGCGGGAAAGAAGCTGCGAAGTAGGGGAGCATTTGTAGGGAAAAATACGGTCAACGCAGCGGAAGCAAGACTAAAAACGAGTTTAGTATATTTTAAAATTTTTCCTTTGATGAACCTTAACCCTTTAAATTAATTAAACGTATATATAAACTAATAAAAGTTGAATACCTTTTGTCGCGTGATCCGATTGACTTGTGTCGATGGTAATCCGCAAGATCTTCAATCCTAGCACGAACGTGAATCATCTAGGAGCGTGGTCTCCCTTTTCTTTGAATTGCATACCTAAGGATGGATAAACAAAATCTCTTTTTCTTATCGTTAGTCACAAAACATCCAAAAGACTACAAAGATTATTCCGGTCACTTTTGAGTTCTCAATCTAATGATCGAAACTCGCGTGAACCTTATTCGAAGTTGTACACAAAAGCCTATTGATGTATAAGCTATTGGTGTACTATCGAAAATAGAATAATCTCTTCTCTCTTGTGTCTTGATCGAAATCTACACACACTAATCACTAGAGAAGGATTTATTTTTCTAAGCAAAAGAAATAATTCTCAAGCCAAGCAAGTAGGGTGGCCGAATTTCATCTCTTCCCATATATAGGGTGACCGAAATTCCACTCCTTATTTTTCTAGGGTTGCTGCATCCTCTAGTGTAGAAGATTGTTGGTGACCGAAATCCTCACTTCAAGAGGATTTAGGTTTAACCAAAACTCCTATCACTCTTGAGAATCCAAACCCTAATCCAACTCTAATGTGTAGTATTCAATTATGACTATTTTAAAAGACTTCCTATTTGATTAAATAAATAAACCTTATTATTTATTTTCTTACCAAATAAGTCTTTTACTTTTAGTATACTACTACCAATAGTATTTAACCTAGGAAACATATTTCCTGATCAGAAAAAGATTTTGTTTCTTAATTAAATAATTAATTAATAAATTAATTAATTCTCATTTAATCAAACAATAAAATAAAATAATATATTTGACTAATAAATTAGCCTTGCTGCCCACATCATATATATATGGGCTTAATATTATTTTCTTATTTTATTTAATCCATTAGACTTTAATTAAAAAGCCCACATGTGAACCAGACCCATTCTTACTAAAAGAAACAAGCCCACATGTCTTTCATTAATATATTAATATAATTGAGCAGCCCATTAAATAAATAATGTGCAAATTATATTCTTAATATATTAAATGCAATTCTAGATGGACCCATAAATTGGTCCGGTAGAATATATCAAGTGATCCATGCAAGTCCGTGTGGATTGAGGATCTTGGCGGGCTATCTAAATTTAAGCTTCAATAGACATAACCTAATCACAATCAACAAATGATTCACTTAGGTCCGATCCATTAATTTTAACTCATTCCACTAAAGAGCTAAAATTGAACTCTTAAATAAAGATAGAATAAGGAAGATGTTCCTCATTCATACCCTAGACAATCATATTGGAGATAGTGTATCCTCGTGATTAATATCAGTAATCGCCAAGAGTTCATAGACCGCCTATAACTCTCCAAGTTACCATATTTACTCATATGACCACGTTTTGAACTTGGATACTTTGACTTGTCCAGAAGCCATGTTTTCAATAGACACTATCGAAAACTCAACGTTGAGATTTAATATCCAATTACCTCAAAACATCCATATGATGATATTATACTCTCATTTAATAAATGGAGCCACGATGTCCATATCTATAAATGAAGTCCTCTATCGATTAACAAATGAATATCACCAAACTATCGAGGATAGACTATGCTATATAATCGTACTCATTGATAACTCAAATGATACCACTTGCAACCATAAGTCCATCATTTATCTCAGGATTAAGATAGACTCTCTGATTGTCCTGATAATGAAAAGACTATTATCTATTGACGGTTCTAGATAAAGCTTTTCATTGTGATCCAGTTCAATGCACCCAGTGCACTAGATTCTTTTACTCGAAGACACTTCAGATGATTTTAGACTCATCATAACTCATTTGATCCCACTCAAATGCTAGCAAAAGAATTCTACAACTTTAACAAGATAAAGGTGCCCTAACCTTTAACTTAAGTTGTGAACATTATTCAAGACTAACTAAAGAATTGTGTCTTCCTCATACATATCCAGATGTACGAACAATTCTTCTTTTCTCATAGTCTTTAGACCTTATGATTATTTACTTTGACAATTATAATATTAAACTATAAATGCTATAAGATTTGTTAAACCAGAAATCACTTTATTAATATGAAAAGATTGTCAATTACAATATTACACTCTTGCTATTGAGCATAATCCTAACAGCATGAACCTGCGGAGATGAACCAGCTAGTTCAGGCCTTTGGCTAGCTAGAAAGAGCTCTCAAGCTAGAACCCGCGGAGCACCATGGCAAGTTCAGACATTCTGGCTGGTTAGATATGTCTCGCGGAACTAAACCCACCAGGATTCCTACTAGTTCGTATGGCTAGACATTTCCCGCGGAATGAAGTTCACGAACCCGCTAGCTAGCTTGTACCTTCTGTCTAGCTAGATATTTCCCACGGCACGAAGTAGCCAAACCCCCGTCCAAGCTGAAATGAAGATATTTAGCAGGGGTATTTTGGTCTTTTCACACCCCTTTCATGCCCAAAACTTGCCCAACCTATATACAAATCCTTTTGCCTCTCTTTCAACGTGTGCACCACCAAACCTTGCTCCAAGAAACTCCTTCTTAGATTGAATAAGACAAAAGAGAGAGAGCAACTCCAAGCTTCCATGGGGGATTTTCCTCCATGGAAAGCCTTCCATGGGGAGTAGATATGCAGAGATAGGAGGGCATGTTTGTCGAGCCATTAGGAGTTCATTAGACAAGAAGAGCTTTTGGAGGCTTGTCTTTAAGGGTGATTTCCTTACTTCTTATCTCTTTGTATGTCTATTGATGTGTAACTTCATGTGGGATTATTTGTAACCAACACTTATGTTATAATATATGTTTGTATTGTTTCTTAGATTTGATTCATGTATTGTTCTATTCTATGCTATTCATTTATAATCTCTTATTATGATATTCATGTGTATGTAGAGTTGTATAATGATATGTATGTATGAATGAGATTAGGAGTAGATTAACTAATGATGTAGAAGTAGTTGTAATAAAATATCTCATTTATGTATGTATGTTGGTAGAAGATTCATCATGCTATGCTTAGAGTGATTAGAGAGATTGAGAGTTGAGTTTGTGCTCGAATTACCATTCCAAGTATGAATTTGGCTATTAGCTCTATAGAATAGGAAAGGCTTATGCATAACTTTGTTGTGATAGCCTTAGTTCAATGTTCTTGTGCTTAATGGGTCTAAACCTAGACACAATCACTCTTTCGATTTGGAGAGTGATGACATGATTTTGGTAATTCCCCAATCAAGAGAACAAACCCTTTACTAGATTAATTGAGTTCACATGATTAACAATCTTCATGATTTGCATTGTGTGTTTGGTAAACCGATGTCCCATATGTGTTTCATATCTTGCTAATCTCCAAGCCACCTTTATTTTCGTAGCTAGGGTGTCTTGCCTCTAGAAGTAGAATAACTTAATTAGGAGTAGATTAATTAGATAGCCAAGACACCCGGCTACATTTCTATCCTAGTTAGCTTACAACATGCACACACACACACACACACACACACACACACGTATCCATTTACATGCTTTAATAAACTCGAGAGTTAGATACAATTAACAGATTTCATCTCCCTGTGGAACGAGACCCTTGCTTACTTGCTATACTAGTCCTTTGACTCGTTGCATTTGCGAGGTGATTAGAATAGAATCCGATCGGGCGTCAACGGCCGCCCGGTCAGAATATGGCGTCGCTACCGGGGAGATGGTTATTCGTTAGTCGTATTTAGTTTTAGCAAATAATGTAGTTTGTTATGTTTGTTGTTTTCTTGTTTTTATTTTCATATCAAGCAAATGCATTTGATTTTGTTTGAGTTGTTTGTGTTGTGTAGGTTTCCCAGGTTTGGAATCAAGGAAGAGGGCTTAAATGAGAATAACTACCTTCCGCGACCTCAGTTCGCGGGAATGATCTAGCGGAGCAAAAGAGAAGAACCTGCGGGACTTGTTGGGGAAGACCAACGACTTCGTATCTGTAAGGATTCCCATCTTTTGATTGGCTTATTTCTTAGACAAACCACATGTGGGGCTTGTTGTAAGGGTAGCTTAGGAATTGGTAAAAGTTCATGGCCCTCTCAAGACCTCAAGAGAAGAAGCACCAAAGGTAAATTCTAGTGCTTACATGCTTTGAAGAGATCATAGTTGCATACACTCACAACTCATGCATATCTCTTATACTTGTTGTTATGTGTTTTTAGATGTGTGCATTCATAATTGTTGAATATCTCTTCATGCATGTTTATATAATTGCATCTTGTTTATTGAAATGCCATGACATGTTAGGCATTAGGATGCATTGAATTCCCACACTTGCCCTTCATGTTTGTTAGCTTTAAGTATGGTGTAATTCGTTTCCCGAAGGATGTTCGGAAACGTCCACGCGTGCACATTGGTGTGCATTGTTTTGCGCGATGATCGTCGGTAAAGATGCCTTTGGCTTCTCCTTTGGTTTCACCATTTTTGATGAAACAGCGGTTGCGATCGGTGGCCTGTACGCCGTTAAAAATTGCCGATCGAGACCTGATTGAAATAATATCTCGGTTCCAAACGGCAGTTATGATCGGCGGTTATGAAACCGTCGAACGAAGTCACCGATGTTCCCTTGTTCTCTCGGGAGTCATTTGACGGTTAAATTCGGTGGTCTCGACCGTCGATTGAAATCGCCGATCGTGCGATTTTAGGGGTAAACTTGTCTTTTCACCTACCCTGTTTTTGGTCTCTATAAATACATCCTTATCTCTGGTTCCCAAACCAAGTCTTGCATCCTAAAAACCCTAGAGATATTTAGAGAGACTTGAGAGAAATAAAGATCTAGCATGTGCTAATGCATGGGTCTTCTTCAACACACATGGTATGATATGTTGAACAGTATTATCTTACATAATTAGTGTTTTTACTTATCAATTTATCTCATTTATTATTTGTATGTCATTAGATTAATTTCTACATACATGATTGAGATTATGTGTTGATTGAGTTATTTATGATAGCTAGGATTTTCATGTTTATCTAACATCTAGCTAATTAATCTCATTATATGATTGAGATTGTTTTTTGATAGCTAGTATTTCATGCTTATATGCCATCTAGCTAATTAATCTCATTAATATGATTGAGATTGTTTTTGATAGCTATTGTATCTAGGATTGGTTATCCTCCACATAACTAAAGTTGTATGCCATGTCATATAACTATTTTCATATCTAAGATTGATTTTATTGACATCATATAATCCTAGATAAGCATTTAATGTACCCTAGCATTATTTGCATATTTGAATATTTGAATATCAAACATACTAAATCATTTTTTAGTCTCGCTTCCGTTGCATGTACTACGGTATTTTTCCCTACACGAAGAGCTTACATGAGTAGGAGAATAACACAACATAAGTGCTCCAGAGAGCTTACAATAATAGGTGGGCTATGCCCTTTTCTCTAATCAGTAGAAAAGAAGAAGAAGCAGAAGATGATCCCGGTTAGGGAAGAAACCGTAGGTCTTTTTTGGAAGAAGAAAAGGATCCCGCTCAATAGAGAGCTTTGTCATATTTATAGGTTCTAATTCTTGTTGCCCACTCCATCAATTTAGTCAATCAATCCACAATTATAGGAACACTGATTTGGCATTTGTTAACCGCCATGATTGGCGGGGATCAAAAAAGAATTTTCCACTAGCTTTGAGAAGAAAGCCGGGATCCAAAGTAGAAGCGAAAAGATGTCCGGTACCCCGCCTGCTAGCTGACGGGCTAAAGAAAGAGCCTCTACCCACCCCGGCTAGGTCCAGAATTCCCGGGACCATGAAAAGCACTAGGAAGCCAAAAGATAAGTGGGGGCCTGGAAGACACAACCATCATGAGACCCTGGCACCCAACTACCCGAGTACCCCGATACCCGAGTATCCTGGTACCCCGCTACTTGAAACCCCGATATCCGCGAACATCATTTTAAAAAGAAGCATGAGAGACGCAGGGTATCTGGGATACCCCTGAAACTAATTAATGCACGGTGTGTATAAAACTATCTAGAGGGGGGGGTGAATAGATTTTACGCTTTTTACCCAATTTTTCGTGTTAGTCAAAATTACGAAATTACCCTCAAGATAAAATAAACAAGCAAGTGTAATATGGTGCGGAAATTAAATTGACACTTGATTTTTACGTGGAAACCCTCACGGGAAAAACCACGGGCTATGTAAGTAAGCCACACTCGAACCTCGAATCCACTAAATGTGCAAACGATTACAACCTAATCCCGGTAGTAATCACACACCTACCTAATCCCGGTATGAGTGAACCTAGTCCAATTTTGCTTGCGATCTAAGCAACCTAATCCCGATTGCTACACACAAGACTTAGCTTCTCTTGAAGAGAATACAACCCTAAGTGAATATATGAAAATATCCAAAATGCAACATAGAGCAAGGGAAACCCTATATGCTTATCTAAGATGATTAATATGCAATTAAGAGCAATCCTAGATATCAAAAAAACTAAATGACATGTCAATTAGTTTAGCTAATCAATATCAAGCACAAAAACCTAATATGCTAGCACAATACAACTTCTCAAACATACATCATACTAATCTCAATCTTGTATACAACAAATATAAAATCACATACAAGTAATTAAATTGAGATTGCTAGATAAGAGAAACACAAAATATGTAAGATATTAGTGAAAAGCTTACCAAGCAAAGTATGATGAAGAATCCATGCAAGATGTCATCTAGATGATCTAAGATGATGCTAGATGATGATTGATGATCATGGAACAAGTGTTTGAGTAATTAAAAATGAGTTCTTTGGAATTTTTCTTCTCTTTGAAAAATCTCCTAAGTATGGAATCTGAATATGAACTCTTCTAATTGACCTAAAGTCAAAGTGGCATATATATAGGGGGCCAAAACAAAGTGTGGTCGTTTTGATAAGTTTGCCCACTATTTGCCTTGGGCGCTGTACGTAGGGCGCCCTTGTACAGCGCCTGTACAGCGCCCTTGCTCTGTTTTCACGAGGAAACAGAGTGGCGCTGTTCGTACAGCGCTTTGTACAGCGCCACGAACAGCGCCCCAACAGCGACCCAACAGCGACCGATTAAATCGATCAGGTCTGAACAGCGCTCAATGGGCGCTGTTCGTACAGCGCTTCTGTACAGCGCTTTTGGGGGCGCCCAGTGCAAAAATGCAATCCTAAGTCTAAGCATGACAAGGCAATTGGATATGCAAGATGCAATCAAACTAACATGCAAGAAGAGATGTTCATGAGCATTAAGGCACACATAAAAGACACACAACATATAAGGATTAAACATATGCATGAGTTGTGAGTGTGTGCATCTATCTCTTCAAGACAAGTAAGCACTTAGAATATTACCTTTGGTGCTTGTCAATAGTGAGGTCTTCAAAAGGGCCTAAGCAATAACAACAACATCTAAGCTACCCTTACAAAGCATCCCCACATGTGGTTTGATCACGAAATAAGCCAATTAAAAACAACGGGAATCCTAACAATCTCCCCCTTTGGCTATTTCGTGACAAAACCACCACTCACATTGATTCCTCACAAAGAATTAGAAACTACGGGACTACAATGATTATCTACATTACAAAGAGATAAGAAAGTAAAAACTTCAAGTCTTCAATCTCTTGTAGAACAATCAAGCCCTGAAAATAAAGTTTCTAGCATTTCCAAAACAAGTAAAGTGTGAGATTAATCATGTGAGAACAATACCAAGCATTTGCATTTTTAGAATTTAGGCACAACATTAGCAAATGTATGCAATGAATGATAAATGCAATGCTCCCCCTCAAAGGGTTACTCCCCCTCAATGTATGTTCTCCCCAAAATGCACAAAGCTTCTATATTTTGCAACTCCCCTTACCATTTCCTACTCCCCCTTTTTGTCATGATGTAGGCAAAGGAGTAGTCCCCAACCGGGTCACTCAAAGCAACGAGAGATAGAAGCATGCAAGATATGCATATACATATAAGTCACTTTATGCACTTCAATTAATTTGAGAGAAACAAGGAGATTTATTTGAGAAAATGTGTGAATCCAACATGCTTTGCATACAAGACATATAGCATTCAAGTCCAAAATACAATGGTATTTGGCAAAGCAAATGACAAAGGTTTCAAATAAGAATTCAAACCAATTTCACCAATGTCATGGGAAAAGCAAGGATATAGAGATTATTGATTTCAATTTTAAGAGCAACTATATCCAACTTTATAAGCGAAACATGGCATGAGCGACTTTGCACCCTATTTGATTTTTCCGGATAAGAAATCCGTATGATAGTAACCATGTTCAACTAATAAAGAAAGAGAGACATATGGAATGTAAATTCCTTTGAACGGATACAAGATCCTTTATTCATTTTGAGTCTCATTAGCTTTCACACAAGTTTTGCATTTTTAAGAATATGCAATCATCAATTCATGCTTTTCATGTGAGCATGTTGTATGAATTTCATGCTTTTTCATTTAGCATTAGCATGTTATTAAAGAATCATCATGTCATGGAGATAACTATAGGTCATTCACATCATACTTCCTAAGTAAATCTCCTAGTCCAAAAATGCATGTTTGAACATAAATATGACATGGATTGTAGACAAGCAAGGTTCACACTTATAGAATTTGAAAGCATATATACATATGTACAACCAAGCTTACTCAAGCAATCAAAAGAAGAGGCATAAGTTATTTCAAATTTTTTTGCAAGTTACATGAATGCAAAATAGCTCTCTTTGCTTGAGTTCCCCATATGGGGTCAATCATAGAACATCACTCCACAAGACATATCCCAATAGATCTACTAAGAGTTTTAAATCGAGTAGCATCTAAGGGTTTAGTAAATAAATCCGCAAGTTGATCATTAGTACCTACATGTTCAAGTACTATGCATTTATTTTCAACAAGCTCTCTAATGAAGTGATGGCGGATGTCAATATGCTTAGTTCTAGAATGTTGAACCGGATTCTTGGAAATATTAATTGCACTCATATTATCACAAAAGAGAGTGAGAGTACCTTGGTTGAATCCGTAGTCTACTAGCATTTGCTTCATCCATAGGAGTTGTGTGCATCCACTCCCTGCGGCTATGTACTCGGCCTCGGCCGTGGACAAGGAAATCGAGTTTTGCTTCTTGCAAAACCAAGACACTAAGTTGTTGCCTAGAAAGAAGCAACCGCCCGATGTGCTCTTCCTATCATCACAATTTCCTGCCCAATCCGCATCACTAAAGCCAACTAGACTAGCATTAGTGTCAAAAGAGTACCAAATCCCATAGTTGGATGTCCCATTCACATAGCGAATGATCCTCTTCACACAAGAGAGGTGGGACTCCTTAGGATCCGCTTGGTACCTAGCACACACACCCACACTAAAAGATATATCGGGCCTACTTGCGGTCAAGTAAAGCAAGCTACCTATCATGCCACGATATAGAGTTTGGTCCACACTTTTACCACTAGCATCCTTGCTTAGCTTCAAAGTTGTACTCATGGGTGTATCACAATGTTTGGCTTTCTCTAAACCAAACTTCTTCACTAGGTTCTTAGCATATTTGGCTTGGGTTATGAAAATCCCATCATGCATTTGCCTAATTTGCAAACCTAGGAAGTAACTAAGCTCACCAACAAGACTCATCTCAAATTCAAGAGACATGACATCAACAAATTGTTGGACTTTGGTGTTGTTGGTGGAGCCAAAAACTATATCATCAACATATATTTGAGCTATGAAAAGCTCATCATTGTCTCTCTTGATGAATAGTGTCTTGTCAACACTACCTCTTGTGTAGTTGTTGTCAACAAGAAATTGAGTGAGGCGCTCATACCAAGCCCTCGGTGCTTGTTTCAACCCATAAAGTGCCTTCTTGAGGCGATAGACATGATTGGGGTGGTGAGCATCCACAAACCCCTTAGGTTGTTCAACAAACACTTCCTCTTGCAAGAAGCCATTGAGGAAGGCACTCTTGACGTCCATTTGGTGCAATTTGAACTTGTGCACACAAGAGATGGACAAGAGAAGCCTAATGGACTCTAAGCGGGCAACGGGAGCAAAAGTCTCCTCAAAGTCGATACCCTCAATTTGAGAGTACCCTTGTGCTACAAGTCTAGCCTTGTTCCGCACTATGTTGCCATCCTCATCGGATTTGTTCCTAAATATCCATTTGGTGCCTATGACATTAGTGGTCTTAGGCCTAGGAACTAGAGTCCAAACCTCATTTCTTTCGAATTGGCTTAGCTCTTCTTGCATGGCAAGAACCCAAAATTCATCATTTAAGGCTTCTTCAACCTTTTTGGGTTCAATTTGAGAGGTGTAACATGTATAGCTAATAAGATTAGCAAGTTGGCGTCTAGTCCTAACACCCTCATTTACCTCTCCAATGATATCTTCTTTATCATGGAGTTTCCTAACCCATGGAGCGGGTTCTTTAGAGTCCAAGAGAGGAACTCTATCAATAGGTTGTGTGCCATCATTGTTGACATTAGATGTCCCAACATTAGGCGACACCACAACCTTCTCCAAAGGAGAATCATCACTAAAAATAACCTCCTCATCATGATCATTAGACTTGAGCCTAGTATCATCAAATACGACATTGGATGATTCCATAACACTTAGAGTCTTTAAATTGAAAACTCTATAGGCTCTACTATTTAAGGCATAGCCAATAAAAATACCCTCATCACTCTTAGCATCAAACTTGCCAAGTTGATCACGGTCATTCAAAATGTAGCATTTGCTTCCAAAAGTGTGGAAGTAGCTAACATTTGGCCTCTTGCCTTTCCATAACTCATAGGAGGTGTTTCTAGTACCGGGCCTTAGGAACACTCTATTTCCTATATAGCAAGCCGTGTTAATGGCTTCGGCCCATAGGTTCCTAGGGACATTGTTGCTAAGCAACATCACACGGGCCATCTCTTGGAGGACCCTATTCTTCCTCTCAACAACTCCATTTTGTTGAGGTGTCCTAGGAGCAGAAAATTCATGGGAGATGCCTAAACCATTACAAAAGGTTTCAAAGGTGGCATTCTCAAATTCTCTCCCATGGTCACTTCTAATCCGTTTAATGCTTCTAATGTTAGAATTCATTTCATTTTGCAATTTAGTACAAAGCATTTTAAACTTATCAAAAGTTTCGGATTTTTCTCTAAGAAAATATGTCCATGTAAATCTAGAGAAATCATCAACACAAACAAAAATGTATCTCTTTCCACCCAAACTTTCGGTTTGCATGGGACCCATGAGGTCCATGTGGAGAAGCTCAAGTGGCTCCTTGGTGGTGAGATACTTACCCTTTTTGTGCATGCTTTTGGTTTGCTTTCCTTGTTGGCAAGGTCCACAAATGCCATTGGCTTTCTTCCCAAGCTTAGGGAGGCCACGCACACAATTGAACTTTCCAAGGGTCCGTAGATCCCTAAAGTTCATGTGGCCAAGTCTTTCATGCCACAACTCAATTTGCTCATCCATGGACACATGATTAGATACAATTCTAGCTTCAAGACAATAGCAATTGTCGCTAGATCTCATGCCTTTCAACAAGGTTTGTCCATCGGGTTTAAGGATAGAGCAATAATCTTTAGAGAACAAGACGGAATATCCTTCATCACTAAGATGTGAAATGCTAATTAAATTGGCTTTCAAGCCATCAACAAATAAAGCATTGGATAAGGAGGGTAATCCGGGAACGGAAATGGTTCCTTTCCCTATAACATTTCTTTTGGATCCATCACCAAAAGTGACATTTCCACCTTCCTCCATAACAAGAGTCTCGAAGAAACTCTTGTTTCCCGTCATGTGCCTAGAGCACCCACTATCCAAGTACCAAAAATTAGAAGAATTTGCCTTCAAGGCTATTTGTGCAACATGGCAAACATTATCATTCTTTCTAATCCACTTAGCAACAATTTTAGCTTTCTTAGTGGTTTTTGGTACATGTGCTCTACTATTTCTAGGATCATGCAAATCAAAATTTTCTTTCCTAGAAACATGCATCTTGGCTCTATTCTTTCTCTTTTCAATCATGCTTTGTTTTCTACACATTTTAATATATTGAAAGCAATTTGGTCTAATATGACCATCACAACCACAAAAGTGACAAATAGGAATGAAAAAAGGAATCATACCTCGCCTTTGAGCACGTCCATGTCTTTGTGGATATGTGGGTTCAATCCGTCTTCGTTGTTGAACCGGTCTTGGTTGCTTCCAAGCTTGAGGTTGCATGATTGGTCTCTTTCCTTTGTGAGCCAATTTGGGAGGAGTGTTGGCTTGAGGAACCTTAGGAGGTTGAGCTTGAGTTTTCCTTCTTGGCCCCATTTTCACTTGTGCATTAGAGCTTTGTCCTATTTCTAACTTTTTCTTAGGAGGTTGCACAAATGAAATTTCTTCATTCTTCAAGCTCTTGACAAACACGGTCTTGTTAGAGGTTGAGATTTTCTTGCCATCTTCATACCCAAGACCTCTCTTGTCACTTGGACTCTTTCCAACACCAAGTAAATGATCAAGCTTCTTGGTGCTAGAATCTATCCTAGCCAAGGACTCTTTAGCTTCTACAAGTTCCCTCTTCAAGCCTTCTTCACTTCTCTTGGACAAGTCTAACTCCTCAATTAGCTTATCCTCTCTCCTCTTCAATCTTTCCACTTGTTCACTTAAGTGGTCATTGTGGGCCGAAAGTTCAAGGTTTTCTTCTCTCAACCTCTCAATCTTTCTTGTGCTTTTAAGTGCTAAATCATTGAACTCGGCATGGTATTTAGCAAGCACCTTTTGCTCCACAAACTTCTTCTTGGAACTAGAAGAGGAGTCACTTTCTTCTTCACTAGAGTCAATTTCCTCTTGACTCAAATCTTCCTTTTCACTAGCACTTTTGCTCTTGTGAGAAGATGCAAAAGCTAGGAAGTTAGCCATGAGTTCTTCCTCACTTGAAGACTCATCCTCCTCATTGGAGTCATCACTACTCCCACTCCATGTGGCGGCCATCACTTTACCCTTCTTCCTCTCATTGTGATTCGCACATTCGGGGGCAAAGTGACCAATCCCACCACACTCAAAGCATCGAACCCCTTTCCTTTCGGTCCTCTCTTGTCTAGGCTCAAACTTCTTGAAGGAACTCTTTTTCTTCAGATCTTGTCCTCTTGACCCAAATCCCTTCTTCTTCTTGAACCCCATAACCTTGTTGAACCGTTTCACAAATAAGGCAAGGTCTTCATCCGATTCATGCTTTGCCTCCTTTGCATCCTTAGATGCTTTCAAAGCTATTCCTTTAGACTTCTTAGGAGGAGTAGTGTTGCTAGGAGCCTTCCTAGACTCATATGCAAGGAGACGCCCAATTACCTCACTTGGCTTCATATCCATGTAGCCACTATTTTCTTCTATGGCCGTCACCTTTGATTCAAACCTATCGGGGAGAGATCTCATAATTTTTTGCTTGACTCTCCTATCCGAATACGGGTCTCCGAGTTGATGGCTTTGATTTACTATGTCCATCAATTTGATTTCGAAGTCGTTGAAGCATTCATCCTCTCCCATCCTAAGTAACTCAAATTGAGTTTGGAGGACTTGAAGCTTGGACTCCTTCACCACCTCGGTTCCCTCATGTGCAACTTGAAGGATGTCCCATGCCACTTTGGCAATTTGAGTGTTCTGAATAAGCTTGTACTGATTCTCATCCATGGCACACATAATGGCATGCATCGCCTTCCTATTCCACTTAGAAGCCTCAAACTCTTGCGCGTTCCATTGCGCCTTAGGCTTCAAAACATCTTGTCCTCCACCCGCGGGAGTCATCATAGGGAGATCATATCCGTCTTCCACCGCCATCCATGCACGGTCATGAATTTGGCATATGTAGGATTCCATCTTCCCTTTCCATTGGGAATAGTTCAAACCGGTAAGAAGTGGAGGCCTTGTGCTAGAAGCTCCTTCGTGGCCACCACCATTTCCACCGTTTCCACTCATAGTGTTTATGAATGAATGAAATGAATGCAAATGTATGAATGATCAAAAATCACACAAAATGCAAAACACACCAAAATAAAGCAAGGATCACCTATGTATGTCTAGGAACCCGCTCTGATACCAATTGAAACTAATTAATGCACGGTGTGTATAAAACTATCTAGAGGGGGGGGTGAATAGATTTTACGCTTTTTACCCAATTTTTCGTGTTAGTCAAAATTACGAAATTACCCTCAAGATAAAATAAACAAGCAAGTGTAATATGGTGCGGAAATTAAATTGACACTTGATTTTTACGTGGAAACCCTCACGGGAAAAACCACGGGCTATGTAAGTAAGCCACACTCGAACCTCGAATCCACTAAATGTGCAAACGATTACAACCTAATCCCGGTAGTAATCACACACCTACCTAATCCCGGTATGAGTGAACCTAGTCCAATTTTGCTTGCGATCTAAGCAACCTAATCCCGATTGCTACACACAAGACTTAGCTTCTCTTGAAGAGAATACAACCCTAAGTGAATATATGAAAATATCCAAAATGCAACATAGAGCAAGGGAAACCCTATATGCTTATCTAAGATGATTAATATGCAATTAAGAGCAATCCTAGATATCAAAAAACTAAATGACATGTCAATTAGTTTAGCTAATCAATATCAAGCACAAAAACCTAATATGCTAGCACAATACAACTTCTCAAACATACATCATACTAATCTCAATCTTGTATACAACAAATATAAAATCACATACAAGTAATTAAATTGAGATTGCTAGATAAGAGAAACACAAAATATGTAAGATATTAGTGAAAAGCTTACCAAGCAAAGTATGATGAAGAATCCATGCAAGATGTCATCTAGATGATCTAAGATGATGCTAGATGATGATTGATGATCATGGAACAAGTGTTTGAGTAATTAAAAATGAGTTCTTTGGAATTTTTCTTCTCTTTGAAAAATCTCCTAAGTATGGAATCTGAATATGAACTCTTCTAATTGACCTAAAGTCAAAGTGGCATATATATAGGGGGCCAAAACAAAGTGTGGTCGTTTTGATAAGTTTGCCCACTATTTGCCTTGGGCGCTGTACGTAGGGCGCCCTTGTACAGCGCCTGTACAGCGCCCTTGCTCTGTTTTCACGAGGAAACAGAGTGGCGCTGTTCGTACAGCGCTTTGTACAGCGCCACGAACAGCGCCCCAACAGCGACCCAACAGCGACCGATTAAATCGATCAGGTCTGAACAGCGCTCAATGGGCGCTGTTCGTACAGCGCTTCTGTACAGCGCTTTTGGGGGCGCCCAGTGCAAAAATGCAATCCTAAGTCTAAGCATGACAAGGCAATTGGATATGCAAGATGCAATCAAACTAACATGCAAGAAGAGATGTTCATGAGCATTAAGGCACACATAAAAGACACACAACATATAAGGATTAAACATATGCATGAGTTGTGAGTGTGTGCATCTATCTCTTCAAGACAAGTAAGCACTTAGAATATTACCTTTGGTGCTTGTCAATAGTGAGGTCTTCAAAAGGGCCTAAGCAATAACAACAACATCTAAGCTACCCTTACAAAGCATCCCCACATGTGGTTTGATCACGAAATAAGCCAATTAAAAACAACGGGAATCCTAACAACCCCGACTAGCAAAACACGTGACATACACATGACAAGATATATAATAGGATCCCACTAGACCGACCCCGCAGAAGCATGAGGGAGGCACCCCAAAGAATAGACTACATATAAAAACAGACACTAAACGTCACCATTCAAGACAAAAACTCAAGCTACAACGCGGCATTCATTCCCGCCAATTTAGTATCCTATTTAAATAGGAGTCAACTCATTTGGAACCAGAAAAGAAGGAATCACCTGATCTTTTGGGATCAATTTCCCGACGAATTCGTCGGACTCCAAAGGAAGACCCGTGTATCACTGAAACCCTAGACCGAGGTTCTAGGAGTGCTGAGTAAGGAAGCAGGCCTATATATTAATCATACGTTCACAGGAAAAGGGGATCAAAACCCTACTTCACTTTTTCTACTTATCGATAGGCACGAAAAGCTCCAACTCCATCGTTCCCCTACAGGCTTTATTTTCTCCTATGTTGTAATATTGATAGTTCGAATACCGAGTTGTAAAGATCGTATTTCAAATCCACACATAAATATATATATAAACTGCCTTTCAGCTTTCATACACCTACCGTATAAAAAACTTATCCATCCCACTACTTGCATTCATCATAATATCGGATTCATGATACCCAGCGGGATACCAGGCTACTAAGTATCTCGTTGGCCCCAGTCAATCCCGATCCGAGTCCGTTACATACAAGCAATATCTCACCTAGCAAATTCCAGTGAACTAGCGGGATATCGGGGTATACGTATCCCGCTAGCCCAGGTCTAATTAGATCCGGATCCATCACATACCGTTAATTCTAAATTGCACCTCGGTGACAATTTTGGGTTAACAGCATTGATTGAGTTGAATATTCTCTCATTAATGGCATTGTGAATGACCATTAAAGAGTTGACTGATCTCTCATTAATGGCGTTGTGAATGGCCATTAAAGAGTTGACTATCTTCATTAATGGCGTTGTGAATGGCCATTAAAGAGTTGATTATCTTCATTAATACGGTTGATTATCTCCATTAATAGGTTTGACTATCTCCATTAATACGGTTGATTATCTCCATTAATAGGGTTGACTATCTCCATTAATGGTGTTTGATTATCTCTATTAATAGGGTTGACTATCTCCATTAATGGAGTTGTGAATGGCCGGAGAGGTCAACCTTCCTTGTATTTGAATGTTGGCGTATACTGTCCTTCTTGTAGCATGGTTCTGGTCTTCCTTGGTAACCTGACAGACAGTGTATTAAGACCTCCCTTGTTGACGCCTTATATGTTAGGTGGTTGGGAAGTGCTTGGAGGACCGGGCTGGGTAGGAAACATGATACGCGGTATCGAGTGTGGGGCACCGAGTACCAGGTGCGGGGTACCGGGTACCAGGTGTGGGGTACCGAGTACCAAGTACAGGGTACGAGGTACCAAGCACGGGGTACTGGGCACCAGGATACCAATGTGGCGCGACATCAAGATATTGTGTATCATGGATCATGCGGTAGCGGGGTACCGAGATAGTGTGGTAGCGGGATCCTCAGGATCCTAGGTTCATTCTTTCATCAATCAAACGACTTTGACATGGATGGAAAATTCTTCTTTGGACCCTTACCAAAAAAAGGTGGTTAACACCTTTGTTTGGAAAGCTTCTTTTGATTGGATCCCTACCAATTTTAACATTGCTAGGAGGGGGGTTCCGACTAATGGTATGTGCAGGGCTTGCAATTCCTCCTTGGAAACCACCAAACATGCCCTGTGGGACTGCAAAAAGTTGAAGGCCATTCGTCTTGATTGGTTTCGTTTGAGACTGGCTAGTCTCTTTTATGACTCTCGCAATAGAACGAGGTCGGAGAGTAGTGTAACAATGAATAAGATTCGTTCCCACAGGGATCGAGTGACCGATTACCAAAATCGATTAGTTTTGGTGCTATTCAAACAATTGATAATGAGATTTTATCAAACTAAGTAAATTAACTAAATTAAACTAAATGATTAATTCTAATGCAAGAATGAACTAGAAAGAAAATAAACTCGAATGTGATAATGGAGATAAATATGGTAGGACTTGACTACACCCCACCCTATATTGACTTACGTTTTAGACTCAATTATTAAACCAAAACATACTCATGCAATTTATAGATTCATGCACCCTAATATTAACCTACAATCTTGGTCAAGTAGAATAGGTTACACCCAAAACATACCCAAGCTTATCTTTCGATTACTCGGAATGTATGAATGAGTTCATTAAGGATTTTGGTGCACTAACAAATCCTATACGTTAGCCTAAGTAGGTCTACTTTTCTAAACATGCATAGAGGGCATTTTATCGAACACGTGGTGTGCGTCTCCGGTCAGTACATAACACACCACAAGATTCATTCAAAAGGAGATCAATCAATTGAAAGCTTTAAGCACACTGAAATACCCATACAAATCACACTTGTATAAAATGAATAAACAAAGGTCAATACATATAAAGAGTCATGGGTTGGGTTTCATCAAATCCTAGCACTAAATGTTTAGCTCATATCACAAAATGTAGCCATACAATAAATATGCTCAAAAGAATACATGGCTATAATAAAGAAAATGAAAGAGAATAAAGTGATAGAAGAAACTATGTAGAGTAGCTCCTCCTCCTTTGCTCTTCCTCTTCCAAGATCTTTCTTCAACTCTCTTTTGCCAAAAAGATGAAGTGATGGTGATTGTGGTAAAATGGAAGTGATGGGTGTGTTTGGATGTTAGGGAGTTATGGAAGTTAGATGGGTTGTGAAAGATGGAAGGTGAGAGTAAGAGGAATGTGTAAAGGTGAGGTCTTGGTGACTATTCTTGGGTGAGAGAGCTTATGTGGTTTAAAAATATCAAATGTTTATATAGATTAATGAATTAGGTCAAGGGCAAGGAGGTAAAATCTTGATTTTTAACATATTTTGGGTAAAAGGGCGAGCTTGGGGCGACCTGGGGGTGATTTGGATGCTCTTAGTTGAAGAAAACTGTTGAAAACCCAAGAGATTAGCGACCTTGAGGGGCGAGCTGCTTGAGCTCGCCTTGGGCTCGCATCTCTCTCGGGTGAAGTTTTCTAGCTTCGCGCACCATTACGAAAATGGCCATAACTTCCTCTAGAGAACTCAGAATCATGATCCGTAAAACGCGTTGGAAAGTAGACTCGTGGGGCTTTCCGAAAATAGGTTATATGAAATGTAGTTCAATATGAGGAGGGAGATATGGCCCTCGAAAGTTGAAAGCTCTGTACTAAAATTTCCAATTTCAGCCCTTTAACCTCCAAAACTCTTCAATTATGCTCAACACCTTATTTTTAGAGCATATAACCTACACAATGCTCACAAAATGCATTATATACAAAAACACACTCGACAACGAGTATAAAATCTAGGAAATGGGGACCTCAAATGGGTATGTAAATCATCCAATCAGAGACCTGCCATTCAAGGTAATCCTACAAGATTTTTTGACTTTTTTCTAGAAATGTTTTCTATTCTGCGTGGTGTGGATAAGGAGCTTTTTTGTGTTACTATTTGGCGTATTTGGTTTGGTCGTAATTGTATCGTTCATGGCTCTCCTTTCCCTAATTGGTCGGCTGTTATTGATTGGAGTAATAGCTTGCTGGCTGATTTCTGGTGTAAGAATGTAAAGATGATGCCTAGTTTGGCTTGCACTCCTCCGATGAAAGTTGGGTGGTCCCCACCTGATGAGGGCAAGCTCAAAATGAACTGCGCTGCCAAAATGGATAGTAGGGGCGGTAGAGTGGGTATTGGGGTGGTGATTAGAGACTATGAGGGTGAGGTGTTAGCTTGCTGCTCTCAAATTATCTAGGCTAACTACTCTGCCAAAGCTACTATTTCGGCTTCGATCCTAAAGGGGCTTCAGTTTGGGATTGATTGTGGGCTATCCCCTGATGTTATTGAGGTGGGTTTCAAGGAAGTTGTTAATTGGATCAACAATGGCATCCATATGAATTCTGATCTTGGTGTTATCCTTGCGGATGTTGTTAAGCTCTCTCGGACTACGGAGGATAGGCTGTTTCGTAGTATTCAGAGGTCAGCTAACATTGCTGCTTATAATCTTGCTTGCTACTCTCTCCGTTTAGCTAGTGATATGTTTTGGTTGGAAGATTTTCCTAATTGTATTGGCAGGATTGTGGAGGCGGATAAGCCTGGTTAGGGTCTCGCTTGTGAGCCCTGTTGTTATATTCCTTGTTTTATCAAAATAAATAAATAAATAAATAAACTTGGGTATTAAAAATTGTTAACCGCCAAAATTGGCGAAGAACCAAAGAAGAATTTTCCACTAATATCGAAGAGTAATCGGGATAGGACAACATCGCCAGACAGTATCCCGATACCCCGCCATACAAACGACTGGATACTCCTTCCACCAAGCCGGATCCGGACAAGGAATTCTCAGCCTCCAAATTACCAAGAAAGCACGGAAAGAAGGGGTCAAGAAATCCCACCTTCGAACTGGTCCAAACATCCCGACACGATATTCTCCTATATCCCGCTACTGGTATCCCGATACCTATACAGACCCAATATTCTCCTATATCCCGCTATTGGTATCCCGATACCTATACATGCACAGTATCCTCCTTGTACCCCGCTACTGGTATCCCGATACCTACACATACCGGGATCACCACCTAGTAAGACAAGTCATCAGAGAAGACTCGATACATTCACCAAGCAAAACGCAGAGTTACTGATGAGATAACGAGAAACGCCACCGTTTAAACAAAGAATTAGCTGTCACGTTCCCGCCACTTGAGGATCCCAATCAAAGATGGTAAGTCAACTTATTCAGTCCTATTAGGAATCAATTAAACGGAGGAAATCAGGCTCACGATCTTCTCGCCAATCCAATAAGGAATCCTCTGAGAATTACTAGGTCACATGATGGATTCCGGGAAGGGAAGACAGCAAGAAAACGTGACCTATAAATACAAGACCATTATCGCCAAAAAGAGGATCGCTTCTTGGGCCAAGAAAAACCATGAAGACGAACCCTAGAGTCTACTTATCGACATGCATGAGTGCGCCACCCAAAAAGCTCCATCATCAATTCAGTTTTAATATTTTTCTCCATTGTTTACAGAATTTCATCCAGTGTAACCCAGAAAAAGATTCAATTAATAAACATATAGTGTGTGGTTATTTTTACATGTGCCAAATGTATTGAGTATTGTTTTGTTACATCGATGCATGCCTAGGTCTCGAGCTACGTGAGACCTCTCTGGCCGTGGTCAATTTCGACCTTGACCCTTTTAAAGTTGTTGTTCGGAATTTCATCCAGGTGACGATTTTCCGGTAACAAAAATTATATTGAACGTGTTTAAAAAAATTAACAAAGCCCGTGCGTCGCACGGGTTAACATACTTGTATGGATATAAACAGTTAACTTATTGAGAAGTGATAAATGTGACCAACATCAAAATTTTAGGGATAAATACCGGAATTTCCCCTTGAAAAATCATGTATATGATTATGTGCCAGCTAAATATTTTTATTGTTCATTTTTTATTTGGTGTGCTATGTTTTTTTTTAATAGGTTAACTATTTGGTTATATATATATATATATATATATATATTTATTTAATTGCTAATCTTGAATATGTAGAAAATATGTTATTGTTTATAATATTTTCATATTATCCTCTATTAATTTTGTTGATCATTGTTTTCTCTATGTATATGAATAATTTATCATTAATCCAATGTAAGGATTCCCTTTATTTGATTGGCTTATTTCGTGGGCAAACCACATATTGGAGTTTGGTTGTAAGGGTAGTCTAGGTGATTTGTTGAAGATCAAAGACCCTTTCCAAGACCTCAAGAGGACAAGCACCAAAGGTATATCTTGTGCTTACATTGGCTTGAAGAGATATAGTTGCACACACACACAACATGCATATCTCTTATTCTTGAATGTTGTGTTTGTATTTTGTGTGCATTGTGCTTTATTGATTTATTCAATATCTCTTCTTGCATTTAATTGATTGCATCTTGTTCTATGAAATGCCATGTCATGATAGGCACTAGGTTGCTTTCAATACCCACACTTGCACTTCATGCATGATTAGTTTTTAGTGTGGAGAAATTCGTTTCCCGAAAGTTGTTCGGAAACGTCCGCGCGTGCACGTTGGTGTGCTTTGTTTTACGCGATGATCGCCGGTGGAGATGCCTTTGGCTTCTCCCTTGGTTTCACCATTTTTGGTGAAACGGCGGTTTCATTTGGCGGCCTGGCCGCCGTTCGAAATCGCCGATCGAGACCTGATTGAAATATCTTTCGGGTCCAAAACGGCGGTTCTGATCGGCGGTTACGAAACCGCCGAACGAAGTCGCCGATGTTTCCTGATCCTCTCAGGAGACATTCGGCGGTTAAATTCGGCGACCTGGCCGTCGAATGAAACCACCGATCGTGTGATTTCAGGGGCAAAATTGTCTTTCACTTGCCCTGTTCTTGATGTCTATAAATATAACACTTTCTCATTATCTGAACAAGTTATTTTACTCTTAAGAACCCTAAACTTCAAAGATAGATTTTGAGAGAAAATCAAATCAAGAACTCACCTTTAACCACTCAAATCAAACCCCTTTTGCATCAAATTTCATATTGCATCTTCTATGTCTATATAGAATGCATCCATGTATGGGTTTTCATCATCACAACTTGCGTGGTAAGATTTTGATTAAGTTCATTTTATTGTAATATTTTACTATTAAGCCATCTCTTTTAAATTACTTGTATGTTTTAGATCATATGCTAAATACAAGAAAAGAGATTATTTGTGATGAATTGATTGAGTGTTGTTTTTGATAGATATCTAGGTTTTTATAATCTATGATTATCTATGCTATTTGACATGTCATATAGCAATTGATATCTAGGGTTGATTTAAATTGAATATATCATCATCCTAGATAAGCATCTAAGGTTCCCTAGCCTTGTTTGTTAATTGAATATTCATACATATTCACATAGGGTTGTGCATCTCTTTTGAGAGATTGAAGTCTTGTATGATTGACCGGGATTAGGTCGGACACCGGGAACAGGTGGTCACATAAGCAATTGGACTAGAGCCACTTTTAAAGGCCCGCGTGGTAGAAGTGGGGGGTTATTGACCGAAGTGTTAGACAAGGTCTACATAGGTTGTAAACTCCATTTCAATTAGTGGATTTCGAGGTCCGAGTGTGGCGCACTAAACAGCCCGTGGTTTTTCCCAGTGGTTGGGTTTTCCACGTAAACATCAAGTGTCATTTATTATTTCCGCATCTTATTACACTTGTATGTATTTTTGACTTGCTAGGGGTATTTTTGTAAAATTGACATGCACGCGAAAATTGGGTAATAATTAGATAAAATCTATTCACCCCCCCCCCCCCCCCCCCCCCCCCCCTTAGCTTTATATATTAAACACACCTTGAGAACGTATTCCTTTCAATTGGTTTCAGAGCAGGTTCCTAGATATACTTAGATGATCCTTTGCTCATTGTTGGTGTGTTTTTGCATTTTGTATGTTTGTTTGATTTCTTCATACATTTTGCATTCTTCTCTTTTGCATTGATTCAACGCAAACACTATGAGTGATTTCGTGAGAGAAGAAATTGACTCCGTTGAGGAGATGCCTCTCTTACTAGAGAGATTTAGGAGATTTGTGAAATTAACCACCTCACCTCCTAAGAAGAAGAAGACAATTGCTTTGGAGACTTCGAAGCATGACAAGAATGAGGGTATCTCTATTGAAGACATGGGACTTAATGACAAGTCAAACCAAGGAGTGTCTTCAAGAGAGGGGATTCAGTGCTACGAATGTGGAGGATTCCGGCATTTCTCCCCGGAGTGTGGAAACTTGAAGGATAGAAGAAAAGGGAAGGCGTTGGCCACCTTATGGGATAAATATGAAGATGACGAAAATCCTTCAAGTGATGAAGAACTTGCTATCATCTACACTGAATTTAGAGCCAAGAGTGTAGAAGTTGAAGAAGATGGCAAAGTTGCTTTTCCTTGTGATCCCCACGAAGAACTAGGTATAGAAGTAGTTGGTGTAGCTACTCATCGGGATTTGGCTCATTCCTCATCAAGAGACAAATTTGATGATCTTGATGAAGGAGATGACTCCATTGGTGAAATGGAGATTAAAGGAGATGACACTAGTGTTGAATATTTGTCATCTAACTCCACAAATGGATATGTGGAGGGTATGGATCCTAATGACTATAAAGTCAAAGTTGAGAGCTCGATGATGAGGAAAAAGGAAGAAATTAGAAGATTAAAAGAAGAGAATCTAGAGCTTTCAACACTAGTAGACCACTTATGTGAAGAAGTGGTGAGATCCATGGCGGATGAAGATAAGCTAAAAGAAGACTTAGTCTTATCTAAGAGGAGAGAAGAAGAGCTGAAAAGAGAGCTTGAAGAAGTTAAGGTCTTAATGGCTAAGATGACTTCAAGCACCAAGATGCTTGACCACATGTTGGGAGTTGGAAGAAAGCCAAGTGACAAGAGAGGTCATGGCTACATTGATGACAAGGATGCCTCCTCCACAAGCAAGACATCCTTTGTCATGGACATGAACTTCAATATGTCCCCTCCTCCTCAACACCCTAGGAAGAAGATGGACCTAGGAGAGTGTTCAAGAAGTGCCCAAGTGGTTGAGGCACCAAAAGGTCAAGCTCAAGCTCACACCCAAAGGGCTCCTCACCCTATCTTCCCTCAAACTCAAAAACAACATGGGAAGAGTTCAGACATGCAAGCTCAGACAAGCAAGCAACCTCGTCTTGGTTATCAACAAAGGAGGAGAGATCCTATCCAACAACCAAGACAACCACAACGACAAGGGAAAGCACCTATCCATGCTCAAGGGAATGGTATGATTCCTAACTTTTTTCCCACTTATCATTTTTGTGGTATTGTTGGTCATATTAGACCAAGTTGCTTGCATTACATTGAAATGTGTAGAGCTAAAAGCATGTTTGACAAGAAAAAGGCTAGAGCTAAGATGCTTCATAAAAAGGAAGAAAATCATGTGCATGATCCTTTTTCATCTTGTACTCTAGAACCTTTGTCCACTAGGATTGACTTAGTGTCACCTAAATGGATTAATAAGAATGAACCCGCTTGCTACGAGACTAACAAGTCTCAAATAGGTTCAACTAAGTCCAAAGGACTTGGTAGGTCCATAGGACCTCATACCCTTCTTTGAAGAGGTATGGAAAATTGACCCCATGTGGGGAACTTAAGCAAAGAGATCTATTTTGCATTCTTGTCACTTGCAAAAAATTTGAAATATCTTATGCTTCTCTTTTTGTTGCTTGAGTAAGCTTGGTTACACTATGTATATATATTTTCTATTCAATAAGTGTGATCAATGCTTGTATTGCAATCCATGTCATATTTATGTTCAAACATGCATTTTTGGACTAGGAGATATATACATAGGATAAAATTTGAATGACCTATAATGATCTCCATGACATGATGATTGCTAGATGATTGCTAAATGACATGCTAAATGCTAATCTTAAAAAGCATGTTTTGATGATTGCATTTCTTAACTGCAAAAAATGTGTGAAAAAGCTTATGAGACTCAAATGAAAAAGGATGTTGTATCCATTCAAGGATTTTACAATCCAAATGTCTCTCTTTCTTTATTAGTTGAACATGGCTACTATCATACGGATATCTTATCCGGAAAAATAAAATAGGATGCAAAGTCGCTCATGCCTTGTTTCGCTTATAAAGTTGGATATAGTTGCTCATAAATTAAAATCAATGAAAACTCTATATCCTTGCTTTTCTCATGATAATGGTGAAATTGGTTTGAATTCTTATTAGAAACCTTTGTCATTTGCTTTGCCAAATACCATTGTATTTTGGACTTAAATGCTACATGTCTTGTATGCAAAGCAATTATTTGATTCACACATTTTCTTTAAATAAATCTCCTTGTTTCTCTCCAATTAATTGAGATTGCATAAAGTGACTTATATTGATTATGCAAATATCTAGAATGCTACTATCTCTCTTTGCCTTGAGTGACCCGGTTGAGGGACTACTCTTTTGTCTATATCATGACAAAAAGGGGGAGTAGGTTGTGGTAAGGGGAGTTGCAAATTGTAGTAGCAATTGTGCAGGTTGGGGAGAATACTAATTGAGAGGAAGTAACCCTTTGAGGGAGAGCATTTGCACATTACATACATTGCATGATGTTGTGCTTAAATTCTTAAATGCAAATGCTTGTTTTATCTCACTTGATTCATCTCACCTTGTCTTGTATTGGATAATATAGAAACTTTGTTTTTTCAGGGATTGATTGTTCTACTTGAGATTAAAGACTTCAAGATTATTTATCTTATCTCTTTGTAATGTAGAAAATCATAGTAGACCCGTAGTTTCTATTATGTTGTGAGGAATCATTGTGAGTGGTGGTTTTGTCACGAAATAGCCAAAGGGGGAGATTGTAAGGATTCCCTTTATTTGATTGGCTTATTTCGTGGGCAAACCACATATTGGAGTTTGGTTGTAAGGGTAGTCTAGGTGATTTGTTGAAGATCAAAGACCCTTTCCAAGACCTCAAGAGGACAAGCACCAAAGGTATATCTTGTGCTTACATTGGCTTGAAGAGATATAGTTGCACACACACACAACATGCATATCTCTTATTCTTGAATGTTGTGTTTGTATTTTGTGTGCATTGTGCTTTATTGATTTATTCAATATCTCTTCTTGCATTTAATTGATTGCATCTTGTTCTATGAAATGCCATGTCATGATAGGTATTAGGATGCTTTCAATACCCACACTTGCACTTCATGCATGATTAGTTTTTAGTGTGGAGAAATTCGTTTCCCGAAAGTTGTTCGGAAACGTCCGCGCGTGCACGTTGGTGTGCTTTGTTTTGCGCGATGATCGCCAGTGGAGATGCCTTTGGCTTCTCCCTTGGTTTCACCATTTTTGGTGAAACGGCGGTTTCATTCGGCGGCCTGGCCGTTGTTCGAAACCGCCGATCGAGACTTGATTGAAATATCTTTCGGGTCCAAAACGGCAGTTCTGATCGGCGGTTACGAAACCGCCGAACGAAGTTACCGATGTTTCCTGATCCTCTCGGGAGACATTCGGCGGTTAAATTCGGCTGCCTGGCCGCCGAATGAAACCACCGATCGTGCGATTTCAGGGGCAAAATTGTCTTTTCACTTGCCCTGTTCTTGATGTCTATAAATATAACACTTTCTCATTATCTGAACAAGTTCTTTTACTCTTAAGGAACCCTAAACTTCAAAGATAGATTTTGAGAGAAAATCAAATCAAGAACTCACCTTTAACCACTCAAATCAAACCCCTTTTGCATCAAATTTTATATTGCATCTTCTATGTCTATATAGAGTGCATCCATGTATGGGTTTGCATCATCACAACTTGCTTGGTAAGATTTTGATTAAGTTCATTTTATTGTAATATTTTTACTATCAAGCCATCTCTTTTAAATTACTTGTATGTTTTAGATCATATGCTAAATACAAGAAAAGAGATTATTTGTGATGAATTGATTGAGTGTTGTTTTTGATAGATATCTAGGTTTTTATAATCTATGATTATCTATGCTATTTGACATGTCATATAGCAATTGATATCTAGGGTTGATTTAAATTGAATATATCATCATCCTAGACAAGCATCTAAGGTTCCCTAGCCTTGTTTGTTAATTGAATATTCATACATATTCACATAGGGTTGTGCATCTCTTTTGAGAGATTAAAGTCTTGTGTGATTGATCGGGATTAGGTCGGACACCGGGAACAGGTGGTCACATAAGCAATTCGACTAGAGCCACTTTTAAAGGCCCGCGTGGTAGAAGTGGGGGGTTATTGACCGGAGTGTTAGACGAGGTCTACATAGGTTGTAACCTCCATTTCAATTAGTAGATTTCGAGGTCCGAGTGTGGCGCACTAAACAGCCCGTGGTTTTTCCCAGTGGTTGGGTTTTCCACGTAAACATCAAGTGTCATTTATTATTTCTGCATCTTAGTACACTTGTATGTATTTTTGACTTGCTAGGGGTATTTTCGTAAAATTGACATGCACGCGAAAATTGGGTAATAATTAGATAAAATCTATTCACCCCCCCCCCCCCCCCCCCCCAGCTTTATATATTAAACACACCTTGAGAACGTATTCCTTTCATTCAGTATCTCTAATTTGATTATATTGTCAAAGCCATTTCTATTTATCCACGAAAGAAAGTTGATTATAAAACTAAACATATGAAACACACGATTGAGCACACGCACGCACACACATTCTATTCATAATTTCATTGTTGTTTTGAGAGCTAGAAATGTGCTAACCAGCCATGGATCATAGGCTGCATTAATTTATGAGAAATAGAGGAGTCTGTATTTGTTGTGACATGTACATTGCGGTAAGAAACATTGTAATTTCTTTGAGAAGAATTCGTAGGCACTAAAGTAAATGATATTCATTTGGATAGAAATACTATAATTTTTTTTGGATATTTGTCTATTTCGATATCGGTCTCTCTAAAATAAGGATATATTAATGGATATTTTGATATATCTTTCGATATTCAATTTCTTGGTTTAAAGTTTTTATTTATTTATTTATTTATTTATGGGATCTGTATGGTTAATGGGAAGCTATGAGAAATTTTTATATTTTTAGAATTTTAAAACTTGATATTTTTGGTGGAATTGTACTCTTGTACTAGAATAGTAGAATACAATAAATATTGCAAATGAATTAACATTTTATTAATGGTGGAGAAATAAAAATTGAGAGTAGACGTCACCTGATGAGTTAATTCATAATTGTGTGCAGTAAATACAGAGAGAGTAAATGAAGAGAGCACTGTTAATTGACGGCAGCAAAGTGTACGACATTATAGAGTTAGTGAGAGAGATGAGAGAAGGTGAGAAGTGTCCTTTGGGATGCGTTTGGTACGCGGAATGGGACAGAACAACGTGGGATGATATGAGATAAAAAATCCAAACTGTACCACCCAGACCCGGTCAGACTTGTCCTATGCGTGAGAAGTCTCAAAATGACATATTTACCCTTCCAATCTTCAAAAAATTTCAACTCTATCCAATATAAATAAAAACCACAGCTTTTCTCCCTCCTGTCTCTCTCTTCTCTCCAACCCAATCATTGTTCTTCTCTCCAAACCGCCGCAAGCCCGTAACTCATCGCCGACGTCACTTCGATCTGCTACGTTACCGCCACCTGTTCCAACTTCAAGTCCTGCACTTCTCAGATCCTCTCTTTTATAGGCCATGGAAGATGTTCAATCCTCTCTTTTTTCCAGATTTTTTTTTTTAAGATTTTGTGTATATAAGTTGAATATAGATTAATAAAGAAGAGGTTTGATGAAGATCTGGATTTGTTTTTGAATCTGATGAAGAAGAGGTTTGATGAAGATTTGGATGTGTTTGAATCTAATGATTAGTTTGATGAAGTTTGAATTTGTAAGTAAAAAAAAAATGTTAGATCTTGGAACAGAGTAGAAAAAAAAAGGTTGGATTTTGCTGCTTAAAACACCCACATATTGGATGGAGATATTTTGTTGCTTACCTCAATTTTTCTGGTGTGAACGAGGAATGAGGGAGATGTTGGTGGAGACTAATCCCAGATTGGATCTTCACCTCAATTTTTTATTTATTTATATATTTTTTTTGTTATTTGTTTATATTTTTCAGAATTTTTTTTTTTTTTGGTAAATTCTATTTAAAAAAACATGATAGATCCGGAATTTTTGTTGATGGGATCATGAACAACAATCCTGGAAGAAAGATTCCTCCACATAAGGTCTGATCTTTTGAGTTTCAGTTGTTATGATCAACGAAAAAACCCCAATTGAATTTTTTTTTTTTTTTTTTTTTTTAAATTGAGTCCATTGTTGTGTTGTGCAGGTTAAATCATTCAAAACAAAAGGTGAGGTGAATAATTGGTTTATAAAAATCCATTGTCGTCCCCAGCAGCTCTACATTGTGAAGAAAGAAATGCAAACAATTTTTTCTCTCCTTTTTTCTCTGTTTAATTGATTTAAGAACATATTAATTATTAGGATGAATTTTGTTCAATGATTTGTTGTTTTGTTTGTGGAGTTCGATTGAAGAAAATTTTATAGTGTTTGTGAAGTGAGAAAATGAAAAAAGATATTAATTTTTTATGATTTTTAATTAGTTTTAATTCAATAATATTTGATGTTTTTCAAATACAAGTGAAGGGGCAAGAAAGATGTTTTTCAAAAGAATCCAGAATTTGATCTCATCATCTAGGAGTTTTTTTTTTTTTTTTTTCCTTCATTTTTTTTCAAATTTAATAAAATTGTTATAAACCTTAGAAAGGACAAGAAAGACACTCTGATCATTTGAACCTCTTGTTTCACTCTGATCATTTGAACCTCTTGTTTTATCTTGTCTCAGTCATACTAAACGCATAACAGTACAGTTAATGATTCTGTCATATACCTTCCAAACACAATACAGAACAATCTGTCATGTCCCGCCTTGTCCTGTCCTGTCCCGCCTTGTTCTGTGCCATCTCTGTGCACATATTTGATGGGTTTAGCTGCAATACATTATATATATATATAGGGTTCAAAAAATTTTGTCACTATTTCAGCCTGTTTTTGTAAGAATATCACTGGTTTACTAATTTAAGTTTAAAAGGCACCTATTTAGGTGATCAGACAAAAATACCCTCATTTTGTCTGTTTGTGTCTTTTCAAACGTGGAGAGAAAAAAGTTGAGAGAGCGAGAACAGTGGAGAGAGAAAGTATCGTTGCAAGAAATCCGACTGTAAATCTCACGGCGACACCCTTGTTCGAGCTTAGGTTTGATTTGATTTGTGGTTGATTATGTTTGTATGATGAGGTTAGGTTAGGGTTTTAGTTTCAGAAAAGAGTTGTTTTGAGAACGATGAATTTCTGGGTTTCCGTGACTTTTTCAAGTGTCTCGTGACTTTTGATAAATGTCCCGTGACTTTTGTACAGTGTTTCATGACTTTTGATAAGTGTCCCGTGACTTTTAATAAGTGTCCCGTGACTTTTGTACAGTGTTCCATGACTTTTAATAAGTGTCCCGTGACTTTTGTACAGTGTCCCATGACTTTTGACTTTTGACTTTTGACTTTTGACTTTTGATAAGTGTCTTGTGACTGTTGTATAGTGTCCCGTGACTTTTGTACAGTGTTCCATGACTTTTGTACAATGTCCTGTGACTTTTGATAAGTGTCCCGTGACTTTTGTACAGTGTCCCGTGACTTTTGTACAGCGTTCCGTGACTTTTGATAAGTGTCCCGTGACTTTTAATACACATCCCGTGACTTTTAACTACTGTTCCTGTGACTTTTAATACTGTTCCCGTGACTTTTAATACACATCCCATGACTTTTCATACATCTCTCATGACTTTTACTACACCTCCCGTGACTTTTACTACACCTCCCATGACTTTTCATACACTGGTCCAGCCTTTTTGTTCGAGCCTTTTCTCCAAGCCTTTTCAATTAGATTCCAAATTCACACAACTAGTTTAAGGTTTATGAAAGACTCTGAGAACAAATGAAAAGGAACCCAGCTTAAGGTTTTAAACTGAAAAAAAAAAAAGCTTGACCCCCGAATGCGTCTGCGTAGCGCCACAAAACTAATTATCCAATGAAGTTGCATTGATAATGTTATGGTGTTCAACCTCTATTGGAGGTCTGTTATAAAAGAAGGTGAAAGAATAAAATATCAAAAAACTTTAAAGTAAGAAAGAGAATGTGTAAAGTAAGGGCAATTTTGGTAGTTCACCATAATAGGTGCCTTTTAAACTTAACTTATTAAAGCAGTGACTTTGTCACCAAATCAGTTCAAAAAGGTGACATTTTCCACCATTTCCACTATATATATATATATATATAGAGGAAATAGGGGTTTTTAGTCAAAAATTATGGGGCTTTACTATTTTTGTCAAACATTATCATTTTTATTATTTTTGTCAATAATGTGGCTGTGAAGACAAATTGCCTTTATTTTTTTTTTCAAAACCCCTTTTATCTCCTTTCTCTCTCATTTTCACCAGATCTTTTTTTTTTTTTTTTTCCTTTCTCTCTCACTCGTTCTTGTTCTTGTTCTTGTTCTTCTTTTTTGTCATGCCTTCTTCTTCTTCTCCAACACTAACATTTGATCTTCAACACTTCTTCTTCTTCTTCCTCTCTTCTCTTTATCTTTTTTTTTTTTTTTCCAGATTTAAAAAAAAAAAAAAATTCAGATCGGACAACCGACGTCCGATCGTCGATCGTCCGATCTTCCCTACTTCTTCTTCTCTCTCTTCTCTCTTCTCTTTATCTTTCACATTTTTTCCAAATTTTTTTTTGAAATTTCAGTTTTTTTTTTTTAAAAAATTGTTTTCAGATTTTGTTTTTGTTTAAAATTATTTCCAGATTTTTTTAAAAAAAATTCAGGTTTTTTTTTTTTTTTTTTATTTTGAAAAAATTCCAGATTTGTTTTGTTAAAAACTTTCAGATTATGTTTGTTAAAAAATTTCAGATTTTCTTCTTCTTCCAAATTTTTTTTTAAAATTTTTTTTCTAGATTATTTTAAAAAAATCAGTTTTTTTTTTTTTTTTTTTTGAAAAATTTTCAGATTTAATGTGGTTGTGGTTGTGGTTGTGGTTGTGAATGTAGTTGTGGTTGTGAATGTAGTTGATTTTAAGGGTGGTTGTAATTGTGAATGTTTGGATTTGAATGTTTAAATTTTTTTTTCAGATTTAAAAAAAAAAATTCTAGATCTTGTTTTGTTTAAAAATTCCAGATTTTTTTAAAAAAAATTCCAGATCTTGTTTTGTTAAAAATTCCAAATTTCTTGTTTGTTAATTTTGTTTTTCCAGATTTTGTTTAATCAAACACACCAGTTATAATCAATTAAACACACCAGACCAATAAAACACACTGGATGTAATCAATTAAACACACCGGACTAATTAAACACACCAATTGTAATCAATTAAACACACCAGACTAATAAAACACACCAGTTGTAATCAATTAAACACACCAGACTAATTAAACACACAAGGTCATCAATTAAACACACCAGGCAAAACTCATTAAACACACTAGGCCAAAACGAATTAAACACACCAAGCCACCAATTAAATACATCAGGCTATCAATTAAACACACAAGGCATTTTGCCTGGTGTGTTTAATTCATTTTGGTCTGGTGTGTTTAATCATTTTTGCCCTGATGTGTTTAATTCATTTTGCCTGGTGTGTTTAATTGTTTTGCTTGGTATGTTTAATTCGTTTTGCCCTAGTGTGTTTAATGAGTTTTGCCTGGTGTGTTTAATTGATGGTTTGGTATGTTTAATTCATTTGCCTGGTGTGTTTAATTCGTGGATTGGTGTGTTTAAACAAAATAAAATCTTATAATTTTGTTTGAAAAAGATCAAATCTGAAAAATCTAAATTTTTTTTAACAAAACCCAAACACAACTGTCACCATTTATAAAAACAACCACAACCACAACCCAAACTCAAATCCAAACCTTTTTTAAAAAATCTGAAAAAAAAAATTCAAAAAAAAAAAACTAAAATTAAAAAAAAAAAATCTGGAAAGCTTCCAAAAAAAAAAAAAAAAAAAAAAAAAAAAAAAAAAACCTTAATTTTTTTAAAAAAAATCTGGCGTGAGAAAAGGAGAGAGAGAAAGAGGCAAATTTTTTTTTCATAAAGAAGGGTAATCTTGTCCAAAAAGTGAAAATTTTGACAAAAACAATACAAATCATAATCTTGTACAAAAACAATAAAGACACTAATTTTTTGGCTAGTTATGAAGTTTACCCTATATATATATATATAATAATAGAGTTTCACCAGCGCCACATGTCGCCGTGAGAAAAGTTTAATATTAAATATAGTTAATTCATTTCAATTATTCTATTAATTTATTATTATTATTATTTTAAAAAAGATAAATATAATATTCAATTATAATATCCATAAATGCATTAATCATTCATCTCATAATTGTTAATTATTACTTATGTAATGCATTGATCTTTCATCTCATTATAATCCCCATCAGTTTTAGGTAACCGATTATATTCATATACTCATGATAAACATATCATAATTGTTAATTATTATTTTTTATGATCACTAATTGCAAAGCATTCATCTTCTATAAACCGAAATCTTATCAGATTTTATCTCTCTTTGTATATATACAACTTTACAATGTAACTAAACACAAAAGTCTATGATGGCAAAATGGCATGTGAAAAGAAGTTGGAGAATCAAAGAGCCGCCAGCAAAGGTTAATTAGATACTCAATTTTTTTTTGTTCTTGAAAAATTTAAATAATTCTAATGCTTTATAAATTAAATTTGAAAAATTGTACTATTGTAGCAAATTTGTTAAGAAAGCGATAACGATCCAGGTAATTTCGTGTGTTGTTTCTTTTATTAAGTTTTTTCCAAAATTTTTGTTGCTTCTAGCACATTAATATCATATATAATAACCAATAGCCCTCTCATCTTCCTCAATTTTCTCTATAAAAACCACTCAAAATCTCACATTTTCCCCATCTCATTCCAATGACTCTTCTTCACAGATAAACTCAAAAACATCCGAAAGGTGAGGTATTGGATGGCATTTGGAGGTGAGAGTAATTTCTATAGATGTTTTTTAATATTTGGTTGAATAATTTTAATCTTTAATTTTATTTTTTTGTTATGATGATTGCCAAATGCCTCTTGAAAAAAGCCTTGCATCATTCTGTCCATTTTTTCTTTGTTAAAAAAGGAAGTTTTTGAAATACAATTGAGAAACATTTGGTGCTCTTTTTTTTGAATCTAATATATATATTTTTTGTTTAAGTAAAGAATGAAATTCAGATGTAGAATGAAACTCAGATGTTGTTTCTGCTGCAATTGTTGATGTTGTTTATCACACCGTTTTTGGATGTAAAAGGGAGGGACGTCCCTTCCTTTTCTTCTTCTTTGCCATGGTGGTTGTTGATTGTAATTCACCACCCATCCTTACGTAAAAAAGAAGTTGATCATTATTTTATTTGTTTATATATATATATATATATATATATATATATATATATATATGAATAATCGATATATAATTATGGGGGGATAGGGTTGTCAGGTGTGAATCCTTCGCTGTCGATGTGGATGGATATATATATATATATTGAAATAATGTGGAGGGATTAATATCAACCGTACAGGCATGTTTAATTCTATACATATTAAGATTTATATCGAGGTGGGGTTGGGTTCAAAATTGGTGCAATAATAATACAATCAATCTGAAGGTTTTACATTCTTTTCCTATTCTTTTCCTATTATTATTATTATTATTATTATTATTAAATGGGTGCAAAATAATACAATGAATCAGAAGGTTTTACTAATAATACAATGAATCGAAGGTTTTATATTTCTATATTTATATCTAATCATCAATGAGATAATTAAAAATTGAAAAGACAATCATATCATCAATATGAACTGCAGTATCTTATTGTCTTGAAAATCATCAATGGGATAAATGGATAATTAATAATTTTCTATAATAAAGTTAATTTTATTTGATGAGAATAAAATTAAATTTCTAATAGTCCAAAAGGAGGGTTGGTATGTAAATTGATTATTCATGGTTTTATTCATTTTTCTACTCTTCGTTTCTTAATCTATGTTTCAGAATTGCAATTATTTAAATGAAGTTTTTGTATTCCTAAAGCATGATAATAGTTTTTAATAAAACCCGTGCGGGTTCTTAGGCTAGTAAATTGTAATGTTAACGGGAAAGATTTTAGTTTCTTTTTGTTTTAATTCCGTTTTAATTTTTAAATCTTTAATTTTTATACATTATTTGATTGAAATCTAAGGTCTAGTAATTGAATATAATCCAATATAGTAACCGAACCTATATTTAATATGACGTCTCTATATCACTTCAACATTCAATATCATTTCAATTTTAACGATTTTCCTTTACCTCTCTAATCCTTTCCACTTCTATTTTATATAATTTTTGTTTTCTTAAAGTTGATATGAATCAAGTTACACTATCATGGATTTGTCGAGACCTAACGAGAACAATAACTACATAATAACATAGAATATAACTGTCACAACTCATAAGTGACAACCAAAGTCGGCCATGGGCTGGGGCTTTAGGGGCGCCGGCCCAAGGCCCATCATTTTGTGTGTCTTCAACTACATGTGATGATTTAAAAAAGGGCAAGTGATGAGTTCAATTGTTCAAAGGATATTGCTTGAGTACTGATCAGTACCCAAGCCATATTGACCACCACTCATTGCTTGCCACAAAACCCAAAGTAAGTAGAAAAATGAAAAAAGTGAAAGAGTTTTGCAACATGACAACACCCTATTGGGTGGCATCAAGTGGTCATAATAGCTTGGGTATTGACCGGTCATTACCCAAGCAATTTCCTTGTTCAAATTCATGTGATAAAGTTCAAATATTAATGAAATCCACCAGAAGGAAAAAACATCCCGTTTTACACTATAAGACAAAAAAAGCAACTAGTTTTATATTTTATTATTTTTTTGTAATCATTACTTTTCTTCTTTTTAATATTTAATCATATTTTTTCTCACCTCAAACCTCTCTCTTTGACTCTCTTTCACTATAATCTCAATTCTTCGCTCTTTCTCTCTTTTTACATTCTCTCAATATCTCATCTCAATCTCTCAAATCTCGCACTCTCAATATCTCATTTGAACAATTGCAAATATTTGAAGGTATTTTTGGATTATTATATAATTCGAAGAAATTACTTTCGTTTGATGATAATAAATTTAAAGAATGTTGTGTAAATCTTGAATGTGCTCTAAAACATGAAACATTTTTTTTATATTGATTCAAATGATTTATTTTCTGAACTGAGAGTGTTACAAGTTATTTTACCAAGAGAAAAAAAGACTGTCATTGAAATCCTAGAGTTTGTAAAAGTTTCGGATTGTTATCCGAATGTATCAATTGTTTATAAAATATTATTGACTATACATGTAACTATAGCATCCGCAGAAAGAAGTTTTTCTAAATTAAAAATGTTGAAATCTTATTTGCGGTCAACTATGTCACAAGAAAGGTTAAATGAGTTGGAAATCTTGTATATTGAAAATGAAATGTTGAAAAAGATTGAATTTGAAAATATTATTAATTAATTTGCTTTTCAAAATGTTAGAAGAAGACATTTCCAATAATGTTTTGATATTATTTACCTTGTTGTGATTTTATTTTATTTTTAATAAAATTATTATTTTCGGGTTAAATATGTAAAAACATTTTATATATAGTATATATATTAAAAAAACTATAAATATACACATAGGCCCATTTTTAACATGTTCGTCTCGGCCCCAAAATATCAAGACCAGCTCCGGTGACAAGTGACAACAAAGGAGAGATCTCATACACATAATTTAATTAGTAAAAGTGGTATTCAAGCCTCATCACATATGTGAAAAGAAGAACAGTGTCGAACCACCTTCTTTTTTTTTTTTTTTTTTTTTTTTTTTTTTCTTTTCTTTCAAGGCAGACAGACTCAAACTCAAATCTTTGTAAGATAGGCATAGGCTTGTGCATATGAATAAAGTAAATAAAGTTATTGTATTTTTTGTATTTAAAATAAATAAATTGAATGCGAATAAAAGAAAGAATGAATTACACAACCTCCCCTGAGGTTTGCTAAAATACACACGAAAACAACTTTATCATTAACTGACACTCACTTCCCCTCCCATTTGTCAACGTCCGTTACATTTAGCCGTTGACCTTGTCAGACCGTATAAAAGTCCAAAATACCTCTAAGTATGTCTATTTACTTGTATAACCCCAGAAAAAGAGAAAAACTAAAAAATTAAATTTAAAATTAAAATATATAAAAAACTAATTAAATAATAATAATAATAATTATTATTATTATTATTATTATTGTTAAATGAATTAAATTTAAATTTTTATTTTAAAAATAACAACAAATTAAATTTTTTATTTTTTTAAAAAAATGCTGGTCTAGCTATTTCACCACCACCACCATCATCATATCATCATATTACCACCACCACCATTCAATCAAACCAATCATCATCATCAAAACTACCACCATCAAGATCAAACCCACCAAACCTCCATCTCCCTCCCTCACTCACTCTCTCACACAACTGGACTCGAAAAATCATGTATTGGTTTAAGGCATCGGTCGTCGGCGCGGCTGGTTTAGGGTAAGGGATCCATGTATCGGTTCCAACGGGTTCTCACGTGAGCCTCCTCCTTGTATTGGTTCCAACGATGATGGATGTGGCGGCGACGACGACGACGATAGCTGCAAGCAATGGTAGGTGTTGGGTAGATGGGTTCAATTTTTGAGGGTTTTTTTTTTTTCTTTTGGATAAATTTTTGAGTTAATGTTAAAGTTTTGTTGATTTAGATGTTGTGGAGGTTGCTTTGAATGGGTTTTTGGTGTTGTGGATTTCGATTCCAGCTTGTATATGTGTTGGAATCTAATTTCAATTTGTATTTGTGTTGGAATCTGATTTCAATTTGTATTTGTGTGGGATGATGAGGAAGATGATGGTCGATGATGGTGATGGTCAATGATGAGGAAGATGCTGGTGATGGTCGATGATGATGATGGTTGTGGTATGATGATGACGATGATGAGGTTGTGGGACGATGATGAAGAATAATAAGTTTTGATTTGGTATGGTATGGTTGTATGAACTGAGATTGCACAGATGAATGGATGGAGAATATATGATTTGTGAATATATGATTAGATTTGGATGGGGATTTTTTCTGTAATTGATTTGTGATTTTTTTTTGTTTTTGAAATTATTGAATTATATGAATTATTGAAGAAGTTTATGACATGTACAGTTCAATATAAGTTGAAAGACGATATTACCCTTCTTGATATGGTCAACGACTAAATGTAATGGACATTGACTGATGGGAGGGGAGATGAGTGTCAGTTAATGATAAAGTTGTGTTCGTATGTATTTTAGCAAACCTCAGGGGTGGTTGGTGTAATTCATTCTAAAAGAAATGTAAGAACTTAAAAGTCGAAATAAAGTTGAAAAATGGGGTAGACAAGGAAAAGAGAAGTGACATTGAAAGAGAGAGTGAGGGGAGTCGTTAATTCTGATGGTACAAATCTTTGTGAAGGGCCCACAAAACAAATCCCACATATTATTATTATTTTGTCAGTCAAGAGTCAAGAGACTTAAGACTGCCATCTCCTCCATACAATTTGTGGGTATGGAGACAGAAGTGGAAAGAAGGGAAAAATGGGAGCAAAAAGGAAAAATGGGAGCAAAGATTTGTGGGTGGGATCCACCAATTTTAATCCTCCCAAAAGTGGGATGAAATGGGAGGAAAAGAAGGCCTGCTTGTGGTTTGACTTAAAATTACAATTTTGATCATTTTTTTAATATATAAAATATAATGTAAGGATAAAAAGATCATTCCTTTCCTTCATGCTTACCAAACAGTTTAAGGGAAAATCATTTTCTTTTCTTTTCCTCATGTTTTCTATCCCTCCAAATCTTTCTATCCTTCCTATTTTTTTTTTTCCTCCCTACCAAACACACCCTTAAAGCCTCCTCTAGTCCTTTGCCCTATGCATTCTCTACAACAGAAAGAAGACAATTTTGTATGCCACTACCATTTATTGAATTTGCCTTCCTAACTTTTGTCCATATTTATGTACGATCTCCCATCTAATAAATTTTACATCATGCATGTGCCCAAATATGAAATATCCCCTTAATGTGAGTAATGTCATATGTGTATGCTTCCTACACTTAATGTCATGCTCATATTCAATTAGCTAGTGGCATGTATATAATATAGCCAATAACATACGAATATTTTCAAATTTGGTAAAATAAAATAAAAAAGGTAAAAAAATTAAAAAAAAGCTGGGCCTTAGAGGGCATGGCCCTTCCAAAACCTCACGGTGGGGAAGTCGAGAATATTGTGCATCGGATCTGGATCCTCTGCCAGGGGAAAAGCCACGATGTTATTGTAGGGTGGGCTAATCATTAAAAAAAATGAACATTGACGATACGAGAAAATTACATTAATTGAAAATTAAATATACACTTAGATAAGAGGGGACATAATGGTACATTACTCCTCAAAATTCATATACTAAACAAAATACATAAACCTTTTTAAAAGATAAATACTAAATAAGAAATAAACACGCAATAAGAAATTTTAAGAGAGATGAAAGTTTGTCTGCTTGGAACGTGTGTTGTATTTTGTTTATGTCTGATACTCTAATGTGTTTTACTTTTTGTGTTTAGTTAGGTTAGTTTGTAAATAGAATTGTAAATTAAGGGTGATTTCATAAGAATATAATATAATAGCAATAAATATAATTATTATACTCTAATACAAGGGAAGAAAATGTAATTATATATGTATTAACTTTACAAAAATTTCAAAAAAGTTAGCCTGGGCTACAGCCTAGGCTAATTATCAAATGCCTACGCCCCTATCCTCTGCTGATATGATCTTTTTCCTGATCTAAAACACTTGTAGAAAATAATTTACGTTTAAAGATAAAAGAAGTAAAATAAATAAATAAATAAATCTCAACCATCTATTACACATGTCATCAGAACTATAAAAATCGGGATAAAGATCAGATCGATCGAGGATCTAAATTCACTACAAAAAAGTGACATATTGTGACAAAAATTATTTGTCACTATAAGCAAAGAAATTATCACAATTTCAATATTGTGACAAAAAAAATGTCACTAACAATTCATCACTTTTGCCTCTGTTACTAAAAGTATTTGTGACCGTTTTTTGGTATTTGTCACAAATCATAACTTTTAGTGACATATTATTACTTGATGATCGAGTGATCGGTCATTTATTGTATATGTTTTTTATCCCCATTCCTCCAATCAATCGCTTGTTCCTTGAGTTTTTTTAGGGTTTAATCTGTGTATTTGAGCATTTTCAGGTTATTGGATCTAATTGAGGTGTTTGAAGAATTTCTGAAGAAAAGAGCTATTTTTGAAGAGTTTAGGGGCTTTTGTGCAAATTGGCCAATGGCTGCCCAAAACGCTGCTATTTTATTCGCAACGCTGCAGCAACGGGTAGTGGATACCACTACCCATGCCATTGCCTTGTCACTCTCAAAGCCACAGCGGTTCTCCGTCTAGCGAGAAGACCGCTGTCAATACCGCTGCGGCTATCTTAGCGGTTTGACGATTCCGTGAAATTTCTGGAGTATTTCATGTTGAAAACTTGGAAAGCTATATATTGAGAAGAGGCTAGGACTTTTTGGGCTCTTTCGCTCTCTCGTTCACTAGACCAGTTACCAGGATACAAATCATCACACCAATTTCATATCCATCTTGACACATCGAAGATTCAAAGACGAAGAAGAAGATTTCAACATCGAAGATTGGAAGAATTTATTGAAGCTTTTCAATGGGTTTTATCTTTTCTACCTCTTGTCTTTTTATTTCCGCTATGTGTAACTAAATCCATACTAGGGAATCAATGTGAACCTCTATGAATACTCTTTATTAGAATTGATTATATTTTCTTAATTCAAGTTTTGATTCATTCAATTCATCTTAAGTCATAATTCTTTATTCTTGTTAATGTATAGTCTTATGCTAGGCCTGAATTGAGGGTTGTTTAATAATTTAATGGTTGAGATGCACGTGGGTTTCACCATTCTCAACCAATTTTCAGTTGAATGAGTAAAATTACACGCCCCAAGTTTTTGGACGTAAGTTTGGTTTACTTGTTCTTTCGCTTAATGGGTTTTTGGTTGAAATTTATATCTCAAGTTTTTGAAGTAAATTATAATTGAAAATACTTGATTCATTCTAGGACCATACAGTAACAATCATACTTAATTTAAGAACGAACCCTTAACTTGATTAACATCTTTTATCAAAGTCAATTCGAAGCATTGAGTAAACATAGTTGGGGAGCACTGATGACCTAGTCCTCTCACCTCTTGATCACATTCACACATTCTTGTTAATTGCTTTCTTAGTTTAATTCTGTTTCAATCAAATCAATCAATCAAAATCTCTTGGATACTGTTAATTGCTTAACTTTAATTAGGACTAGTTTAATCAGTAAATCACTTTTCCTCGAGGAAACGATCCCTACTTGTCGCTATACTTATCTCACGATCCATGCACTTGCGAGTTAGGTTTTTATAACACGATATTATCCATCATCGAGCCATTGCAATACTAGATTTTGGTCTCCCTTTCCGTGGATTTTGTTCGATTCTCAAATAAAATCGAGTGTCTAATGGCTGGATTGAGGCTTTTTGCAGGCTAATATTGATAGCAGGGGTGTTTTGGTATTAAAGAAAAGATTATGGGTCTTAAAGTGCAAAAATTGGGAAATCGGTGCTTTGATGAAGTGTTGTCGCGGTTCATGTGCCGTTTAGCACGGCCGTGGCACTTGGGCGACAGAACTTCTCAAGTGGTGCCGTGGTTGAAGTGTCGCGGTTAGACAACCGCGGCAGTCGAGTGACAGAAACTTCCTAGGCTTGCCGCGATTCAACTGCCGCCTAGACCAACTGTAGAAATGCTGACCGCGGCAGTCCGTCTTCTTGTCTTCTAGAAGGAATCTTGCCCTATTTTGGATCCCATATAAATACCTCTCTTTAGTTTTTAGATCCAGATGACCTCAGACACGAAAATCACCCAAGCTCCAACCTTTTTACATTCTTTCATCATCCATTTCACATATTTCCCTCTACACATTATTTCCATCCATCTTTGAAAGTTTTGCAAGCAAGAGGAAGAGAATTCTCAAGAGGAAGCTCTCACAACATATGGGTTTTCTCTACTCTTTTGTTTTCCCTTCTCTTTTTCCATTGATGAGTAACTAATTCTCTAGCTAGGGGATTAATGTAACCATACTGGACTACTCTATGTAATTAATTAGTCTACCTTTTAATTCATTTCGAAATTAGTCTCTCTTACTTGATTAGTTTGTGTTTGCCTACTACTCATATCATTTTGTGGCCTCAATTGATGTGGGTTTGTAGTGTAGACTATCTATGGAATTGAGTTTTGGTGTGAATGGCCTTTCCACCTTAACACCAATTATAAGCTTAGTAATTGAGAAAGATAATATATGCACAGCCTTGCTATGTTGTCTTGGCTTAGAGTTTTATGAAAATATTAGGTGATGCTCATTGCATGTCACATGGCCTTGTGTGAGCAATGGGAAGAATCTAGCTCTTAATTGTGTAATCTTAAACAAGCCCTAAAATCGGATTAAAGTGCTTAACGAGACTAAGTAAGAACATAGAGTGGTCTAAAAAGGTTGCATTGATTCCCTAGTACTTTCTTTCTATTATTCACTTCTTGTGTGCTTGTTGTGGTGTTTAGTTTAGTTTTTGGTGACAAGATTGCATTTTTATTTTGCAAGTTTACATTTTTAGTTTAAAGTTTACATTTTTAGTTTAAAAGTTGCATCTTTAGTCATTTGTAAGAAATCAAACCATTTTCCAAACCCCAAAGCATTATGCAATTTAATTTTCCCGCACTTAGAGTAGATTTTTCCTAAGCTAAGTAGTTTCAACCACTTGAATCACCGATCCTAGTGAACGAACTTTAATTTTAAATTGAAAGTAAATTCTTTACTGCATCACTTGACCTTAATTAGTGACAAAATAAAAATTGTGTCACTAAATTTATATATAGTGACAATTAACTGTTTCAAGATTTTGTCATTATACATCTTCTCAGTGACAATTTATTGTTTTTAAATTTTGTCTCTATACATAAACTTATCAACAATTAATTATTTAAAAATTGTCACTATACACAAACCTAGTGACAGTTAACCATATGAAAATTATGTTTGTTTTACATAAATTTAGTGAAAAATTAACAAGAAGATAACAAGTTACAAATTCAATCAGAGTTAATATAATGGTCCATTCAACTATCATTAACTACAAGAAAACTTAAATACAAAAAGTACAATAAGGGATAGATAATCAGAACACAAGAAAGAAATGAAAAAAGAAAAAAGAAAGTGAAAAAAAATATATTACAAAATTGTTAATGTGCATACACCAATTTACTACAAATTTCAAGATAAATGCATTACATCAATTATATCCTGATAACCATCAATTACATCAATTTGATTCTTCAAGCATCAATACTAGAACACTTTCATCAATGAAAAGATCGGAATAAACTTTTTCGTCTAGATACTATCTGTAATAGATGAAAGTATATTATTAACACCTCAATTAGATATATATATATATATATATATATATATATATATTCAATAATGCCGCATTAAACAATTAGTTGTTCCATAAAAATCAAACAATTAGTATGCACATCTATTGATATTGACATATACTATGGAAATCTAAGAAAAAAACAACTATAAATTATGAAATAATAATTATGGGTTCCTGAAAAAAATTAAAAACATATTAAAGTTAAGAATCATTCCTAAATATAAATATAAAATTCTTTATATAACATACATTGTGATTCATTGTGCATCTCCTTCGTATGAACCAGTGGCATGCTTAGCTAATAACGGTGTAGTGGACGACCAAACTCTTAGGTGAATGATTTAATATTTTTGTCTTAATGATCATTTGTCAAAACTCTTAAAAAAATCAAGAAAATAATCACTTTTGTCCAATAATGTCCTAAGTAAGGACATGAAAAGACCAAAAGATTTTAGAAGGGCAAGATTCAAGAAAAGAAAAGAAAAAATCCCTAACAAATTATCTCAAAAGCCCCTACAATTTCTGACCAATCAGAATCGGTACATTTCTGATTTCTTTTCTTGTCAAGTTATCACACCAAACCAACCAAACACTTAAATTTTGGTTTTTTTATGGGAAAATTGCACTAATATCCCCTAACTTTAGGTGAAATTGAACCTACAAACAAAAGATCGATTTATTGCACAAACCTCCCCTAGATTTCGTTGACCAAACGTTTGACTAATGACAAGTTAGCGGTTGGAAGGGCAAAATAGTCTTTCAAGAATGATATTAAATAAATCCCATCATCATCTTCTCTGAACCCAAGCCCTAAACTAAACTTAAACAATAAATCCTAACCACCACCGCCACTCCAAACCCACCGTAGTCACACCAACCACCGCTCTCAATATCCTTATTCTTGTCGCTCTTGATCTCCTCCTTCTTGTCGCTCGATCTCCTCTCGCCGTTGATTTCCTTCTTTTTCTCTTACCATTTCTCTTATCCCTATTCTTTCCTTTGAGTTTTGACAAAGGGTGGCCGCCGCTATAAGGTGAGATGATGGATGTTTCGTTGCGACGACTTCTGTATCTCAAGCAAAGTAGATCCATCTTTAACATCATCATCTTCAAACCACTCAAACTCGACGCCTTCAAACCATTGCCACCATCATCATCGTGGCGGCGGGGGAGAATGGGAGGGCTTCGCTCTTGATGGCAGCCATGAGTTTTTAAGTGGCTATGGTGGTTGCCGATGACGGGAAAATAGCGAGAGATAGAATCTGGGTTCGATTGATTTGGGTGGTGAGGTTTTGAGTGGCTGATGGTGTTTGGTGGTTGGAGTAGTGGTGTTTGGTGGTTTAGGGTTTGGGTTTGGGTGGTTTCTAGATTCAATTGGTTTGGGTGGCTGATTGTGTTTGGTGGTTTGAGTGGTGGTGTTTGGTTGATTTGTAGGTTTGAATGTTGTTGGAAAATGAAGAACAGAAGAAGAAAGTTTGTTAAGATTTTTATTTTTATTTATTTATTTTATTTTATTATTAATTAGATTTGGTGGAGATCTAGATTGGATCTCTAACAAATCCAAATTTTAAATTTAAATTTTTGTTATTTTTTAATAATCTAAATATTTATAAGAAGGGTAAATTTGACTTTTTAAGTGTCAAGGCTAGTCAACAGTTAATTTTAACTGTGGTCAACGCTTGGTCAACGAAATCTAGGGGAGATTTGTGTAATAAATCGATCTTTTATCTGTAGATCTAATTTTACCTAAAGTTAGGGGATATTAGTGTAATTTTCCCTTTTCTTATTTACTTGGTGGGGGCCCACCCCCCAATAATGTTAATGTGTACGTTTAACAGTTACGTACTCTCTCGTAAAAGAGTTGATGATGATTGATGCTTTTGTTCTTGGGATTTAGTGTCTGACAAAACAAGCTAGTTTCAAGTTTTTGGGTCTTAGATATCTGTTATCTACTTACTTCAGTAGTAGCCAAGCTTAGCTACCAATGCTTTGAAAAACAAAATTATATATATATACAGATTTTTTATTATCAGTTCGTCCTGACAATAAATATATCAAGATAAAAAATATGGACCACTAGATTTACATACTTTGATTTAAAGTGTATGCAATTGTCAAAACTTCTCCATAATCTGTGGTCCACACTCTTCGTCCTGATATATTTATTGTTAGGACGAACTGATAATAGAAAGACTATATATATATATATATATATATATAACTTCATCAGTGCACACTGATATAACTTCGTCAGTGCGCACTAATATAACTTCATCAGTGCGTTAGATGTGGATCATTAGATTTACATACTTTAATTCACATATTTTGATTCTAAATGTATGTACACTTGTCAAAACTTCTTCATAATCTATGGCTCACATGCAATGCACTAATGAATTTTTTATCAATGCACACTGCGGAGAAAAGAATTTTTATCAATGCACTTATTAAGGGATCGTTTGTTTTTTTACATTTAAAATTTAATGGGTCTGAATTGAAATTATTAAATTGTTTCGTTTGTTTTTTTTTAAGTGGTCAAACAACTTAAAAATACCAAAAAAAAAAAAAAAAAAAAAAAAAAAAAAAAAAAAAAAAAAAAAAAAAAAAAAAAAAACTTAAAATAAAAAGTAAGAAATACTGACTTTTAACTTAATTCTAAATCACTGGATTACAATTAAAATATTCTCTTTCAAGTCTATCTTTTGAAAAAAAGATATATTTATAAATTTATCCTAATTTGATATGGTGTATAATTCATTATTTTAATATATTTCTTATTTTAACCTCTTTTAAAAAGGAAAAAAAAAAAAAAAAAAAAAAAAACTCTAATCACATCTCATAGAAACCGGTGCATATAATTTAGGAACCTATTTCAAAAAACATATATATATATATATATATATATATATATATGGTTTCCGGTGCATATGATCCAGGAAACCAAAAAAAACAAAAGGGTTAATTAGCGAAAATAGCCCATCCCAACAACCACTCTCTAGGAAATAGTCCATTGGGAAAAAAAGTGCATATATAGCCGCTTTGCCAACCCGATTTACGACTATGCCCTTAAGTGGCCCTCAAGTGGAAATTCCCTAAATACCCTCGGTCAATGTTTGAGCAAATAAAACTTGATTAAGTTTACTATATTACCCTCCCATTCTGATTCCCCACAAATGGACTAAATTACCCTCTAATTTCCCACAAAAACTTTGCTTTGTACGAATACAAACGGTTACAACAACAACCAGAAAACCCAAAGTGAGAGGAAGGAGAAACAGAAGGTCACTGTTGCCGTGAAGGTCGTCGTTGCCCTCATTGCCATCGCCGTCGCCGTCGCAGAAACTCTGCTCTGTGTGAAATCGCAAACCCAAAACCCAAAACTCTGCTTTGTGTGAAATCGCAAACTCAGACAACTTCAAACCAGAAATAGAGAGAGAAAGGAGAAGCACAAGGTCGCTGTTGTCACCGTCACGACGCCGTCGGCATTGAAGGAAGCACCCAAACCTAGACAACAATAAAGAAATCGCAAACCCAGACAACAACAAACCAGAAATTGAGAGAGGAAGGATAAGCAGAAGGTCGTCGTTGTCCTCGTCACTATTGCCGTCGCCGTCTGTCGCCGTCGCCATCGGCATTGAAGGAAGCACCCAAACCCTAGAAAACGCAAACCAAATTAAAGGTAATAATTTGTTGAAAATTGTGTTTTTTATTGGAGTTAGTTCTTGTATGTTGTTAGGTTTATAGTTTGTGTTGGCATTAATTCCATATCAAAACGTGTTTATCTTGTAATGTTTAGTGGTTCATATATTGAAGATTTAAGAAGACGAAGAATGTCTCAACCACAATTCTTGCAAGAAGCCGGCATTAAAGAGATATGTGCATCATTGATCATCAAAGGTAATATAAGACCTCATATCTCTTACAAGGCTAGGCACACACACACACACACATGGCCTAGGCGAATGGTTAGACATAGACTCTAAAAGAGCGGGGTACACGGGAGGTGTATGCACTCTTGAGGAATTTCTAATCTTCCATCGATGTTGGTTTTGTGTGTTGTCCAATATATGGTGGTTTCGCATCATTGAGGGATCTCATACTTTCCAATAGGGTTGGGTATACTTAGACTCCACTAGGTTAGGTGAGCTAAAGATTGGTCACTTTGTGGATTCTCTATTTTTATCATCCAATATATATAGTACCCTAATGGTTGTATTTCAACCCATGGATTTTTCCTCCTTGGAGGTTTTACCACGTTAAAAAAATCTCTTGTGTTAATTCTTCCTATCTCTACCTTTTATATTTTATTTGTATATATTATTATCTTGTTTCATATTACTCACTTGTGATGTATAGTGAAGCAAGTATTTGTAAAGTGTGATTTGTGAATTCATTCTTTATATCATTTTTGTATATTTGATTCTTTTGTATATTGTAATTTTTGTATAGTGATATTTGATCACTCTTGTAACTAGTTGAACATCTATTGAAATACAAGCTTTATTTGTTGTTGTGTTTATTTGCTTTTATACCTCACACAACTAGGTGATATACTTAGACCTTGTGCACATGATTATATTCTCATATTGTCTATGTATGTCTTTCTTGGATTATTTTATTGTGTGTAAGGCTACCTTAAGGGACAAACGAGAGTTTGTTTAAGGGATTGGAAAAATGTGTAAAAACCTATTCATCCCCCCTCTAGGTATGCCTTAAGCAATTTAACTACGTTTGTATACTTTCAATTGGTATCAGAATGGGTCGTCGGACGGCACTCGACGAGATCCGGTTTATACTTACGTGTAAATTGCTTAGGTTTTTTGTGTCATAGTTGTCCTCCTTTATTTGTTGTGGAAAAGGTTCTTCTTGTTTTTCATTGCATTTGTCTACTAACAACTTTGTTTATAAGCTTGAAAGAGTATTAGTTACAAAAGCAAAGAAGAAGATGTTCTTGTGTTCCAAAGGATGATCAATTTAGATTTGATCACTTACTCAAGCAACATAATGAAGAAATCCACATGGAGTGATGATGTCTCTAGTGACGAGGAGAGCTCAAGTGATGAGTCTTCTAGTGAAGAAGAGTTGGTAAGCAACTTTGTTGCATTCATGACCTCTCACTCTATCCTAGAGGATGTATGTCAAGATTTGTTGGATGAGGAGGTTGATCCAAATCATTAAGAGCGCTTAAGATGATTTGATCAAGCTACAAGTGGATGAGTTTGTCTCAACAACTCGGAGGCTCTTAGGTGAAAAGAATGCTCTTGCCAAGAAGCTTTGTGAAGTTGAGGGTATTGTGCTTGAAAAGGATAGGATCATCTCTAATATGTCCTTAGGAAGCTCAAGTGACACGGTAGTTGAGGAGAAGCTCATAGAAGCATCACTTCCTACAAGCGAAGTCATTGTTGAAGAAAAAGCTCCTAAGAAGAGACGTTCCAAGAAGAAGAACAAGTTAAGGTACCCCTTGAAACTCTCATTTGTGCTTCTCCAACTCCGGAAGGTAAAATCTCTCATTTTGTTCTCATATGTCATTTTTGCAATACCTTAGGCCATATCAAGCCCAAGTGCTATAAATTCATTGAATATTGCAACATAGAAAATGCATCTAGGAATAGAGAGATTAGACCTCATTTTATGCATGCTAAAGCTTTTGAATATGGAAAGCATGATAACCTCTCAAAGCATGTTAAGAATGTCCGGAAGGTGAAGAATACATATCCTTCAAAATTTGACAATGCATGCGTTGCTAACAATGTTAAGAAAAAGAGTATTAATGATATTATTGTGAATCAAGTTGTGGAAGAACTTTACTCTAGGTTCAACATTGTGGTCAAAGAGAATCTTGATGATGTTCGTGTATGTCCACCCAAGACAAAATTTGTCAAGGGTGAGTGCTTTTACCATTAGTGTAAGTTGTACATGTGAGTTAGCTTTAAGTCTAGTGTTGTTGTTGTTAAGAAGCTTAGCTTGTTTGCTTTGTATCTTTTCAACTTGACATGAACTTAGCTATCTCATATTGATTGTTATGACAGTCAAAATTTGTTGATTAACTTTTGAGAAGTTTTTTTTTAGAATCTATATGGTGACATTAATGTTAAGGCTTTTAGAGAAAGTCATTTTTTTTTTTTTTTTTGAGTTGGATTACATTGTCTTTAGTCTCTTGGAATCGACACACCTATAACTTATAGTCATGAGGACTTACAAGCCAAGAGGACTCATAAAAAGGGTGAATAGATTGTATTTGGTGAAAATAGCTTGCGAAGGTATCTCTATATCATATTGCTTGCTTACTTGATTTTTCATCTATCAACTCATTGTTTGTATCACTTTCATGAAGCATGTCATAATTGAGAACTAGTAGAGTGTTTATATGGTCCTCTTTGACATTTGCTAGTTTAAGATCTTTTGGTAATAAGTGTTCACATTGATCTTATTCATGAAGTGTGTTGTTATTTGTATGATTGTTGAGTGGCTAATTTTTGAATAATGTGAGCTTCATATTCTTTGATAGCTACTCTCTTGAGAAGTAGAGATCTTAAGTAAGTCTCTTTACTTCCTTCTTGATCATGTGCTTTTAAGCCTTAAATTTTGGTTTCAAAAATTGCACTTTGCTTCTCTTGTATGTTTTGTTAAGTATGTTGAGCTTGATTGATGTTAGCTTTGGATACACCTTGAAGTCCTATGGACTAGTACATTTAAAAATGACCAATGATTGGTATCCATTTACTTCGGCAACATAGAACTCAACGAGCATCCTCATGGAAAGGGCTACACACCTTGGTTGTGAAGCCGCCCAATGTAGGAAAGGGCTACGCCATTGTGATGAGTGAAAGTCGCCATGAGGAGTATATGTTTTTTGTTAGAAAAATCAAAGAAGTGTTGAATTGAATCATTAAAAAAAAAAATTCTTTGATTCAAGCCTAAATAAAAAAAAAGGCTTATGGAGTATAGTTGAATAATCAAATGAGCTCGGGTTGACAAATAGAAATGGGTTGACAAGCCACATGCACACACGCACACTCACATGTTGATATCTATTTTCTTTATAAGCAAAATTTCGGATGATAACCGGTTTGACCTTTTTATGGAAAGGCCTAAGATGAATAGATGTTGAAAGTGTTTGCATGCTTGATTATTAAACTACTTCTTTTCATATACTTGAAGCAAAATCTTCACACACTCACTTTTGCTTAATTAGTATTTTGATACTTTAGCAATTTTCGATGACATATGAGAGTGATTGAAAATCTTGATGTAACTCTCTTAGATATGTGAAGCTTATTTGCAAATCTAATAAAATTGCTTGTGATGTGATTGTGTGGTGATTTTTGTGAACATTTGTCTATCTTGATTTTAGATGAGGCACTTGTCAAGGGGGAGCATAATATGCTAAATTCTTGTTCTCTTTTATGACATGTTCACATGTTCTTCAAAGTTGTTGTTTGTTGGCATTATTCTTATTTTTGATAATTCATGAAGATGCTATGATAAATTCTTATATGCATGATGATTTGTTGAATATAATGTTTTGCCTTTGTATATGTTTATTGGTTACTAATTTGTTTCTATGTTTCCTCTCACCTTTTGTTTTTAGTGTTTTTGTGTTACAAGATCATGGGCAAGGCGAAGAAGGTTGGTGGTAACACTTCTTCTATTCCCGTTGACAAGTCTAAACCTTCACTTTCTTCCAAGGTTTCCAAAGCCAAAAATGTGAAGGATTTGGGAATATTTGGTAGCAAGAAGATCATTCAAGAAAGAGGTATAGATTTGAACTCTTGTATTGATTCTTATGTTTAAAAGGTGCTTATGGATAGAAAATGGGGTCCTTGGATTGACATGTTAGGAGTTTCTAATGAGACCATGGTTAGAGATTTTTATCATGCTTACAAAGGAAGTTCTATCGTGACTAGTGCCCTTTTGGACATAAGGAAAGTTGTCTTTAGAGTTTGTGCTAGGAAGGTGAATGAATTTCTAGACTTGCCCGATGATATTGAATCGGAATTCCTTGATGTTGATATCTTGGAAAACCTTGATTTAATGGATAGAACTCTATGTGATGATATTAATTTTGTGTGGGGGAAACGTGCTTATATTAGACAAGGTGAGTTGACAAAAATTAGTGCATTTTGGCATTTATTTGTGTGCTCCAATCTTGTTGGCTCTACTAATGCTTCGGAGCTTAATAGAGACAAAATCAAGATTGTATATGCCTTGGTGACTAACAAACCTATAAATCTTGGTGAATTGCTTGTGGAACAAATTGAGATTGCGGCTTGTACTAGTCGTTTGGATAAGAAATTGGCATTTCCGGGATTTATAACTCAATTATGCTTAGCTAAAGGAGTGAGGAATCTTGATGATGATGTTATGTTTCCTCCCGTAGAGAAGTTGAGTGAGAAACGTGTGGCAACTATGTCATACAAGGACAAGGGAAAGTCTAGTGATGTGTTTAGGCTTTTTGGTGAATCTCTTGATTCTAGCCATGTCCCTAGCTCACCCGCTCTTCCTAGTTGGGCTTTAAAATTGAGGAATGAGGTTGAAGAGTCTCGTAGGTTGATTGAGGCGTCACAAAGGAAGATTGAAGACCTTAGTGCCAAGTTTGTTGTTCAAGATGAAAGGATCAAAGAGTTGGAAGGAAAATCAACTACAACAAAGCAATATGTGAGATCCTCACACCGCACTACTTTCCTTGGTGGCACAAGTGGTTAGAGAGTTCCTTGAGGTATATTTTCTTACTCTTTCTCTTTGGCTTCATATCATGTCAAAAATGGGGAGAAATATGAGAGATGTGGGAGATATCTAGCTTGCTTAGTCTCATTTTATTTCTTTTTGTTTTAGCATATTTGGTATCAAGTTTGAACTTTATGGCATGTAATATTTTTTTTGTTGAATCTTGGCTAAGAATGCTTATTGGATAGTATGTATTAAGGGGGAGCATACATGATCCATTTAGGGGGAGCATACATGATCCATTTGAACTTAAATGTTTTTATTTTCTTGCCTAAGATTGTATATTGCCATATGTGTTGTCTCTTGGATATTCTTGTGCTTTCAAGTTTATTTTAGGTAATATCAAGAGAAGACCAAGATGAAGTTCAAGACGACTTGTTATAATTTGTGTCTATATGTGTAACTCATTGTGACCAAATTTTCTTTGTAATTGTTTTAGTATATGTTTAGGGGTTTTAACATGGAATTTGCCAAAGGGGGAGATTGTTAGGTTTATAGTTTGTGTTGGCATTAATTCCATATCAAAACGTGTTTCTCTTGTAATGTTTAGTGGTTCATATATTGAAGATTTAAGAAGACGAAGAATGTCTTAACCACAATTCTTGCAAGAAGCCGGCATTAAAGAGTTATGTGCATCATTGATCATCAAAGGTAATATAAGACCTCATATCTTTTACAAGACTAGGCACACACACACACACATGGCATCCTTGTGTGTTCCTTCATGGTTAAACATCATTGATATAACACATTCACATACTTGATAATATATGCTCATGCATTTATACTATCTTGACAAACTTTGCTTATTGCATGTTCTAGGACTATGTCTAGGAAATAGCATATGTGTGTGTCTTTGTGTTTGTATGTTTCTGTATTTTTTTATTTGGACTTGAATATGTTCTATTATGATTCCTTATTGAGTTCTGGTCGTTTCGGTTACTCATTCATAAGGTTTCGAGTCCAAACGATGTAGCTACGCTATTTTTCGTTCTCATTCGTTGAGTTGACTTCATCGTCATTTTCCGAGGATGATTTCTCAACCATTTTTCAAAGTTGTGTAGTCATCATCGTGTGTAAAAGAGTCATGGTTCGTAATCCAAAAACGGATTCGAAATCGGAGTTCGGATGCCTAAGATATGGCTTAAGAACCGAGGGAGCGCGCGTGAGAGGTGTGTGGCCGTGAGGCCACTTGGCCCACGCCGTGAGGGAGGCCGTGGGCCCCACGGCCAGAGGGGCTCTCTACCCCCGTGAGGCCCACGCGCCCCCCACGGCCTGGGGTGATGTGGCCTCACCTGATTGGCCCGGAATCTCCTTCTCTCTCCTCTTTTTATTTCCCTCCTCTCTCTCCATTTGATTTTCAAGAAGAAAAATTACAATTTTCCCGTTAGTCCTCTCCTCTGAATTTTCTCATCTTCCAAACATCATATCTCCCTCATCCGGAGTCGGATTTGAGTGATTCAAATTGGAGAACATTCGTAATTGAGTCCTCTATCATTTCCAAGTGGTTTGGTGGCTGTTTGATCGAGTTTTCTAGTGGTTCCACATAGAAATCCGAACCAGCTGTTGAAACAAAGGTATTGGACTAATCTTTGGGATTTCTTTCTTTTTAACCTTCAATTTGCTTGGGGTTTCTTCTTCTATATGTATGTTTATGTTTGGTAAAAGTTATTGAGAAAGATAGCTTCATAATCATTCTAATTGAAAGTCAATTTATAGACAAATGTGGACTAGTTTCTATGATTATAAGTTTTCACATGTTTGTGAGTTGTATTGTGATTAGAATGGCATCTTAGGTTGTTTGTAACTTGATTGAATCAATTTTGTGATAAATGACCTTGAAATTTGATTTGATCCTTTGATTAATGAAATCTAGGATTATTGAATTTTGTTTGTGTTTTAGAGCAATCTAGGATTTGATTGATTTATATCTTGAATCCTTGCTCTATATTTTTGGCTAGAATATTGATTGATTAAATCTCATATTTCTAGCATTTTATTGTATGTTGATTGCATCTTGAACTTGTACTTCATGAATATATTTTGATTCAAGTGTTGTATGCGTGAATGAGACTTTGAGCTTATGTGTTTGATGTTTCACATGCTTTAGGTTTTATTCTTGTATTTTTCATCTAGACTTTATTACTTGTGATATCACATGTTTAGGTCTATTTGTACCATAGAATGTATTGATCACATATTCTATGTTGATTTGATTGTTTGTATCATTTGCATTCACATGATCACACTAGGAAGTCCTTGTAAAAGGCATGAAGTCTTGGTTAGAGTCGTGTAAGGTTGATAATTAGTGTTGGCATTAATTCCATATCAAAACGTGTTTATCTTGTAATGTTTAGTGGTTAGTAATTGAAGAATTTTGAAGATGAAGGACGTCTCAACCACAACTCATTCAAGAAGCCGGCTTTTAAGAGATTCGGGCATTATTGGTCAACAAAGGTATTCAAGGACCTCTTATCTCTTACAAGGCTAGGCACACACTCACACATATCATTCTTGTGTGTTCCTTCATGATTTAATTTCATTTACATATCACTTTCACACACTTGGCAAAATATGCTCATGCATTCATATTAGTTAATAAACTTTATGTTTTGCATTTTCTAGGACTATGTCCGGAAACTAGCATATGTGTGTGTCTTTGTGTTTGTATGTTTCTGTATTTTGTGTTTAGGACTTGAACATGTTCTTATTTAATGCCTAATTGAGTTCCGGTCGTTTCAGTTACTCATTCATAAGGTTTCGAGTCCAAACAAGTTGACTACGCTACTTTTCGTTCTCTTTCGTTGAGTTGACTTCATCGATGATTTCTGAGATGATTTCTCAACTGTTTTTCAAAGTTGTGTAGTCGTCGTCGTGCGTGAGAGAGTCACGGTTCGTAATCTGGAAACAGATTCAAAATCGGAATTCGGACGCCCAAGATACGGGCTGAAGAACCGAGGGAGCGCGCGAGAGGACAGCCCAGGCCGTGGGCCACATGGGCTGGCCGTTGATGAGGCCGTGGGCCCCACGGCCTGGAGCACTCTCTGCTCCCGTGTGGGCCACACGCCCCCCACGGCCAGGGGGTGATGTGGCACCACATGATTGGCTCCCTTGGCCTCTCTCTCTCCTCCTATTTCTTCCCTCTCTCTCTCCATTTTGAAATCTAAGAAGAAAGATTTCAGTTTTCCCGTAAGCTCTCTCTCCAGCTTTTTTAGATTTTCGAAACACCATATCTTCCTCATCCGGAGTCGGATTTGAGTGATTCAAGTTGGAGAGTGTTTTTATTTGAGTCCTCTAACATCTCCAAGTGGTTTGGTGGCTGTTTGATCGTGATTTCCAGTGGTTGAACACTGATTTCCGAACCAGCTGCAAAATCCGAGGTAATGGTCTCAACTTTGGGATTTCTTGCTTTTTGACCTTCCATTTGCTTGGGGTTTCTTCTTCTATATCTATGTTAATGTTTGCTAAAAGCTATTAGGAAAGATAGCTTGATTATCATTCTAATTGAAACTCAATTTGTGGACTAATGTTGACTAGATTCTATGATTCTAGGTTTTACATATGTTTGTGAGTTGTATTGTGATTAGAATGGCATCTTAGGTTGTTTGGAACTTAATTGAATTAATTTTGTGTTAAAATGACCTTGAGATTTGATTTGATCCTTTGATTGATAAAATCTAGGATTTGTGTATTTGTTTGTGATTTAGAGAATATAGGTTTTGATTGATATAAGTCTCAAAACCTTGCTCTATATTTTTGTCTAGTATATTGATTGATTTTAATCTCATATATCTAGCATTTAATTGTATATTGATAGCATCTTGAATTTGTACTTCATGAACATATTGTGATTTAAGTGTTATGTGTGTAAATGAGACTTTGAGTGTATGTGTTAGGTGTTTCACATGCTTAGGTTTCTATTCATGTATTTTGCATCTAGACTTGATTATTTGTGATATCACATGTTTAGGTCTAGTTGTACCATAGAATGTATTGATCATATGTTCTATGTTGTATTGATTGTTTGCATTATTTGCATTCACATGATCACACTAGGAAGTCCTTGTAAAAGGCATGAAGTCTTGGTTAGAGTCGGGGTGACTTGGATAGCCAAGCAAGAAGTCTTGCCTAGAGTCGGGATGACTCGGATAGGTAAGCAAGGAGTCATGGCTAAAGTCGGGAGGACTCGGATAGTCATGCATGGGAGGCTCCCTAGAGGCAAGAGTGCCTTGGATAGGGAGTTGGATATTGTATTGGTAGGCCTAGGCGTATGGTTAGACATAGACTCCGATAGAGCGGGGTACACGGGAGGTGTATGCACTCTTGAGGAATTTCTAATCTACCATCGATGTTGGTTGTGTGTGGTGTCCAATATATGGTGGTTTCGCATCATTGAGGGATTTCACACTTTCCAATAGGGTTGGGTAGGCTTAGACTTCACTAGGTTGGGTGAGCTAAAGATTGGTCACTTTGTGAATGTTCTATGTTTGCTTTTCAATAATATAGTACCCAATGGTTGTAGTTCAACCCGTGGATGTTTCCTCCTTGGAGGTTTTACCACGTTAAAAAATCTCTTGTGTTAATTCTTCCTATCTCTTTCTCTTATATTTTAATTGTATATTTTATTATCTTGATTCATAATATTCACATGTGATGTATTGTGAAGCAAGACTTTGTATAGTGTGATTAGTGAATTCTTTCTATAGATCAATTTTTGTTTCTTTGATTCTTTTATATATTGTAATTTTTGTATAGTGACATTTTGATCACTCTTGTAACCCATTGAACACTTATTGAAATACAAGCTTATTTTGTTGTTGTGTTTATTTGTTCTTATACCTCACATAACTTGTTGATATACTTAGACCTTGCTCTTATGATTGTATTATCGTATTGTCTTTGTATGTCTTCCTTGGCTTATTGTGTTGTGTGTAAGGCTACCTTGAGGGACAAACGAAAGTTTGTTCAAGGGTTTGAAAAAGGTGTAAAAACCTATTCACCCCCCCCCCCCCCCTCTAGGTGTGCTTTAAGCAATTTAACTTCATTTGTATACTTTCAAGTCGGGATGACTCGGATAGCCAAACAAGAATACTTGCCTAAAGTCGGGATGAGCTCGGGAGGATTCGGATAGTCATGCATGGGAGGCTCCCTAGAGGCAAGAGTGCCTTGGATAGGGAGTTGGCTATTATATTGGTAGGCCTAGGCGAATGGTTAGACATAGACTCCAAAAGAGCGGGGTACACGGGAGGTGTATGCACTCTTGAGGAATTTCTAATCTTCCATCGATGTTGGTTTTGTGTGTTGTCCAATATATGGTGGTTTTGCATCATTGAGGGATCTCATACTTTCCAATAGGGTTGGGTAGACTTAGACTCTACTAGGTTGGGTGAGCTAAAGATTAGTCACTTTGTGGATTCTCTATTTTATCATTCAATATATATAGTACCCTAATGGTTGTATTTCAATCCGTGGATGTTTCCTCCTTGGAGGTTTTACCACGTTAAAAAAATCTCTTGTGTTAATTCTTTCTATCTCTATCCTTTATATTTTATTTGTATATATTATTATCTTGTTTCATATTACTCACTTGTGATATATAGTGAAGCAAGTATTTGTAAAGTGTGATTTGTGAATTCATTCTTTAGATCATTTTTGTATATTTGATTCTTTTGTATATTGTAATTTTTGTATAGTGATATTTGATCACTCTTGTAACTAGTTGAACATCTATTGAAATACAAGCTTTATTTGTTGTTGTGTTTATTTGCTTTTATACCTCACACAACTAGGTGATATACTTAAACCTTGTGCACATGATTATATTCTCATATTGTCTATGTATGTCTATCTTGGATTATTTTGTTGTGTGTAAGGCTACCTTAAGGGACAAACGAGAGTTTGTTTAAGGGATTGGAAAAATGTGTAAAAACCTATTCACCCCCCCTCTAGGTATGCCTTAAGCAATTTAACTACGTTTGTATACTTTCATATGTGTTTTGGGATGGTAGATTATTCTGTTGTTTGTGTTTTTGGCGTGTTTGTATGTGTATTTGGAGCGTGTGTGTTATGTTTGAAGGGCAAGCATTATTGATTGATTGCTGTGAACTACACTGGAAATGTTTTGTTTTGGGTATTGGGAGGGAAGAAAAACGTTTGCAGACAGTAAATGACTTATTTTGCATGTAGAGAGTACGCTTTAGATGGATGGGTGATGCATGTAATTTGTGTGCCTAGGATTGATTTATATAAGCCTAGGACTGGATGCATGTATTTTATGAGCATGAATGTATGTATTTTGTGAGCCTAGGAATCAGCTGCTGATGTTGAATGAGAATGCATGTAATCTCTGAGCCTTGGACTGATGATAAATGCATAATTTTGAGCCTAAGACTTATTTTCATAAGCCTAGGACTGATGTTTTCCTTTTGTTTTCATTGTTTAGATGCCGAGGAGAAATCCGAATGCAAAATTGTGGCGGTTCCCAAACTATGAGAGCTGGGTAACGGTTAGAGTAAACAGTGGAAGTAAACAATATTTCATTACAAACTTGAAGGAGGTCCTAGAGAAATTTGGGTTGGAGGAAAGATACAAGGAGGGCCCCTTCGGCATATATTTGAAGTTGGAAGAACCGTTGACACTTTACGGGCAGCTTATTCACAATATTTTGAAAAGATAAATCAATCACCCCAAAGGACAAAGAGAAGATGAGATGTGGTTTGGGTTGGGGAATTCGAAAGCCCGTTTCAGCCAAGAGGAATTTTGTTTATGCAGCAGGTTGAATATGGGACAGCTGCCCGAAGGTTTTCAAATCAACAACGAAGTATCAGAGGATTCGATGCTTAAAAGAATTTTCAAAGGAAAAAGGTTGACTGCAGAGGTATTGTACGCCACTTTGAGGAAAATGACAGCCGAACAGAGTGAAGATGCGTACAAGATGTTGAATATATATACGGTGAGCCAATTCTTTGGCACGGATGACGAAACGGACCACAGCCATCCCGCGGTGGCTGTTTACATTAGTTGAAAAGGAAAAAGAATTAAAAAAATTTCCATAGGGTTCTTACATATTCAGTTTTACATTTTATTTTCTCAAAGGTGTACTGAAGGGACGACTGGATCGACTGAGAGGTCAAGCAAAGAAGGAAGACAAGAAGGGGAAGCTGTAGAAAATTAAGAATACAGTAGAAGAAGAAGAAGACTTAGAAGAAGAAGAACAAGAACAAGAAGAAGAACAAGAAGACAAGAAGAAAAAGAACAAGAAGAAGAACAAGAAGTTAGTAGAAGTGAAAGGGAAAGGGAAAGGGAAAGGGAAGCTGAAGAGTGTGGAAGAGAAGAGTTTGGAAGATAAAAGTGGGGAACAGAAGAAAAATAAGAAATCGAAGTATTATACCTACAATTTGTCCGGGTTCCCTCTAGCACTTCAGGTAAGTTTTAAAAAAGGAAATATAGCATATTTTCAGCATAGCAAAACTGTTATTGTGTTTCCCGTTTCATACTTTGTTGAATTGTTATTGTGTTTCCTATATTGATATTAGTTAGTTGAAATTGTATAGGTATGGGTTATGGAGAGGATAATTCGTTTTGATGATCGAGTCGGAAAGAGAGTTGGTACGGGGTATCCCCGGTTCACTAGATGGGCATTTGATAAAAAGATTTAAGATATTGAATCATCATTCAATTCAACGGTGGGTACTTAATGACCCTTTCTTTTTAGTTATATAGGGATAATTATCTTTGGAAATTCGGTAATAATTGTTTGTTCCCAATATGCAGATGACTTTACTTGATTGGGAAGTTGAAAAGTATGAAAAGGATACAGATTACTTCAAGTCATTGAACCTGAAACGCGTGTGTCAACCACTAACCGTAAAGAAGAGGGAGAAGTTGGCTCTTCCTCCACCTCCAAGTAAAGTGGAAGAAGAGGCTGTTGGTGGTGATGACAATGAAGTTGATGATCATCAGACAGGTTACAATGACGGTGATGGGATTGACGCTTCTATTAAGAAGCAGGAGATAGGAGTTTCAGTGAGGAAAAGTAGAAGTACATTTTCAGGTGAATATTCCCCCCCTTCGAAAAAGCGTTTATTCTCCGATGGGAATTCTAAGGTATGATTCCATCTACACTATTTGGTTTTAGACTTTTAGTAAGCTATTGTTGTATGTATTGTAGTATTAATTATTGCATAATTCATGTGCCTTCCACAATCCCAAAATTATATGCAGAATTACGTGCTGCTATGGTTGATAGGGAGGAACGTATCGTTACCTTTTGTAAAGATGAATTTGCAAAGATTAGAAATGAGATGAAGGTTAGATGCATAAAGTTGTTGAAAAATATATTATTATTTATATATAATAGTTTAGTCGTTAATAATATCCACTAATTTATTGATGTTGATGTTTAGAAGGGTGCTGAGCAAGATGATGAGATGAAGGAGGATGTTGGTGGTCATAAGGCTGCTGTTCATGAGGATAAGTCTATTGATGAGGAGGATGCTGATGCTGCTGCTAATGAGGAGGATGTTGGTGGTAAGCTTGCTGGTGATAAAGCTGCTGTTCAGGAGGATGCTGGTGATAAGGCTATTGGTAATAGGGCTGCTGGTGATATGGGTGCTGCTGAGGAGAATTCTGTTGAGAAGGCTGCTGTTGAGGAGGATGATGTTGATAAGGATGCTGTTGAGGAGGATGCTGTTGAGAAGGCTGCTGTTGAGGAGGCTGCTGTTGAGGAGGATGCTGTTGAGAAGGCTGTTGTTCAGGAGGATGAGGCTGTTGAGAAGCAAGATGTTGAGGAACATGAGGCTGTTGTTAAGGCTCTTCTGGCTGTTGGGTCTACTGCAATCGAGGGTGATGTGATGGTCGAGGTACATTCTATAAATATAATAGTGGTTTTGTCATTTATATCTATAACTAAGGATAATAGTGTTTATGTTATGTATATGGTCGAGGCTTGGGAACAATTATGTTCGGCCTGGGAACAATTGTCTTAGGGTTTAGGGAACAATTCCCTTAGGCCTGGGAATAATTCTGTTCAGCCTGGGAACAATTCTGTAAGGGTTTAGGGAACAATTCCCTTACGCCTGGGAACAATTATGTTCGGCCTGGGAACAATTGTCTTAGGGTTTAGTGAACAATTCCCTTAGGCCTGGGAACAATTTGTTCCCTTACGCCTGGGAACAATTATGTTCGGCCTGGGAACAATTGTCTTAGGGTTTAGTGAACAATTCCCTTAGGCCTGGGAACAATTTTGTTTCGGCCTGGGAATAATTCTGTTAGGGTTTAGGGGGAATAATTCTGTTAGGGTTTAGGGGGAATAATTCTGTTAAGGTTTAGGGAATAATTCCCTTACGCCTGGGAACAATTCTATAATAGTGTTTTTGTCATGCATATGAGTATAGCAATGGTTTGTACTTTACTACATATTTAATTAGCTTGTAGGACTCGGGGGAAAAATCTATCCTTGACTTGGAACAATATCCATCCCCAGCCGTGTGTTTTATTGGCGAGAACTTCCCCAGTAGTGTGGTAGCACTTACTGGGGCAGACCCTAATGTTGAATATAGAGACCTTGACAAACAGAGGGCTCGAAAGCGGTCAAGGTATCTCGATGCCCCGTACACAGATCCGATACCCAAGAAGACAAAGAAATCAAAGGCAAACGAGGAAGATATAGACTTAGTTGAGTTCATATCTTTCCTGAAGAACAACGACCAAGTTAGGTAATATTCCATTCCTGTGATCTATTATATTGGCATGACTTCAATGTATTCATTGGAAAATATTTGTACTAATGTTATGTATTCATTTTTTAATAGTATTTATACGGGTCAAATCATTCCAATGACGCGTCAAAATTTTCAAGACTTGGTCAACGTCGAAACGTGGATATCAGATTTGGTAACATAATTTAACTATCTATGTAACTTATTCCGTAACGTACATCACTGCATATACACAGCACATTCATAGTTACTTTGATATCCTATAGAGGAGGCGATCGAGCAGTGAGCTGAACTATGTGCAAAATATTGGATTTGTGGACATATCTTTCTTCGTAAGTATCACTCTAGTTATATGATACGGTATTTGAAAATGTGTTTATGCATGTTTCTAAAAAATTGTTAATTAATGTATTTTTTTATGACAAACTAGCATAACCAAGATGTGGGCAAATGAAATGAAACTGCTGGACACGCAAAGGGACATAGCTCGATTTGAGAAGGAAGACTAGGAAAGAAGTCAGCCAATAGAAAGTAATTCTCCTCCTTCTCCTCAAGGGAAAAAAGATCGGAAAAAAAGGGTTAAGAAGACTAGTGATCCATCTCTAAAAGTTGTCAATGTCTGGGAAGATTACCCAGAATTCGCTCCTTTAAATTACCAGCTAAGTTCAGACATCCTGAGACATGTTACAGGGCATCAACTTCTATACCCTCAACCTTGGTGGCAGTTGGATTCAGTAAGTTGTTGGAAATTATGTTGCGTTGTCATTATCTAATTCCTTAAATAATCTGTATCTATTGTATACACAAGTGCTCGTTCCGTGCCACGTTCACGGCCATTGGATGTTATGCCATGTACTTCTAAAGGAAGGAAAAGTAATGGTATATGATTCATTGAATGAACGGAGGAGCGGACTTAGTCCTCGGATGAAGGAAATTCGTGGCCTGCTTTACCTGTTGCCATCTACGTTGAAGCATGCTGGTTACTACCAGCATATCAAGATGGATCCTCGTAGCACCCCATTCACAGTTGAAAGCATGCACAGTGATCTCATTCCACAACAAGATGATGGGTATGTTTGACATATTTATGTACTTTTATGGACTTTATTTACTTTCCTAAAGATACTAATTGAAACAAATTATAGCACGGTGTGTATAAAGCTATCTAGAGGGGGGGGGGGGGGGGGGGGGGGGGGGGGGGTGAATAGATTTTAAACTTATTACCCAATTTTTCGTGTTAAGTCAAAATTACGAAATTACCCCTAAATAGATAAAGCAATAAATCAAGTATAAAATGCGGAAATTAAATAACACTTGATTTTTACGTGGAAACCCTCACGGGAAAAATCACGGGCTAGTAAGTAAGCCACACTCGAACCTCGAATCCACTAAATGTGTAAACGATTACAACCTAATCCCGGAAGTAATCACACACCTACCTAATCCCGGTATGAGTGAACCTAGTCCAGTTTGCTTGCGATCTAAGCAACCTAATCCCGGAAGCTACACACAAGACTTACTTTCTCAATGAAGAGAATAACACCCTAAGTGAATATATGAATATCCAAAATGCAACATAGAGCATTGGAAACCCTATATGCTTATCTAAGATGATTAATATGCAATTAGAACAATCATAGATATTAAAAACTAAATGACATGTCAAATAGTTTAGCTAATCAAGATTAAGCACAAAACCTAATTAGCTATCACAATACAACTTCTCAAACATACATCACACTAATCTCAAACTTGTATCCAAAATATATATAATAACATACAAGTAATTAATTGAGATTGCTTGTTAAGAAAAACACAAAATATGTAAAATATTAGTGAAAAGCTTACCAAGCAAAGTACGATGAAGAATCCATGCAAGATGACATCTAGAAGATCAAAGATGATGCTAGATGATGATTGATGATCATGAAAAAGTGTTTGAGTAATTAAAAATGAGTTCTTGGAATTTTTCTTCTCTTTGAAAAATATCCTAAGTTTGAAATCTGAATATGAACTCTCTTGATTGACCTAAAGTCAAAGTGGCATATATATAGGATGTCAAGATAAAGTGTGGTCGTTTTGATAAGTGACACCACTATTTTGCCTTGGGCGTTGTACGTAGGGCGCTTCTGTACAGCGCCCCTGCTCTGTTCTCACGGGAAAACAGAGGGGTGCTGTACGTAGAGCACTTTGTACAGCGCCCCAACAACGATTCAACAGCGACCGATTAAATCGATCAGGTCTGAACAGCGCTCAATGGGCGCTGTTCGTACAGCGCTTTTGGGAGCTCCCAATGCAAAAATGCAATCCTAAGTCTAAGCATGACAAGGCAATTGGATATGCAAGATGCAATCAAACTAACATGCAAGAAGAGATGTTAAAGAACATTAAAGCACACAAATAAGACACACAACATACAAGGATTAAACATATGCATGAGTTGTGAGTGTGTGCAACTATCTCTTTAAGACAAGTAAGCACATAGAGATTTACCTTCGGTGCTTATCAAGACGAGGTCTTCAAAGGGCTTCGAACAAACCTACCAACACCTAGGCTACCCTTACAAAGAACCCCAACATGTGGTTTGTCCATGAAATGAGCCAATCAACAAATGGGAACCTTACACTAATGTTTGACATATCCCATCATTTAACAGAAACAGTTGTGGTGCCTTTTTACTGAAGTATGCGGAGTTGATTATGGCTGGAGTACCAACTCCATGGAAATAAATTTTTGGACAAAAGAATATCAAAAATATTCGAAAGGCCATTGCAATTGAGATTTACACGATTGGTCAACTCCGTAACTCCCCATAGACTTGTACAACTTGGGAATCATGTACAGCTTCAGAATCAATCATTTACACTGTCTGAGAATGTTTTGTGCACTTGTGTATTTTTGGGAATGTTTATGATGTATTTTTTTGGTTTGGGAAAAATCTGTTAGGCTTGGGAACAACTGTTATAGTCCTAGGACGAATGTTCCCAGGCTTACAATACTTGTAGTCACCAACAATGGTCCTAGTCACCATCATTTTTACTTAATGTATTTATCCAATAAACTTGTACAGCTTGGGAATCATGTACAGCTTCAGAATCATTTATTTAGTCTGTGTGTATTTTTGGGAATGTTGTATTTTTTTGGTTTGGGAAAAATCTATTAGGCTGGGAACAACTGTTGTAGTCCTAGGACGAATGTTCCCAGGCTTACGATACTTATAGTCACCAACAATGGTCCCAGTCACCATCATTTTTACTTGATGTATTTATCCAATAGACTTGTACAGCTTGGGAATCATGTACAGCTTCAGAATCATTTTATTTAGTCTGTGTGTATTTTTAGGAATGTTGTATTTTTTTGGTTTGGGAAAAATCTGTTAGGCTTGGGAACAACTGTTGTAGTCCTAGGACGAATGTTCCCAGGCTTACGATAGTTGTAGTCACCAACAATGGTCCCAATCACCATCATTGTTACTTGATGTATTTATCCAATAACTGGTCCCAGGCTAATGACTCAATGACATGGAGAGTTGATCTCAAAGCTAAGGACTCAAGGACATGGAGAGTTGTTCCCAGGCCTGGGAGAGTTGTTCCTAGGCCTAGGAGAATTGTTCCCAGGCCTAGGAGAATTGCTATCAAGGCTAAGGACTTAAGGACGTGTTCCCAGGCCTAGGAGAATTGTTCCTAGGCCAACGAGAGTTGTTCTCATGGCTAAGGACTCAAGGACATGGAGAGTTGATCTCAAAGCGAAGACTCCAGGCCTGAGAGAGTTATTCCCAGGCTTAGGAAAATTGTTCCCAGGCCTAGGATAGTTGCTATCAAGGCTAAGAACTTAAGGACGTGTTCCCAGGCCTAGGAGAATTGTTCCCAGGCCAACGAGAGTTGTTACCAGGCCTAGGAGACTGGTTCCAAGGCCCGCAATAAATTGGTGGCTTTTCATTTTAAACAGCTTTACACCGGTTCATTTCATTTTAAATGTAAAGGTTACATTGGTTAGTGTACCCGCCGTTCATTTAAGGTACAATGGTTGTTCATTGGTTGTTCATTGGTTGCAATGGTTCATTCTTCAATGTAATCAGGTGACTATATAAACACCCAATCTCAGTTTTTCCTCAAAAAATTATTAATCTTCCTCGGTTGTTATTTGTTTCATCACTTCATTTTTACACAGAATGGCAGGAAACGGTAGGGGCAGTGGCAGTGACAGTGACAGGATGAATGCCGTTTTGGAAGTAATGCGTCAACGGGTTGCAATGGCGGAGGAGACCGTCATCAACGAGCGTGAAAACTATAAACGGCTACGTGATGATTATACTATTTTGATGAGGAAATTTCAGAATCTGGAGGCTGAAATCATCTACTCCAAAGTTGAGATTGAAGCAAAGGACAACGAAATTAGTGGACTCTACCAACTTGTTGAACATTTGCAGAAGAGGTTGATGAACTTCAACGTTCCACCATCACCCTAAACAAAAACAAATTTCAATATTTATGTTCTGTTTTTGTTTTTGTTTTTGTTTTTTTTTTTTTTTTTTTCACATCCTGTAATGGTTTTGTTTAACAAGTTTATGGAAGTACTTTGTTTGCTTTAAATACGTGCTTCACAGCCATGTCAAAGACTGTCATTTTATTCATTCATTCATTAGTCTAGACTAAATAGACCTATGAAATTTCCCTTAAGTAGTAGTGAAATATACCTAGAGGGGGGTGAATAGGTATAGGCTCCAAATTCTCCCAATTTAAAAACAATGCGGAATATATCAATGAAAATGCACACTTGATTAAATTTGACAAATTAATTGATTTCACTTATACAAGAGTTAATCAATTTACAAGATATGCAATCAATGAAAGATATGGAAGATAAAGAAAAGTAAAAACAAAAATGAACACAAGTGTTTTAACGTGGTAAAACCTCAAAGAGGAAACATCCACGGATTGATACCACAACCACCGGCAAAGCAATCCACTATGTGAAAAAGGACTTACACACTCAAGCTATCACTCATGATATCCACTCAAGCTATCAACTCCTAATCTACCCTCGGGCTAGTGAATCACCAAGCCTACTTCCTATCCGAGATGTATCCTACACCTCTAGAAAGCAACTTCCTATCCAAGACGCTCACGTCTCTAGGAAGATTTCTTGCTTGCCTATCCGGATCCTCCCGACCCTAGACAAGACTTCCTTACTTGATTATCCGAGTCCTCCCGACTCTAATCAAGACTTCCTTGCTCTATCCACAAAGCTTCACTCACTTTGCTAGAGACTTCAACCTAATGCAAGGCTATGATCTAAAGTGATGCAAGTGATGCAAACACAAACAAATTAAGCTAGGTGATCAATCAAGCAAAATGTACATGTTCAATGACAATCTAGAATATGCTTCCAACACACAATCACAAGATTATCTAGAAATCAAGACATGTAAATCAATAAGAATAAAGGTATGAATATTCAATATATCACACTAAAAACCTAGTTCTTAGATTATGAAATAAAACCTAGAAAATAATATGAGACACATCATATATTCATTTTCTAGAATCAATTTCACACAAAATCAAGTTTAGCACATATATGTTCAAAACAAATCACAAAGCTAAATCTCAATTAACAAATGATCAAACAACCCTAGCATGTGATCTAACATACTTCTCAACAAATTTCATCAATCAAATAGTAAGAATCAAGAGATGATCAAAGATGAAATTGAAAAAGAAGAAGTTGAAATAACAACCTTGACCACGGACTGAAAATGGATCAGCTGAGAAAAATGACGAAGTTAGCTGCCTCTGGAAATACTTAGAGTTTGTAGCTCTCTTCGAGACCAACAATTTTGGTTTTTGAATAGAATGATTTCGAGTTCATATGAGAGAGATATGATCAAAATAAGAAAACACAAAATTGGAGAATTCTGCAGAATTTTTGTGAGTGTTCTTCAAAATTCAACAAATTGTAGAGGGAAGGAGATGAGTTTAAAAGGAAGAGAGAGAGAGATTTTTCGAGCAAATCAGAGTGTGCCATGTCACCTCCCCGTGGGGGGCGCGTGGGCCACACGGGAGCAGAGGGCTCCCTTGGCCGTGGGGCCCACGGCCTCCCTCATGGCCAGGCCTTGTGGCCACACGTGCTCTCGACTTCTCTCGCGCGCTCCTTCGGTTCTTCAGCCCATATCTTGGGCATCCGAACTCCGATTTTGAATCCGTTTTCCGATTACGAACCATGACTCCCTCATGCACGACTATGACTATACAACTTTGAAAAATGGTTGAGAAATCATCTCGGAATCCGACGATGAAGTCAACTCAACGAATGAGAACGAAAAGTAGCATAGTCATATTGTTTGGACTCGAAACCTTATGAATGAGTAACCGAAATGACCGGAACTCAATAAGGCATTAAATAAGAACATGTTCAAGTCCTAAACACAAAATACACAAACAAATAAACACATATTCACACAAGCATGCCATATCAAAGAGATAGTCACAAAGCATGCAATTTCACAATTTTTGTCAATACAAGATCAATGCATGAGCATACTATGAAGTGTGTGAATGTGTTATACCAAATGTTTGAACCACGATGCAGGGACACACATGTATGAATTGTGTGTGTGTGCGCTAACGCCTTGCAAGAGGATGGAAGTCAAAATATACCTTTGACGCTTTTCACCTCTTGAAGACGACTTTTGCACTAGACATTGCTTCTTGATCTTTTAAGCTTCCTTTCTTCAAAGAACATCTTAAGCAATAACTAATACAAACATAGAGCGTTTTGCAATGGAATCAAGCCAATACAAATTATAAACCTTACAACCTACCAGCAGAACAGAACAAAATAATAACCCAAACAAACATAAAAAACAGACCTTTCAAACGATCTTGCCCACTATAACTCCCAAAATAAACACGAGTACAAATATAAACAACATGACACCAGTACTTTCACTCTTCTCAGATACTTTTTCTATAACATTGACAGAAGATTCTGGCCAAGAATGGCTTGAATGTACGGAACGTCTACTTATTGCTTGATATGCCTCATCGGTTGAGTTAAACTTCTTGTAAGATGCTCCTGGAAAACCAACTACTTGTTCGTGACATTCAGGCCACAAACTGAACACACCGGTTTCCTTCCTTTGAAAACCACATAAACAGAATTCTTCCCCATTGGTGTTCGAAAAAAAGGTTTTGTGAGGGAGAAGGAGATATTAGTTCTGAGAAGAAGGTGAAGGAAGAAGGATGATGGGAGAAGGAGATGTCAGTTTTGTGAAGAAGATGAAGGAAGAATGACGATGGGAGAAGATGAAGTTTTATATATATACTCACATCAGTAATAAGAGGATTTTTTGCGTGTTTGACTAAGGAAGATGAAGGTTTGCTTTTACTTTTAGTGGGATACAGACTGTAATGAGAAGAAGAAGATATAGTGGATCCATCTGTAACCCACTACCAATAGATGACATGTCGAGTAAATTTGCATGGTTCTCTGAGCCTGGGAAAGAGTTTTCAGGCCTAGGAACAAATTATGTTGGGCTTAGGAATGGTTCCTAGGCCTTACAGTTTTCATCCGTATAGGAAATTATGAGGGCCTCGCAATAATCTAAACGATCGGCATGGTCCAACGATGAAGGGGTATCAATGGAAATATGGACGTGAAGTATCGAGATGATCGAACGGTCGAACAAGTATGTCCCTACCCATTACACACCTTTAGTAAACAACCCTTTCAAATATAAACCCCTAAATGCCTAGGAGTTCTTTCAAAAAATTGTGAGTTGATCTCGTTGCTTGAATCGATCTCCCTTGTTACATTTACACTTCATAAATCGATTATGATGGGTGCACACCGATTCAAAAAAAATCCTATGCAATCGGATAAAAAAAAGAAATTTTAAAAAAAATTATATTTAAATCAAAATTAAATACACCATGAGCCTAGGAACAGTTCTTAGGCTTAAAGTACCGGTTCCTAGGCCTTGATGTTCCTGGGCTTAGTTCCTTCTTTTTAGCACCAATACCGATGACGAATGATGACGTGGTAACGACACACAACTGAGCCTGAGAAAGAGTTTACAGGCCTAGGAACAAATTATGTTGGGCCTAGGAACGGTTCCTAGGCCTTACAGTTTTCGTCCGTATAGGAAATTATAAGGCCCCCGCAATAATCTAAACGGTTGGCATGGTCCAACGATGAAGGGGTATCAATGGAAATATGGACGTGAAGTATCGAGATGATCGAACGGTCGAACAAGTACGTCCTTACCCATTACACACCTTTAGTAAACAACCCTTTCAAATATAAACCCCTAAATGCCTAGGAGTTCTTTCAAAAAATTGTGAGTTGATCTCGTTGCTTGAATCGATCTCCCTTGTTACATTTACACTTCATAAATTGATTCTGATGGGTGCACACCGATTCAAAAAAACATCCTATGCAATCGGATAAAAAAAAAGAAATTTTTAAAAAATTATATTCAAATCAAAATTAAATACACCATGGGCCTAGGAACAGTTCCTAGGCTTAAAGTACCGGTTCCTAGGCCTTGATGTTCCTGGGCTTAGTTCCTTCTTTTTAGCACCAATACCGATGACAAATGATGACATGGCATCGACACACAACTGAGCCTGAGAAAGAGTTTACAGGCCTAGGAACAAATTATGTTGGGCCTAGGAACGGTTCCTAGGCCTTACAGTTTTCGTTCGTATAGGAAATTATGAGGGTCCCGCTATAATCTAAATGATCGGCATGGTCCAACGATGAAGGGGTATCAATGGAAATATGGACGTGAAGTATCGAGATGATCGAACGGTCGAACAAGTACGTCCCTACCCATTACACACCTTTAGTAAACAACCCTTTCAAATATAAACCCCTAAATGCCTAGGAGTTATTTCAAAAAATTGTGAGTTGATCTCGTTGCTTGAATCGATCTCCCTTGTTACATTTACACTTCCTAAATCGATTCTGATGGGTGCACACCGATTCAAAAAAATATCCTATGCAATCGGATAAAAAAAAGAAATTTTTAAAAAATTATATTTAAATCAAAATTAAATACACCATGGGCCTAGGAACAGTTCCTAGGCTTAAAGTACCGGTTCCTAGGCCTTGATGTTCCTGGGCTTAGTTCCTTCTTTTTAGCACCAATACCGATGACGAATGATGACGTGGCAGCGACACACAACTGAGCCTGAGAAAGAGTTTACAGGCCTAGGAACAAATTATATTGGGCCTAGGAACGGTTCCTAGGCCTTACAGTTTTCGTCCGTATAGGAAATTATGAGGGCCCCGCAATAATCTAAACGATCGGCATGGTCCAACGATGAAGGGGTATCAATGGAAATATGGACGTGAAGTATCGAGATGATCGAACGGTCGAACAATTACGTCCCTACCCATTACACACCTTTAGTAAACAACCCTTTCAAATATAAACCCCTAAATGCCTAGGAGTTCTTTCAAAAAATTGTGAGTTGATCTCGTTGCTTGAATCGATCTCCCTTGTTACATTTACACTTCCTAAATCGATTATGATGGGTGCACACTGATTCAAAAAAACATCCTATGCAATCGGATAAAAAAAAAGAAATTTTTAAAAAATTATATTTAAATCAAAATTAAATACACCATGGGCCTAGGAACAGTTCCTAGGCTTAAAGTACCGGTTCCTATGCCTTGATGTTCCTGGGCTTAGTTCCTTCTTTTTAGTACCAATATCGATGTACAATGATGACGTGGCAATGATAGACAACTGAGCCTGAGAAAGAATTTACAGGCCTAGGAACAAATTAGTTTGGGCCTAGGAACCGTTCCCAGGCCTAAAACATTACTCATGGGCTTAACTCATCTTCTGTTTTCAAGATTAATAACAGTAGCCCAAGCCAACAAAAACAGCAATATCAGCAGCCAATAACAGTTTTGGTTCAGCACCTACCCAAGACACTTACACTGTAGGCCCAACGACAATATCTTCGTTCGTGTCAGTCAAGGTAGGTTCAAGTGGCTTATCCGGGTACTTTAGTTTGTTGTGACCTTCTTTCTTACATATGCCACATGATCGGGGTTTTTTGGCTGGTTTGCTTGTGCTAGATGATGGTTCTGGACAAGCTGATTTATTGTGTCCTTTTTTTCCACACTTTGAACAAGATTGTAACTTTCTTTTCTCCCCAATGGACGGTATCCTCAACTTCTTTGGTCTTCCTGGCAGCTTTTTTCTCTTCCATGGCAATACAATACGGTTCCGGATTACATCAGGAATGTCCCAAGATTCGGGATCCAGAACAGGGTTCACAGCCATTTCATAAGCATGTTTAAGATATCCTGTTGTGTAATGGTCAGAAGCCATTGAGTTGATTGATGTACCTTTGAACCTAGGCCATAACACACCAACAAACACAATTTAAGGCTTGTAAAATAAACCATAACAGATAAATGTACATATTTAAAAGACCGGGAAGCATACCTAGCAACCGCCATTGCATGAGAACACGGCAACTCATCTAAATCCCATTGACGGCATGAGCAAGAACTGTTTTCAAGGTCGATAATTCTAGGAATCCATTTGTCGTCTACCTTAAATGTTTTATGGTGAATGGGGTGAATCTCAGACTTATTCGCTGTATCTGTCAAAGCTTTGATGTGTTCGTCTGCAAACGTTGTCAAGTATGTAGACATTTCACGTGCATTTGTTTGACGATCGTAGAACCACCTTTGCAACAAATCTCTGATACATTCTGCCATTGCTGTGATAGGCAATTTTTGGACCGAAACTAGACAAGAATTCATTGACTCGGCAATGTTGGTGGTCATAAAAGAGGTCCTTTTTCTAAGGCTATGTACACGTGAAAATTTCTCTACCCCAACGGCTAGGAGCTCATTGTAAACCTTAGGACAGGTTTCTTTCACCTCACCCATAAAACGGTCAAAGTCCTCAATACGGTATGCATATGCAGCATAGTAGTAAAGCCACATCACATCATCCCTCTGCTTGCAAAATCTTTTAAGATTTTGTGCCAAGTGGTACACACAAATCCCATGTGCTGCATCTGGGAATATGGCTTCCATTGCATTGAATATACCATTGTACCGATCCGATACTAACATGACACGGTCCGGATTTTGGATCCCTTTACAGAGTTTCTTCAAAAACCAAGTCCTAGACTTTGTGCATTTAGAGTTTGCAAACCCAAATGCCAAAGGGTATATCATCCCGTTTCCATCTTTGCACACCGCAACTAACAAAACACCCCTAGTCCTAGCCTTCAAGTGGGTAGCATCGATGCAGATAACCGGCCTAATAACAGAATTGAACCCCTCTATAGAGGCTCCAATTGCTATGAATGCATATTTCAACCGGTTTCTGGAGTCGGTCTTGATCTTTGTCATAGTCCCGGGGTTCGCTTGTTCCAAAACATAAAAATAAGGCGGCAACCTCTGAAAGGATTCCCACGGATCACCGAATACCTGACTCAAAGCGTGCTCCTTTGACCTGTAGGCTTTGTTGTACGAGAGGTGTATGCCATGCTGCTCCCTCATCTCAAAAACTATATCTTTAGGATGGATTATGCGCCCGGGATCACGATATTTACTTGCATAAAAATCCCCTATCACGGCAGCACTTACACGTTTGAATTCAACGTTGTAGTTGTTATTTCTGTCACATGTGTGCTCATTAACAAACGCCTTCACATGCCAATAAGTCCCCTTATTCGACTTCCATGCCCGAAGAACCCATCCACAACTTCTCTGACTACATTGCGTAGTGAATTGTGTATTGGAAGATCGTGAAATCCTATGCTCAAACCTCTCTCCAAATGCATACGACCCTACAGCGCTCTTCAATGTGGGCTTGTCCTTGAACATCTGTCCCTTGTATAATGGACCTCGGTCCCCTGGATTTTCAAACACATCCACTGATCGAACGGTTGGTATTGAGTACAGATTTGAACCTGATACTGTCCACCGTGTGTACAAGGACGGTGAAGAACTGTTGGGTGTTCCACTTACCCCTTGTTCTTCTGTTAGAAGAACTGTTGCCGCTATCCCACCATCATCATCATCACCACCACTCTCATATTTTGTATCATTGGTTTTAGAGCTATCAGACCTTCCAGAACTATCTATGCTTTCAGAACTATCCACAACTACATGCTTGGTAGTAGATGTTGGCGTCGCTTGTTCATTTCCTACTGACGTAAATTCGGGTGAAGCAACCGAATTATTACTGCCGCTAACTGATTTATAGTTAGGAGTACCCCCCAAGAGACCGTGGAATATTGGTGGGTTTAACAGGAGAGACCGTACATTCTGATTGGATTGGATTTGGTGGAGGTCGAAATTCATGTTTGTTGACAAATTCAACATCAATTGTGGCCCAACCTATTTCCTTATGCATAATCACAAACTTTACATCGTCGTCACTCATAACAGTCAATGTAACTTTATCAACCCCCGTTTCCACATGCGAAGTTAGCTTCAACTGAATTTGGTCTCTACTAACCCCTGTCCGCTGGTATATCGTTTCCACCAATTCATCGTACGCTCCCTTCTCTTTTTTAGTTAGACGTATTGAAAACGAAATTGGACCGATCAATGCGTTACCCTTCCAATGCTCACTGCACTGAACTAACACCCAAGACATGGTATCCTTAGACCCTGAAAAAAAAAATTCAGTCAATAACAGTATAACAATTACTGTCATTCAATTCAGGTCAGTGCCTAGGAACAATTCATTTAGGCCTAGGAACGGTTCCCATGCCTACAACATTCCTCCCGGGCTTAGCTCATCTTATGTTTCCAATTTCCACAATCAATAACAGCAGCCAATAACAAAAGCAAAAGGGATAAATCAATAGTAGGGGCCTGTTTTGGTTCAACCAACCAACACAAACAAATATACATACACCATCAACAACCAACACCGATCAACACAAACAAATATACATACACCATCAACCAACAACAATAGCAAAACCTCTTTTGGTTCAGCAGCGATCAACACAAACAAATATACATACACCATCAACTCTCACAAAATCACATACAAATTCCCTAAACCTTTTCCCCACCAAACCATACAACACAATAAATGTGAAAACAAACCATGCAACACTATTCACAAAAGTGCATTTCTTCCAGTTATTCATGTGATAGTGAGGACGATGTGTGCACCCAACAAAAATAAATACCTGAACTACAACAATACTGCCCCTCTTAAGAGCTTGATGTGGCATTTCATCAAATACCTTAACTAAACCCAAAAATACTGCATACACAAACCCCAATTCATGGGCAACAAATCCAAAACCATCAATCCCTCATTCTATCAAAAATGTCTCAAAATTAAACAACAATAAAAGACCGACAGATTCAATGACATTGGAAACTTAAGTGTGATTACGGGACTTACATTGACTATGTATTCTTGACAGTGAAGCTCGATTGAAGGAGGTGGCGGCACTCTCAAGATTCAGGTCGCCGTCGTTGTCGAGATTACGGTCGGTAACAAGATTCTAGCGGAGAGGACCTAACTTCGATGGAGTGGATTCCGGTCAAAAGGAGAACAATGAGATTTGAAATGGGAACAATTTCTGGTCGACAGGAGAACGATGGAGAAGACGATCGAATTTATGAAAGTTTTGGTTTTCTTCAGTCAACTGAAGGAGAAGAAGAGAATGGCAGTTTCGTCCTTACACAATGTAAGAGGGTAATTTAGTCATTTTGCACGGTTTAATTGTTGAGGGCATTATTGTCTTATAAAGGCTATTTCCTAGAAAGTTAATATCAAGAAAGGCTAGAATGCACTTTTTTTCCCAATGGGCTATTTTCTAAAAATGGATGTTGGGATGGGTTATATTTGCAAGGACCCCAAAACAAAATGGTTTCCTTAATTATATACTTTGGAAACGTAGATAACATGAAAAATAACTTGAACTTTTTTTTTTTTTTTTTTTAACAATAAATTGAACTTGAATTTTATTTGTTGAACATGCAAAATCTTATAAAAAATGGTGCATGTTAAATTACTTCTTTTAATTAGCATGGGTATAAATGTAAAATTATTTATTTTCAGACAATTTTATTTTTAAAAAACAAACATGGTGACAGTACATTCAGATATGAAAAGGAAAAAAACAAATATGTTATTCAGGTTCAGATTTCAGTCAATCTTTAGTCTTCAGAAAAATTCAGGATTGTTCAGTCTTCAGACCAAAAAACAAACGACCCCTAAGGCTATAAAATCTAAGAAATATATTTGAGATAAGTTAAATATATTAAATTAAATTAATATATTATAATACAATTGAAACTGATGTTTAGAATTAAATTAATATTAAAAAAAAACATATTATAATACAATTGTAACTGATGTTTAGAATTAAATTAAACTAAAATAAATGTATATGAAGAGTATCAGCTTTTTGCGAGTAAGTTTTGGTTGAATTAATGGGTTGGGTGTAATTTTACGAGATATATTTAATATTTATTTATTAAAAATAAAAGGAAAAAAGGTATTTTCAAATACCTCTATTTATGGAGAGAAGTTTCGGTCTTCAGCTCTACTTGAACACATGACCTTGAAGGTCATAAAGGACAATTAGACCAATTTTAAATTCATGTTTCCAAGATAATTTAGAGGATTTTTGAGGATTAGTTGCTCCCATCCACCCTCTAAATTGTTATTTCCAAGAAAAAATTTAGAGAATCTCTACTCCATTCTCTAAATTTAGAGAACCATTTCCCATCCTCTAAAACCACTTTTTAACTTTTTTAATTCCAATTATATCCTTTTAACTTTTTCATTAAATTCAATTAATGTATAATAAAATTTAATTTATACATTTTATTAACATAAAAATTATACCATTAGAAATGTCTCATTTAGATCTTTAAAATGAGTCCAATATTGAATATTAATTAATAATTTTTTACTTACCATACTTTATCATTTGGGCAATCTCTTATTACAAATTGAATCTCTTATTACAAATTGATAATTATAAGTTAGTAATAAAATAAAATCAAAACATAGTATTAAAATAATAAATATTAATATTTTCAAAAAATATATATTAATACTAAAAATTACAATAACATAAAAACATTAAAATAAGGATAGAAAAAAATAATAATGAATAAAACATTATATTTTTAAAAAAAGTATAAAAAAAATAAAAATGTTATTATAAATAATATTTGTTAAAATTTAGTTGAACAATAATTTATTAAACAAACTGAAAAATAATAATGAAAATATAAGTTATTTTAAGATATAAATATAAATAGGGATAGAGATAGAGATAAGGATAGAGAGTGTGGTGGAAGTGAAAATTTTTTAGAGATAGAATCTGGGAGGAATATTCTCTTTTAGTTCTCTATTTTAGACATAGAGATAGAGATAGAGAACGGGTGGGAGATGTTCTAACTGCTATATATCCATTAATAACCATGTGAGTGAGTACCACATTTTTTTTCAGAGATTTATAATTTGGTCCCTGAATTTTCAGAAAATGTCACTTTCTTACTTGACATTATGGCCCAGTTTGGCATTGCTTCCCTAGCTGATTTTGGGGCCAAAAGTGATTCCGGACCAAAGATAGGGTGTTTGGTAAAATCGTAGAGAATTGTTTTTGGTCACTTTTAACTTCTCCCAATTGAGTTTTTGAGAAGCTATAAATATATGCTTTTGGATTTCAGCTTCTGCTTCTCAAAATGCGCTACAGTGTGTTTTTTAATGAAATTTTACAATTTTCCTATTTTATCCTTGCCTTTCATTAAAATTTACCAAAATCTCTCATCAGAAAGCAGCCTTCTCCATCATTCAAGCATTCTTATTGATTCGTTCAAGCTTCGATTTCTCCTCTCTCTCGCAAATTGAAAAATCAAAGCAGTCTTCTCCTTCGTTCAAGCATTCTCATCGATTCGTTCAAGCTTCGATTACAGGTAATGTGTAATGTGTTCATGTTTTAGGGTTTGATTTTGAATTGAAGTTTTGAGGATTTTTATCTAATTTTAGGGTTCTAATTTCGTTTATTGTAGGTTGAGGATCCCTCTATCCCTCCATCTCAGTCAGTTCTCGCTTCTTGTTCTCTCTCAGCCTTGCAATGTGCAACCAAACAGGTGTTTGTTTTATTAATCTACTCAAAAGTTTTGTGCATTTGGGCGGCTCGTCGCAATTTGACGGTCAAAATCCCCAAATTCAGGTCCTTTTTCACTCTTAATTTCTATTTAATTGTAATTTGTTTGTTTCTTTGCATTAACTTGGTTTAGAGTGCAATGTAGGTTATCCAAGTGGAGGTTTTTAGCATTTTTGAATCCCTAGTTTTATTAGAAACTTTCAGTTTGTTTGATTCGTCCCTCACCGGCAACGTAGTTTTGACAGTATTCCCACGAATAATCAATCGCCTTCTCTTAGTTCACGCTTATATTTTTGCTTCGTTTTATTCTTGTTTTGCTTTTGATAATATTTAGTTCCAATTTTTTTTTAGTTGCAGGAACCGTTAAATGAGTTTGTTTGTTTGGTTGGTTGTTGAATTGTGTTAAATAAGAGTGGTATGCATTCTTCTATAACTTGCATGTAGACAATTGGGTGGAACCATTGTCAAAGTTCACTGAAGAGATTGGAGAGGCACCAAAGTACAAAGGATTTTTATACCAGGAGTACCTGGCTTTAAGAATGAGAAACAAGACACATCCACCCGCTAAACCTGAAGATGTTATTCACATAACCCACTATGCAATCACTTCCTACACTGCAAAAGATGCCAAATTATTGAATTGTATTGACTGTTTTTTTTTTTTTTTTTTCTAGTTTCTTTGATGGGTGATCTTGGAAATAGATTTCAAGAAAAGGCTTGGAACTTTCTATGATGAGGTACATTTGAAATATAGACAAGTCTTTCTATTGATAATTTTGTGTTTTTTCTACCATTCTTGTGACATCAATTTTTTTTTTTTTTTAATTAATTATGTTTCCATCAATCATTATTTAAGTCTCATTTTTCAAGTTAGGATAATCTAATCACAAGTTGACAAAATCAATGGTTTTTTAACACCAACAACTATATTGTTTTTTCTTCAATATTTGATTATTGAACTCTTGGTGTTTCTTGTCAAACTTGAAATTTATAAATCCTAAGTCTCAAATTCATGCATTGTGTATGTCGTGTAAATGTTTCTTGTCAAACTTGAAATTTAAATATGTATGTCGTTTAAGTTGCTGAAAATTAAATGCTTGGTTATATAAATATCGAGAAATAATAATGATAATTTTATTATATTATTATTATACTTTGCAGAAATGGAGAAATAATAATAATAATAATTATTATTATTTTAGTTCCAAATATTAACCTTCATTTTCAGTTATTAAAATCCCTATAAAATTTTTTTGTTGAAGTTCATCAAATAATTATAGTGGACAAGGACAAGTTTCATTACAATGGTGTCTTTTTAGTTTACACACCCACAACACTTTTTACTTCAATTTACCAAACACATTGAAATTGCTTTTGGTTTTTACAGCACTTTTGAAAATCAATTTACTAAACACTCTGTTGATTCTTCTCACAACAATTCCAAAAACAATTTCCCCCAAAGCAGATCCAAAAGCAATTCCCACACAGTACAGCAATGCCAAACTGAGCCTTTGTTTGTTTGGTTGGTTGAATTGTGTTAAATAAGAGTGGTATGCATTCTTCTATAACTTGCATGTAGACAATTGGGTGGAACCATTGTCAAAGTTCACCGAAAAGATTGGAGAGGCACTAAAGTATAGAGGATTTTTATACTAGGAGTACCAGGCTTTGAGAATGAGAAACAAGACACATCCACCCGCTAAACCTGAAGATGTTATTCACATAACCCACTATGCAATCACTTCCTAGACTGCAAAAGATGCCAAATTATTGAATTGTATTGACTGTTTTTTTTTTTTTTTTAGTTTCTTTGATGGGTGATCTTGGAAATAGATTTCAAGAAAAGGCTTGGAACTTTCTATGATGAGGTACATTTGAAATATAGACAAGTCTTTCTATTGATAATTTTGTGTTTTTTCTACCATTCTTGTGACATCATAATTTTTTTAATTAATTATGTTTCCATCAATCATTATTTAAGTCTCATTTTTCAAATTAGGATGATCTAATCACAAGTTGACAAAATCAATGGTTTTTTTTAACACCAACAACTATATTGTTTTTACTTCAATATTTGATTATTGAACTCTTGGTGTTTCTTGTCAAATTTGAAATTTATAAATCCTAAGGGGGGTGTATTGGTTCAAGATTATATTAGACAATTTGGGAAAGTAAAAGTCTGGTGGTATTGGATTGAGACTTTTTAATAAGTTATATAAGTCTGGTGGTATTCGATCAGGACTTTTAAGATTTTTAAAAAAAATCCATATTATCTTGTGGTATTGGATCTAGACTTTTAAGATTATTTTAAAAAGTCCATATTGTCTTGTGGTATTGGATCTAGACTTTCAAGAGGCAGCAAATTGTCTTGTGGTATTGGATTGAGATCAAGATTTTTCAGATTTCAAGACAAAATGGATTTTCTAGACTTTTTAGTGATATGTATAAATTGATTGAACCCAAAATTGTCTTGCCCTCTCCCTCAATACTTTCCAGACTTTTAAGCTTCTCTCTTGCTTTGCTCTTTTCTGATTTTTATCAAAATTTTGTATTTTTTTGTTTAAGCTTGTCAAAATTGAAATTGAAATTTCTGGTCACAAGCTTAAAAATTCTCAATTAAATATTTCAGGGATAACAACATTAGAATTTTATAAGGCCATAGGCTGTAACGTACATAGAAGAATATATTATTCACATTCCTCGTCCATGAACACTTGTATACTACCTTTGAAGTTTTGAACTCCCAGTGATCAGGGCTACCTACAGCAGAATTTTAATCACTTGAAAATTAATAGTCTTTCGGGTTCTTCACATGGTTGGCATCTCTTGCGGTAATGGTATTGGCCGTAATATAAATTTTCTCTGTTCAGTGGTTATAAAATCTTCTCTAAATATTTAAATATTTAAATTTTGTATTTTTGTGTTTAAGCTTGTCAAAATTGAAATTTGCTTTCTAGGTCTTTGAGTTTTGTCTTGTTTAAATTTGTGCTTCGCTACTTCACAATAATGGAATTCTTGAGTATCTCCTTTCTTCTTCTATGGCTGCTTCAGCTTGTTTCTGCACAAATGGTCATCGAACTAGCTGAAGGTTATGTGTTTGTTGGTGGTATTTTAAAATTTTATTACTTCTCTTCATAGCTTATACATATTTCTCATTCAATTTTTGTTGTTCAGTGACTACCATCAACAAGATTATAGAGCACCAGAACTTGGGGAGAAAATTGAATACTACAATTGACTCTTGAAAGTCCATATTTTTAAAAGTCCAAAAAGTCTTGAAATAAAGTTTAGATAATCCTAATAGTCTATAAATAAAGTCCAAAAACTCTTTCATAATCCTAAAAGTCTAGTCCATATAATCCTAAGAATCCTAAAAGTATAATCTAACAATCCTAATAATCCTAATAGTCTTGCAAATCCATAAAATCCTTACACCTCAAAATTATCTATTAAAATCCCAATCCAATACACCCCCCTAAGTCTCAAATTCATGCACTACAAAAAAGTGACATATAGTGACAAAAATTATTTGTCACTACAAATGAAGAAATCGTCACAATTTTATTACTGTGACAAAAAAAAGTGTCACTAATAATCCGTCACTTTTCCCCGTCACTAAAAGTATTTGTGACAGTTTTTTGATACTTGTCACAAATCATAACTTTTAGTGACAAATTATCACTTGAACTTAATTAGTGACAAAATAAAAATTGTGCCACTAAATTTGTATATAGTGACAATTAATTGTTTGAAGATTTTGTCACTTTATATTTTCTTAGTGACAATTTTTTGTTTGAAGATTTTGCCACAATACATTTTCTTAGTGACAATTTACGGTTTGAAGATTTTTTCACTATGCATTCTCCTAGTGACAATTTATTGTTTTAAAATTGTGTCACTATTTATAAACTCAGTGACAATTAACCATGTCAAAATTATGTCATTATACATAAACTTAGTGATAGTTAATTGTTTAAAGAAAATGTCACTATTCATAAACTTAGTGACAAATACACATACAAATTATGTCACTGTACACTAACTTAGTGACAATTAATTGTTTAAAAAATATTTAAAAACTAACATAATATCGAATTGATACAAAAGTAATCCAACATCTTTCAAAGTCTACTACTAAATAATACATGTAAGCCGACCAGTCTAAGTTAACGTAAGTGTTAGGTTACACACAATGACTTCCAATTGCATAACCAAAACCATGAAACTTCCAAGGTCTTGCTTGTGAAATATCCCGAAGGTGGAAATGGTGGGAAATGTCACCTTTTTAAAGTGGTTTTGTAAGAAAGTCACCACTTTAATAACTTAAGTTTAAAAGGCACCTATTATGGTGAACGGACAATAATGCCCTTACTTTACACACATTCTCTTACTTTGAAGTTTTTTTTTATTCTTTCATTTTCTTCATAGAGGTCTGTTTAACAGACCTCCAATGGAGGTTAAACATTATTGGATAATTAGTTTAATGGCGCTACGCAGACGCATTCGAGGGTCGAACTGGGAATTTTGAACTGATTGAAAAGGCTCGGAGAGTATTTACAAAGTCTCGGAGCCATAGTTAAAAGGCTCGGAGACTATTTACAAAGTCTCGAAGCCAGTATTAAAAGGCTCGGAAAAGTCTCGGATATCCAAAATTAACAAAAAAAGCTGATGGTTAAAAAGGCTCGGAGACTATTTACAAAGTCTCAGAGAATTGGTGAAAAGGCTCGAATACAATGTTAAAAGTCTTTGTTCGAGACTTTTTGAATCTCCGAGACTTTTAACATTGTATTCGAGCCTTTTCAACAGTTCTCCGAGACTTTTCATACACTGTCCGAGACTTTATAAATAGTCTCCGAGCCTTTTTAACCATCAGCTTTTTTTTGTTAATTTTGGATCTCCGAAACTTCTCTGAGCCTTTTAACACTGGCTCCGAGACTTTGTAAATGGTCTCCGAGCCTTTTCCAAGCCTTTTTAACCATCAACTTTTTTTTGTTAATTTTGGATCTCCGAGACTTTTCCGAACCTTTTAACACTAGCTCCGAGACTTTGTAAATGGTCTCCGAGCCTTTTCCAAGCCTTTTTAACCATCAACTTTTTTTTGTTAATTTTGGATCTCCGAGCCTTTTCCGAGCCTTTTAACACTGGCTCCGAGACTTTGTAAATAGTCTCCGAGCCTTTTCAATTTGTCCTCGAACCTTTTCAATTAGATTCAAAATTCACACAACCAGTTTAAGGTTGTTGTTTTGATGTGGTTTCAGTTGTTCACCGTGAGTTCGCTGGTGAGTTCGCCATGAAGTTTTCAGGAGTATTTCTTGCAACCGATGTTTTCTCTCTCTCTGTCAACTGTTTTCTCTTTAGGTTTGAAAAGACACAAACTGACAAAATAAGGGTATTTTTGTCTGGTCACCTAAATAGGTGCCTTTTAAACTTGAATTAGTAAAGTGGTGATATTCTTACAAGAACTGCCCCAAATAGTGACAAAAATTTTTTGAACCCATATTAGAAGCCAATGATCCACTGTCAGTTGCCAGGTAGCTAAAGAATCTTTAGATTTTGTAAGAGAAACCTATATACATGAAGACATGAAAAAAAAATAATAGTGAGAACAAATTAAAGTCACCAAAATAAAACCAATGAAAAATGCAACAATATTGACAAAACTTAGTACAAGTATAAAATAAATTATATAAGTTTGATATCCAAGTATAAAACTTATTGGAATTGTTAATCTATTCATCTTCATATAAAGTCCTCCATAATGTTAATCTATTCATCCAACCAAATATCAAATATCTTATTGAGTGATTGAACTCTTTTATCAAACAATTGGTATGCATGTAAAAATCGGTTGTTCTATCAGAATCATTTTATCAAACAGTTAGTATGCATATAAACTAAATTGACATATACCATGAAAATTTAAGAATAAAAAACTATAAATCATGAAATAATAATAATGAGTTCCTTAAAAAATTGGAAAACAAATTAAAGTTAAAAAACATCCCTAAACATATATATAATTCTACATACAAAAAAAAAAAAAAAAATCATACCTTATTCGAAGACACTTTCAATATATGAAACTCGAATTTGAGATTCCGACCTTGAAAAAACAAGTACTAGAAAACAAACCGTAAAAAAATGAAATCAAGAGAAAGAGAAGCTTAAGAGTTTTCTTTCAATGCTGCATCAAACAATTGGTTGTCCTATAAGAATCATTTTATCAAACAGTTAGTAAGAACATAAACTAATATTGACATATACTGTGAAAATTTAAGAATAAACAACTATAAATCATGAAATAATAATAATGGGTTCATTAAAAAAAATTGAACACAAATTAAAGTTAAAAAAAACATCTCTAAATACGTATATACAATTCTATAAAAAAAAAAAAAAAAATTTTAAAAAATCTTACCTTATTCAAAGACACTTTCAATATATGAAACTTGAATTTGAGATTCCGACCCTGAAAAACAAGTATAAGAAAACAAACTCTAAAAAAATAAAATAAAGAGAAGTTTACATTTTTATCTGGGCAAAAGTTTCTCTATAATCTCTGTACTACTTCAGATGAAACATTGTTTCAAATCTAAAAAGTGTTTTTAAGGTACAGGAAAAAAAAGGGGGGAAAAAACACAGCATGATTATGTCATTTTTTTGGTGTGGCTTTTTATTTTTTATTTTTTTTAAAGGAAATATTAATTGATTTTTTTAATGTAAATATTAATCGATTCTCATGCCTTTTAAAAACCTAATTATTTATAAAATAAAATCTTTCCTTTTAAAAATGTAATTTTGTGTCTAATTATATTATTTGTCACAAATTATCAAGTTTTGTAACTAATTGTGACAATTATTTTTAAAAAGTTTTAATTGAATAAAACATAATGACAAATAGTAAAATTTGTCACAAAATAATGCCAATAGTGATACAATCAAAATTTGTTACAAAGAAATGTGTCACTATAGGTCACTTTTTTTGTAGTGATGTATTGTGTATGTCGTGTAAATGTTTCTTGTCAAACTTGAAATTTAAACATGCATGTCGTTTAATTCGATGAAAATTAAATGCTTGGTCATATAAATATCGAGAAATAATAATAATAATAATTATTATTTTTATTTTAGTTCCAAATATTAACCTTCATTTTCAGTTATTAAAATCCCTATAAATTTTTTTTGTTAAAGTTCATCAAATAATTATAGTGGACAAGGACAAGTTTCTTTACAATGGAGTCCTTTTAGTAATTTTACACACCCACAACACTTTTTACTTCAATTTACAAAATACATTGAAATTACTTTTGGTTCTTATAGTACTTTTGAAAATCAGTTTACCAAACACTCAGTTAATTCTTACCACAGCAGATCCAAAAACAATTTCCCCCATAGCAGATCCAAAAGCAATTCCCCTTTGCCCCACAGCACATCAATGCCAAACTAGGCCTTTGTTTGTTTGGTTGGTTGTTGAATTGTGTTAAATAAGAGTGGTATGCATTCTTCTTCTATAACTTGCATGTAGACAATTGGGTGGAACCCTTGTCAAAGTTCACTAAAGATATTGGAGAGGCACCAAAGTACAGAGGATTTTTATACGAGGAGTACCAAGCTTTGAGAATAAGAAACAAGACACATCCACTTGCTAAACCTGAAGATGTTATTCACATAACCCACTATGCAATCACTTCCTAGACTGCAAAAGATGCCAAATTATTGAATTGTATTGTCAGTTTTTTTTTTTTTTTTTTAGTTTCTTTGATGGGTGATCTTGGAAATAGATTTCAAGAAAAGGCTTGGAACTTTCTATAATGAGGTACATTTGAAATATAGACAAGTCTTTCTATTGATAATTTTGTGTTTTTTCTACCATTCTTGTGACATCAATTTTTTTTTTTAATTAATTATGTTTCCATCAATCATTATTTAAGTCTCATTTTTCAAATTAGGATGATCTAATCACAAGTTGACAAAATCAATGGTTTTTTAACACCAACAACTATATTGTTTTTTCTTCAATATTTGATTATTGAACTCTTGGTGTTTCTTGTCAAACTTGAAATTTATAAATCCTAAGTCTCAAATTCATGCATTGTGTATGTCGTGTAAATGTTTCTTGTCAAACTTGAAATTTAAACATGCATGTCGTTTAATTCGATGAAAATTAAATGCTTGGTCATATAAATATCGAGAAATAATAATGATAATTTTATTATATTATTATTATACTTTGCAGAAAAGGAGAAATAATAATAATTATTATTATTATTTTAGTTTCAAATATTAACCTTCATTTTCAGTTATTAAAATCCCTATAAAATTTTTTGTTGAAGTTCATCAAATAATTATAGTGGACAAGGACAAGTTTCTTTACAATGGTGTCCTTTTAGTAATTTTACACACCCACAACACTTTTTACTTCAATTTACCAAACACATTGAAATTGCTTTTGGTTCTTACAACACTTTTGAAAATCGGTTTACCAAATACTCAGCTGATTCTTCCCATAGCAATTCCAAAAGAAATTTCCCCTACAGCAAATCGAAAAGCAATTCCCCCCCACAACACAACAATGCCAAACTGGGCCATAGTTGACTACAACAAAATCTCGGTCTATTGCAGTTTGTAGGGGTGTGCGGCGGATCGGATCCAATGGATTTGCCATGATCCAAGATCCGATCCGATCTGATTGGATCGAAGAAATTGCAATCCGATCCGATCCGATCCAATTTTATAGTGGGATTCGATCCGATCCGATCCAATTACTATTTGATCCGATCCGATCCGATCCGATCCAATATGATCTGATGGATCGAATTAATATAAAGTCATTCGTAATACATAAAAGTTATAATCTAAAATAAATAAAATCAATTAAATTATTCAAACATTACTAATTAATTCAAATAAAATTAACATTAAAAAAAATACATGACATAACTTGTAAACTTTATATAATTCAAAAAGTTTATAAACATTATACATCAACTCCAAATGTAAACTTAATAAGCCGTGATATTGATGAAGAAGAACAGAAAAAAGAAGATAGTGGCTTGTTGGCTGTAGAGAAATTGAGATAGAAAACCCAAAATAGTAACATTAAAAATAATATTTTGGTTGGGCCTTTACATTAGAAAGTAGTTGATAAAATAAATTACCTAATATAAAAATAATGCTTAATATTTTAGGCGGATTCGGCGGATTTCCAAACGGAAATCCAAGATCTGATCCAATCCAATGGATTTTAGAATTTAGGATCCAATCCGATCCAATCACCTCTATGGATCCGATCCAATGGATCATATTGAATTGGATTGGATCTTGCACACCCCTAGCAGTTTGTTTTTATCAATTTGCTTGTGTGTAATATTATATTGCATTTTATCACATATTTTTTTATAAATAATAAAATGATTAAAATAAAAATAAAATAAAATATTTATTAATTTTTACTAAATTTAGCTAAATAATAAAAATAGTAATATAAATAATTAATAAATTAAATAATATATGAAAACATTATTTATAATTTAAAACGTGATTGATTTCTATTTAATATTTAGTTTTGAATTTATAATAATAATAATAATTTGTATTTTATTAAATTATTTTCAAAATTATATGAATTTTTAATATTTATATAATTATTATTGAATATATAACGGATAGTATTAAGTTAACATGTATACTCACATTACATTTTATCACAATTTTATAAATAAGAAATTAAATAAATTATTAATTATAAAATTTGTAATATAAATAATTAATAACATAAATATATTTGAAAAAAATATTTATAATTAAAACAATATTAATGTCTATTTAATATTTATTTTGAATTTATAATAGTCATAATAATAATTTTTATTTTATTAAATTATTTTCAAAATTATATAAATTTTTAATATTTTATATAATTATTATAATATTGTATAAAACTTGATCTAAAAAATAAAGCTCACTTGCAACTTTAACTCAACATAAACCCACATTTTTACTACTATGCATTAGCTAGTACATGCAGTAGTGTTATATTAGAAACACTATTGACATTGATTAGTGCAATACAATCTTGGTTGCCCAAACATATGTGTTGCATTATATAATTCATATTTTAAGTCTCTTATCCAATATCACCCCCTAATATGGCCAAGGGTCTGGGATGAGACAATTTTTTTGTATTTTTTTTTCCCATATTGTCCCGTCTCATCCCATGTTTCAAACGCGTCAAACGTGGAATAAGAGAAAGTTGTCCCATATTGTCCTATCCCGTCCCACGTACCAAACGCACCCTTAGACAATTTCAAGTTGCTCACGGAAACGATCAAAAGTCAGTAGAACACTAGAACTAGCTAAAATTAAAAAAGAAAGGGTGATTACCAAATTAGTCATGGACTTTTTTCTTAATTCCAATTAGTTTGCGACTTATTCATTTTTGACCAATTTAGTCCCTACATTTTCAAAAGTTAACCAAAATGATATTTTCCGTTAGCATCTGTTAAGAGACAGTTAGCTTGACTGTGTTTGATTTATGAAAAGACCAAAATGACCTTTAAAATAAATAACTACTTAAAATAAAGATGTTAAATCCAAAAACTTTGCATTATTGGATTTTGTTGATTAAATAACCACAAGTTGGGTTTATTTGTTGTGGTGATATTTTTTAAGAAATTAAGAGGACACCTCTTTTGATTTCATTGATGACGCTTTAACTTCTTTTTTTTTTTTTTTTCTTCTGGAAGTTTTTGCTTTTGTTAATTTTATTGTCGGATTTGAGATTGATAGGTTCTATTAGAGTCAATTAATTAATTAATTTTTTTTTTTTAAGAATCAATTCGTAACTTTGATTGATTTGATTTTATATCGTGGGCACTTAAAAAAAAAAAAAAAAAAAGTCACGAGGAAAATTTTAATTTAAATTATTATTACATTTTTCAATATTTTTTATATTCATTAATTATTTTAATAGAATTCCAATTTACCCTTTGACTGTTAAGTTGATTAACAGAAGTTTGACTATAGGGACTGATTTGGTTCTTCATAGAAAGTTAGGGACTAAGTTTAGTTAAAAATGAAAAGGTCACAAACTATTTGGAATTAAGAAAAACATCCGAGACCAATTTGGTAATCGCCCAAAAAGAATAGAAAAGAAGAGAAGAAAAGAGATGAGAAGATAGCGATTAGCAACTTAGAGCATCTCCAACGTCACTCTAAAACACACACCAAACTTTACTTTGAAGCATATTTTGCTTCAAATTGTTAATCCCTAGATTTTTTTTTTGTGTTGCGCTACAGTGCACTTTTATATATAAAGCGCACTGTTCACGCGCTAAACGACCCACTTCTCTTTTATTTTTATTTTTTTTATTCTGTAAATGTCAAATCAAGCTTTTTTTTAAACAATTTCTAATTTAACCCTTTTATACTTAATTAAAATAATATGTATTCCCAAAAAATATACCATTGGAAAGATCTCGTTGAGACCTTTAAAATGACACCCATTTTGATATATATTTTATGTCAATAAAATTATTGAATATTATATATGTTAACTAATAGAAATTAATTGATAACATATAAATATTTATTGGAAGAATATTCTTGGGAAATGTTTTTTAGTGTAACATTTGGTGTTAAACATTGGAGTGGAAAAAAATTTAGTGTAAACATATTTCCAGAAGATTCCCATTTAACTTCAAATTGAAGTTGAAGTTAGAGTAAAACATTGGAGATGCTTTTAGCGAGTCAAGTCATCAAAACTAAATATATGTAACCGTTTACTATTATATATTGATTAAATTTCATTCTGAATAACATATATAAAACAAAAGGCGAAAATATTAGATTAATGGTTCCTGAAGGTTCAAAGCAATAGCCAGCAATTTAAAAAAATAAATTAATAAAGCGATAAATAGTTGTAATCTCTCTGTATAAAGAATTGAATAATGCTTGGGTACTGACCGGTCAGTAACCAAAATACTAATAGGAGTGTAGCATGTAGCCTTTTTTATTTTATTTTTTACATTTATCTCACAAATTGAGCCACGTGCTACACTCCCATTGATGGTGTATGTATTTTGAGAACTGACGTATATGATGTGTCAAGCATATCTAATCTAAAACACTAGTCAACAACGAAACAATAAATTTTCTTATTTTTTTTAAAAAAGAAACAATAATGAGTTTTTCTTTTGTAGGCACATAAATGTGAGCATACTTATACTATACTTATCCACCTCATCCTTTTTTATTAGAAAAAGTAATACAATTGGGTCAAATAATGCTTACACGGCAAATAGTGATGAGGTTGATAAGTGTACTATAAGTATGCTCACATTTATGTGCCTACGGGAGAAAAAATGAAACAATAATGCTTAACCCAACAAAATTTAATATATGTTTGGAAGGTTCAAGCTAATAGGCCAAGCAGCTCTATGGTAGCAGCTATTTGAAATGATGTGTTATCTCTTTGTATAAAGAATTTAGTATATGATGTGTCAAGTATGATGGTTCTCTAGTAAAGACGTCATGAAATTATAAGTTAAAGACGTCCAACCACAGTTACATATTCACATCGAATATATATATTTATTAATATGGGGTTGTGGGCCCAATATAAATGTGTAACTGTGGTTGGACGTCCTGAAATTATAAAGTTAGGATCACCTTACTAGAAAATCACCGGTGTCAAGCATATCTAATCTCAAACACTAGTCAACAAGGAAACAGTAAATTCTCCTTTTTTTTTTTTTTTCCATTTTATTATTAAAAAGGAAACAATAAAGCTTAACCCAACAAAATTTAATATATGTTTGGAAGGTTCAAGGTAATAGGCCAAGCAGCTCCATGGAAGCAACTATTTGAAATGATAATGGGTTTTTATCTCCATGTATAGTAGAACCCTTGTAAATTAATCTCCTATAAATTAATATCCTCTCTAAATTAATAAAAAATCCCGGTCCTGACTGGGGTCATTGTAAAAAATTAATAAACCTCTTTATCGTAATAATTAATAATTTCTTTTTAAAACTTAGTGTAAAATTTTGATCCTGACTGTCGTATAAATTAATAATTTCATAAAAGTATAAATATATTACAAAATATTCAAGAACTATAAACGTACTTCAAGATGCTAGTTTGCACAAGGTCACCATGTTTGATATTTTTAACTTCATCCTTCATCTTTTGAATTGTCCTAAGAAGTTATTGTGATCATTTTCTTGTTGTAGCCAAAAGGTTTCAACTAAATTTAGCATTTCAACAACCTTACTTGTAGAGATTTTAGGTACCTCTTGACTATCGTTATCGTCATCATCTTATTTTGCATTGTGATATCATTGATGATATCCTCTTCGGTTTGGGTGTAACAAATCTTTCTTAAACAAGGGATCCTGGAAAAAGGAACTTTTTGTAAAAAAGAAAACCGACTAAACAAGTAATCCTAAAAAGGAATCTTCCCTAAATAAGAAAGCCGACTTCCACACGTTTTCTAAGATAAAATAACACTTTACAATATAAAATCCTTCAAATTAATAACCCTTCTAAATTAATACTCAATGATGGGTCACAATAATATTAATTTAGAGGGGTATATAGCATTCAGCTCTCTTCAATTATTTCAATAGTCTTTCTCATAAATCGAAATATAATGGAATTGCCTTCTTCTTCTTCTTCTTCTTCTTCTTCTTCTTATTCTATCACTCAATCAATAAAGTACGATGTTTTCTTGAGTTTTAGAGGTGAGGATACCCGCCAAAACTTCACCAGCCATCTTCATAAAGCTCTGCTTGAGAAAAAAATTGAAACTTTTATTGATTACAAACTTAACAGAGGAGATGAAATTTCCCCATCTCTTTTGCAAGCAATTGAAGAGTCACAAATTTCAATCATTGTCTTCTCAAAAGGCTATGCTTCATCCAATTGGTGTCTTGAAGAACTTGTAAATATCCTTGAATGCAAGGAAAAGTATAAACAGATCGTGATACCAATTTTTTATGAGGTAGATCCGTCAGATGTACGGAATCAGAAAGGAAGTTTTGCATATGCATTTGATAAGCACGAAGAACGATTTAAGGATAGTTTAAACAAAGTGCAGAGGTGGAAGGACGCTCTCAAGAAAGCTGCAGATCTATCTGGCTTCGATTCGCGTGTCATAAAGTAAGAAATACTTATCTTTGGTTTTTTTTTTTTTAAAACACGTTCTTATCTTTGTTATTTGGACTAATTGCACAAACACCCCTATATGTAGGCATAATTTCATACATATGGAACTTTACCCATAATTATACAAACACCCCCTATTGTTAATTGACGTCCGTTAACTCTAACCGTTGATCACAATTTTAACCCACAATAACTAAAGTTCCCCTAGTTACCTATTTTATTATTTAAATTAATAATTAAAAAACGAAATAGAAAAGACAAAGAAAATAGAAAAACAAAATCAATTATTTTTTTTTTCTCTTTCATTTTCTCAACCCCCAAACACAATTAAAAAATAAACTTAATAAACAAAAACTAAACTTAATCCCACAAATCAAAACCAAAACTCAAATCATCAACAACAACCAAAAATCAAATCCACAAATAAAAACTCAAATCCATCCATATTACAACCAGTTAACCATATATATTTAAAAAGAAATATAAAAAATTAGAACTTCAACCTAGAAAGTTAAAAATCCACCACGGAAGTTCTAATTTTTTTTTTTAAATGGATGTTGTTAACTAGTTATGGAATTAATGTATTTGGGTTTTTATTATTATTAATTTAAATAATAAAATAAGTAACTAGGGGCATTTTAGTTATTGTGAGTTAAAATTGTGGTCAACGGTTAGAGTTAATGGAATTCAACTAATGGTAGGGGATGTTTATGCAATTATTGAAAAAGTTCTATATACATGTAATTACGCCTAAACTTAGGGGACATTTGTGCAATTAGTCCTTGTTATTTTTGACAAGTACTTACCGTTGGTTTTGCAACATATATGCTAGGCCTGAATCTGATCTTATCGAAACTATTATCCTAGATGTTCAGAAGCGACTCGATGCTATCTCCTCATCAATTGATAATGATTATCTAATTGGAATTGATTCAAAGATTCAGCTACTCCAATCGTTGTTAGAGAATGAGACGAAGGATGCTTACGTTGTAGGAATCTGGGGTATGGGCGGTATAGGCAAGACTACTCTTGCAAGAGCATTATTAAACAAAATGTCTTCTAAATTTGAAGGTTCTTATTTTGTTCCCGATGTTAGAGAAGCATCAGAACAAAGTGGTGGATTGAATCATTTGCGCCAACAACTTATGTCAGATATATTACGCGATAAAAATGGAAATATTGGTACTTTCTCTTTAGTACCCACCTTCATGAAGAAAAGGCTTGCACGTTATAAGCTTTTCATTGTTTTTGACGATGTGACTAATTTTAAGCAAATAGAATCTTTGATAGGAAGTCCTAATTGTCTTAACTCAGAAAGTCGAATCATTATAACTTCAAGAGATAAACAAGTACTTAAGAATTGTAGTGTAAATAAAATCTTCGAAGTTGAGGAATTATCTTTGGTTGATGCTCTTCGGCTTTTTCGTTGGCATGCCTTTAGAAAAAACAGTCTCATGGTAGATTATGAGAGGCTGTCCAAACGGATAGTTACTTGTGTTGGAGGGGTTCCATTAGCCCTTGAAGTTTTGGGTTGCTCTATGTTTGACAAGGGAAAACAAGTTTGGGAAAGTGCAATAAATAAGCTAGAAAACGTTCTTCATAAAGATATTCATAAGGTGCTGAAAATAAGTTATGAGGGATTAGATTATGATCAGCAAAATATTTTTTTAGATATTGCATGTTTCTTCAAAGGGTGGGAGGTTGATTTTGTAAAATGTTTCTTAGATGCTAGTGGCTTCTTTGCTAAGGTTGGAATAAGTGATCTCATCGATAAATCTCTAATAACTCTGTCAAATAACAAGCGCATGCTAAGAATGCATGATTTGCTGCAAGCAATGGGTAGGAAAATTGTTCAAGAAGAATCTATTGATGATCCTGGCAAGCGTAGTCGATTATGGGATCCGGATGAAATCTACGATTTATTGACAAAAAATACGGTAACATTCAGAAGCTTACTCATATCAGTCCTTATGCATTAGCTCACATAGAACATGTGGTAATGGGGTGATTTTATCAAACAAAAAAAATACATATTTTCGAATTTGACAATTTTTTATTTTATTTTTAAATGTATTTGCATAGTTATTGTAATAAGTGCTCTTTAAGAATTTAAATCCAATCAACGTTTTTTTTTCTTTTCAAGACAATATTCTTTTGTTCTCTTATTAGTTTCTATTTAATTGTTTCATTAAACATACCTTAAGAATGCATTAAATACTAACTTATCTCTTGGTAATTTAGGGGACTGAAAAAATTGTAGGTATCTCTTTGAATATGTCAGAAATAAGAGATATACACTTGCATCCTTGTGCTCTGGTAAGGATGCAGAAACTGAGGTTCTTGCGCTTTTATTCCTCAAATAATAAGGTGCATCTTTGTCAAGGTCTCGAATCTGTTTTCACTGAGTTAAGATATCTTCATTGGCACGGATGCCCGTTGAAATCGCTGCAGTCAAATATTCAACCAGAGAAACTTGTGGAACTTGATATGCCTGAGAGCAATGTTGAAAATCTATGGAGTGGTGTCCAGGTATGTTTTGATATTTATATGTTGATCAGTTTGTTGTAATATAGGTATCAGAGGTGGTAACTGTGCTGATTATTTCTAACTTGCAGCAACTTGCTAATTTAAAAAAAATCAACTTCCGAGGGTCTGAGCAGCTAAAAAGTTTCCCAGACCTCTCAAGGGCACAAAATCTTGAGAGTTTGTGTTTAAGTGGTTGCAAGAGTTTGTTGGCGATTCCAGATTGCACAGACTTGAAATCTCTTACAATTCTTCATCTATCTAACTGCTTAAAACTCAAGATGCTTCCTGAACTCCCACACAATTTGCAAAAGTTATATTCAAGTAATACCCCAATAGAAGAACTACCCTCGTCCACCGAGGTTCTGACCAGATTGCTTCATTTGAGCCTTGAAAACTGTTCTAAGCTTAAGTGTCTTCCGAGCAGCGTTAGTAAGTTGAAATCCCTTAAACAACTTGGTCTGTCAGGTTGCTCAAAACTTGATAAGTTGCCTGATGATATAGGAGCTTTGAACTCTTTGACGACCCTTTATGCTGATGGAACTGTTATAAGAGAACTGCCATCATCTGTAACTTGTTTGAAGAATCTTGAAACATTATACTTTGGGGGAATACAGGGTCAAGATACAATGGGACATTTATTACCTCTTTTATTAGGCTTCTGCAATTTGACAACTTTGGGTTTACCTGATTGCGGTATCACAGAGGTACCCGAGATTCTGATTAGTTGCTTATCATCGCTAAAAGAATTATGTTTGAGGGGAAACAATTTTGAAAGCATACCAGCAAGCATTATAAACCTCCCTTACCTAAATGCCCTTGACATTAGAAGTTGCAAGAGGCTTAAATTTTTACCGAAGCTTCCATTGATGACTATATCCGCATCCAATTGCACATCACTAGAAGTGTTATCGTGTTTTGAATTTCAAGAGAGCAATATGGAGACAATAGATTATGTTTACATCCGAGCTGAGTTCGCAAATTGTTTCAAATTTTATCCAAGTATACTCAAAGATACTATGAAAGATGCTCTATGGAAAGTACAGCATCTGGCCACTTTAATAAAGGTAATAAGGAACAGCCCTAATGCTATGGTTTGTTTCACTCCCTCCATTCTAATATTTGATTACTTCTTTCTTTTTTTCTTAAAAATATTTTTATGTTAAAATCTACAATTTTATAAAATAATTATGTTCACGGTACAGGATTTTGAAGATTTTGAAGATCTTCCACTAGCTGGTGCTCAGTTTTGTTATCCAGGAAATGAGATTCCGGAGTGGTTTAGCTATCAAAACACGGGATCAAATATAAATGTGAAGTTCCCACCAGATTGGTTCAATCATAACTTTGTTGGTTTTGCTTTGTGTGCTGTTGTGCTACTTGGAGACCATCGAGATGACAATGGTTATTTTATTGACATCTGCTGTGAATGTACCCTCAAATCTAAAGATGGGAATCCCTGTGTTGTTAGTGGAGCTTTTGGCAGTGGGAATTATGATACAACCGAGTATATTGAGAGAAACCATGTGCACATGGGGTCCGATTTTGGAATGTATCCCCATGAATCATTATATTATGATAATGAGGTCTCTTTCCGGTTTTATTTTGAGAACGAATACAGTGATCGCAAAGAACATCATAAGGTGGAAAAGTGTGGAGTCCTTTTAATGTACGCCCCACATCTTGAAGAATCCGATGGAAGTCTGGCCACTGTTGGGGAGGAAGATTTTTTGCTCGAACAATCTGATGGAAGTCTTGGCATTAGTGAGGAGGAAGATGAACCAAACCCCAAAAGATTGAAATAACTAAATCAGTTCGATTGCTTTGAGGGAGTTACCCAAATGGTCAAGGTAAATAAAATGCAATGCTTAACTTTAGTTTTTTATCACCTAATATTAAGGGTTAATTGCACTAACTTACCCTTACTTTAATATTTTATGTTTGAAATGATGTGGTGTTTATGTTAATTTAGGACATCTTTTTAAAATCTTACTAGATCAAATAAAGGAAGGGTAAGTTAGTGCAATTAACCCTTATTATATTTGTATCACCAGTCTTTCTTTACCCAAAAAATTATCTCTTGTAGTACTCATTCTGCTTTGTTTTATTTGTTAGCTTTCAGGTATCAAAACTTAGGAAGTAGAACATTTTGTCATGTCTATTTTAGAATAAGACTAGATTGAAATTTTAAGCCATTTTAGTAATGTTGTCTTTCCTGAAATAATTGATCATCTTATTCCTATTTTTTGTATTATGTTATTAAACCCCTGACTACTACGTTTTTATATAGAGTTCTTACCAATTTGCAATTATGTTTCGTAGATTTTTGATGTTAGTCTCAAAGAAAGAGAAAACCATAAATAACCATTAGATTTATTAAACTTTTGTTACTAACCACTTTTGAAAAGTTAATTGTTATTAACCACTTTTTAAAAAAAATTTCACTGTATGTCCATAATTTACTAGAATATCCCTGCAATTAGTTTTTTTTTTTTTTTTTTTTTTTTTTTTTTTTTTTTTTTTTTTTTAAAACACCTCAAACTTGAAATCATGGCTAAACACTTGAATGTTGAAACTTGAAATTATGATTAAAATGAAACTTGAAACTTGAAATCATGCCTAAAATGAAATATTTGAAACTTGAAATCATGCCTAAAATGAAATATGTGAAACTTGATTCCCTTTCTTCCTCAAATTCCCAAAATTCACAATTAGTTTTTTTTGTTTTTTTTGTTTTGTTTTTTTTTTTTTGTTTCTCCTTTTTTGCAGATCCATGGCCGGCCAAGGGGGTCTCCGACGCCCATAATCCCAGGCGAACGACGGCAGCAGCGAAGCGCAGAAGGACGGCAGCAGCAGCAGCAGCGACGACGGCCCAGCTGCATGACGACGGCGCTGCAGGACAACGCCCACCACTTCGTTCGCGAAGCAGCAGCGCGCACGGCCCAGCTACACGACGACGGCGCTATCGTGCAACCCAGAAGATCACCGGCGCTTTGCGACGCCTTCGTCGGCGATTGGCGACACCGGATGGACACGCCGGCAGTGGCTTTGAGGGAGAGAGAGGATAGGAGAGGAGAGAGAAAGAAAAGAGAGAAAAAAAAGAGAGAGAGAGTGTTTTGAGGGGGTTTTTATATGAGGGCTTTCCAGTAATTTCTCAAAAACATGGTTATAAACAATTAAAACTTCGTTTGTGGTTTAAAACAAATTCCCCATAATATATGTGGTCATTTTTGACAATTTTCACCAAAGAATATGTACTTTGTATTTGGGGCATATTTATAATTTAGGATTTTATTGGGTTATGTTATAATTAGCTAAAAGTCTCACCGTATAAATGAGTTGTTAGTTGAGCTTTTCAACTAAGTAGACTATGTGTCCAAACATGTAGAGACAACAAAGCTAGAGAGAAAAACCTAAACAAAGAGTGATTGTGAGGATGAATGATTGAGACATAGAGGGAGAGAGAAGGCTTATGGGATATAGGTAATCTTTTGTACTTGTCATTCTCATTATCTAGTGAAATCGGTATCTTCGTGGACATAGCCAATTTGATGAACCACGTAAAAAATTGCTTGTGTTGTGGTTTTGGATTACTCTTAGTTGATTGTGTTTCTTTGTTGCTAGTATTATCTATGTGTTCTTATAAGTCCATTCAAACAAGGACTTAGAAGGAGTTTGTGGTAGTTTTCGGTTTTGCATATAAGTTGTTCGATGAAATTATCAAATGAATTCAAGAGGGGTGTTGTCACATCCCTTACATAGATCATATATAGGCGATGACTAAAAGAATAATGTGCTAATTAAAAACCATATATAATATAATTTAAGATATAAATTTTGGAATAATATATTAATTTGTAACATTATATCAGGTTTTGGAATTGTGTATTTGTTTTCATTAAATTTTTGGATATCACCCTTCTGTGCTATTTCAGTATTCCTGGTAACATATAACGTTAGTAATTTAAATGATTAAATTAGAAAATAGGGTACTAAGCTCTTGAATTTTATTATCCAGATAGAGTCTGACGGTCTGACCAATGTTGAATTAAAATATAAATTGTAATTTATGTTTTCTGATAAATGTACTTACGAGTCTGGGCCAGAGATGCCGGGAAATTTCTATTCCCGTAAATTGTGCACATTTCTAAAATAATTTGAATGGGCTATTACATATATATATCAAAAATTTTAAGAATTTCTGTATTATGTGTGTAGTTTATGTACTGAAATATTAACTGATTTATTGATGAATGATGATTGAAAAGATATTTATAAACAAAATTGAGGTGAGTCAATAGTAAACTGTTTAAACCCATATCAATATAGTCAAATCGTATCCTCCTTCAAATTCTAAATTTGTTACTAAAAAAAAATGGACCAGCACTTTGATTTTTAAAACAAATATATTAAGCAATGGTGATTCAATTGCAAAGAAAAATTGTTTCTTTGCATCATAGCGTAGAGGTGAAGTTGGAAATTCAAGTTTTGGGGCCATTATTTGGTGGGCCAAAGTAAAAAGTTTTTTAAATTTTATTATTTTTTAAAAGAAATTAAACAAAAAAATTGAGAGATGGGGTCATTGTCCGTATGGGCCCCCTCCTTCCTCCGTGGCTCCGCTAGTACATTTTGTATATATATATATATAAAAAAAATTGCTTCGAAATCCTACTCGTTAGAATCATGCTACAATAAACATAAACATGATTTGATAATATTTATGAAATTGCCTTATATGTGTTTTCAATAAGATAGAGTTATGTCCTAGGGTCATTTGCCTTAGTGGTTGGAGTCATTAAACTAGAGCTCCACCACTCCACCATGATCCACACACACATATATATATATATGTATATATATATACAAAAATTCTATTATCAGTTCGAACTGACAAAAGTTATATCAGTTCCTTACATATGGGCCATTGGATTTAAATACTTTGACTTGGCTGTATGCACTTGTCAGTCAAAGTATTTAAATCCAGTGGCCCACATACAATGAACTGATATAACTTTTGTCAGTTCGAACTGATAATAGAAAGACTGTATATATACATATATATATATATATATATATATATATATATTTGAAGGGTTGGCATTGTATATATTTGTCCTATTTCAAAAAGATTAGATTTTTTATTTTGATTATATGAAGCCACATTATGATATTTTGAGATACTTTATTATTTTTGTTTTGTCGTCTTTATATTTGATATATGCTTATTTGTTTTTAATAATAATAATAAAAAAACCTTGTTTGCCTTGCCTTAAGGATTTTGAGAAACTCATTTAATTTATATCTTGTGATGTATGTAGATGGTGAAGAATTTGTGTGTGCGAGTATCGGATTGCGTCTTTCAAAGAAGCTCTCATTCTTGATTACTTGGTGTAGTTAGATGATTTGAAGACATTTCTCTCGTTGGACTTTGGATGTAAATTGCTTCCCTAAACATTTAGCCCTTGTCCTGCAGGCTGTTTTTAGCCTGTTTTTGTTTATGTTTTTGTTTTCCAAAAATGATTTTGAATTCACGTCCGGTAACCGTTTTTCATTTTATTTTCAAAATACAAAAACAAAATGAAAAACAAAACCAGTGTTGTAAGGATTCCCATATCTTGATTGGCTTATTTCGTAGACAAACCACGTGTTGGGGATTGTATGTAAGGGTAGCTTAAGTGATTGATATTCAAGCTCAAGACCCTCTCATGTCCTCAAGGTTGATAAGCACCAAAGGTAAACTTTTATGTGCTTAATTTGCTTTGAAGAGATTAGTTGCACACACACATTCACATCTCATGCATAATTCATTCTCTTGTATGTTGTGTATGTGCTCATTAATGCTCATTAACATCTCTTCTTGCATGCTTTACATGATTGCATCTTGTATGACCAATGCCATGCCATGCATGCTCTTAAGATTTCATACAAAGTGATAGGAGCTGTACAAAGCGCTGTTGGAAGCGCTGTTTGTACAGCGCCCATCCTGACCTGATTGAAAATGCATTAAATGCATCAGGTCTGATGCAATTTTGGAAGGCGCTGTACAAAGCGTTGTTCGTACAGCGCCCCTCTGTTTTCCCGAGAGAACAGAGTGGGGGCGCTGTACAGGCGCTGTATAGAGGCGCTCTACGTACAGCGCCCAAGGCAAAAATAGGTGTCACTTTTCAAAACGACCACACTTTGGTTTGACACCCTATATATATGCCACTTTGACTTTAGGTCAATTAAGTGAGTTGATTTTCAGATTTCATACTTAGAACATTTTTCAAGCAAAGAAAAATACAAAGAACTCACCTTTAACCACTCAAATCAAATCCTTTGTGCATCAAATTTCATATTGCATCTTCTATGTCTATATAGAAAGCATCCATGTATGGGTTTGCATCATCACAACTTGCTTGGTAAGATTTTGATTAAGTTCATCTTATTTTAGTATTTTTACTATCAAACTATTCTCTTTTAATTTACTTGTATGTTTTTGATCATATGATAAATACAAGAATAGAGAATTAATTGTGATGAATTGATTGAATGTTGTATTGTGATAGCTAATTAGGTTTTTGATTAATCTTGATTAGCTAAGCTATTTGACATGTCATCTAGCTCTTGATATCTAGGGTTGATTTAATTGAATATATCATCATCCTAGATAAGCATCTAAGGTTCTCTAGCCTTGTTTGTTATTTGAATATTCATACATATTCACATAGGTTGCATAATCTCTTCATAGAGAATTAAGTCTTGAGGCTAAGATTACTTAGGCCTCAAGCAATTGCACTAGAGCCACTTTTAAACGGGCAACGGGAGCAAATGTCTTCTCAAAGTCGATACCCTCAATTTGAGAGTACCCTTGTGCTACAAGTGTAGCTTTGTTCCGCACTATGTTGCCATCCTCATCGGATTTGTTCCTAAATATCCATTTAGTGCCTATGACATTAGTGGTCTTAGGCCTAGGAACTAAAGTCCAAACCTCATTCCTTTCGAATTGGTTTAGCTCTTCTTGCATGGCAAGAACCCAAAATTCATCATTCAAGGCTTCATCAACCTTTTTGGGTTCTATTTGAGAGGTGTAGCATGTAAAGTTAATTAGATTAGCTATTTGACGCCTAGTCCTAACACCCTCATTAACATCTCCAATAACATCCTCTTTGTTATGGAGTCTTCTAACCCATGGAGCGGGTTCATTAGAGTCCAAGTTAGGAACTCTAGTAATAGGTTGTGTGACTTCATTAGATGTCCCAACATTGGGAGTCACCACAACCCTCTCCAAAGGAGAGTCATCCTCTAAAACATCCTCTTCCTCATGGTCATTAGACTTGAGCCTTGTATCATCAATGACCACATTTGATGATTCCATGACGGTTTGAGTCTTCAAGTTGAAAACTCTATAGGCTCTACTATTCAAGGCGTAGCCAATAAAGATACCTCATCACTCTTAGCATCAAACTTGCCAAGTTGATCACGGTCATTTAAAATGTAGCATTTGCTTCCAAATGTGTGGAAGTAGCTAACATTTGGCTTCCTACCCTTCCATAGCTCATAGGAGGTGTTTCTAGATCCGGGCCTTAGGAAAACTCTATTCCCTATATAGCAAGTCGTATTGATGGCTTCGGCCCATAGGTTCCTAGGGACATTGTTGCTAAGCAACATTACTCGGGCCATCTCTTGGAGGACCCTATTTTTCCTCTCAACTCCATTTTGTTGAGGTGTCGTAGGAGCTGAAAATTCATGGGAGATGCCTAAACTATCACAATAGCTTTCAAAAGATGCATTCTCAAATTCCCTCCCATGGTCACTTCTAATCCGTTTAATGCTTCTAATGTTAGATTTCATTTCATTTTGTAATTTAGTACAAAGCATTTTAAACTTATCAAAAGTTTCGGATTTTTCTCTAAGAAAATATGTCCATGTAAATCTAGAGAAATCATCAACACAAACAAAAATGTATCTTTTTCCACCTAAACTCTCGGTTTGCATAGGACCCATGAGATCCATGTGGAGAAGCTCTAGGGGCTCCTTGGTGGAGAGATACTTGCCCTTTTTGTGTATGCTTTTGGTTTGTTTTCCTTGTTGGCAAGGTCCACAAATACCATTGGCTTTCTTCCCAAGCTTAGGGAGGCCACGCACACACTCGAACTTTCCAAGGGTTCTTAAATCTCTAAAGTTCATGTGGCCAAGTCTTTCATGCCACAACTCAACTTGCTCATCCATGGACACATTGTTTGAGACTATTCTAGCTTTAAGACAATAACAATTATCACTAGATCTCATACCTTTCAACAAGGTTTTTCCATCAGGCTTTAGGATTGAGCAATCATTTTTACTAAACAAGACGGAATATCTTTCATCACTTAGATGTGAAATGCTTATTAAATTGGGTTTCAAGCCATCAACAAATAAAGCATCGGATAAGGAGGGTAAATCGGGAACGGAAATGGTTCCTTTCCCTACCACCTTCTTTTTGGATCCATCACCAAAAGTGACATATCCACCTTCCTCCATAACAAGAGTCTCGAAGAAACTCTTGTTTCCCGTCATGTTCCTAGAGCACCCACTATCCAAATACCAAAAATTAGAAGAATTTGCCTTCAAGGCTATTTGTGCAACATGGCAAACATTTTCATTCTTTCTAATCCACTTAGCAACAATTTTAGCTTTCTTAGTGGTCTTTGGTACATGTGCTCTACTATTCCTAGGATCATGCAAATCAATATTATCATTCCTAGGAACATGCATTATGGCTCTTTTCTTTTTCTTCTCTATCATGCTTCTAGTTTTGCACATTTTTATATATTGAAAGCAATGTGGTATAATATGACCATCAAATCCACAAAAGTGACATATTGGAGTAAAATAAGGAATCATACCTTGTCCTTGTCTTTGTGGATGAAGGGGTTCAATCCGTCTTCGTTGTTGAACCGGTCTAGATTGCTTCCTTGCTTGAGGTTGCATGATAGGCCTCTTTCCTTTGTGAGCCATTTGTGGAGGAATGTTGGCTTGACGGACCCTAGGGGGTTGAGCTTGAGATTGCCTTCTTGGCCCTATCTTCACTTGTGCATTTGAACATTGTCCTACTTCTAACTTCTTCCTAGGAATTTGCACAAATGAAGTTTCTTCGTTCTTCAAGCTCTTGACAAACACGGTCTTGTTAGAGGTTGAGATCTTCTTGCCATCTTCATACCCAAGACCCCTCTTGTCACTTGGACTCTTTCCAACACCAAGTAAATGATCAAGCTTCTTGGTGCTAGAATCTATCCTAGCCAAGGACCCTTTAACTTCTACAAGTTCCCTCTTCAAGCCTTCTTCAATTCTCTTGGATAAGTCTAACTCCTCAATTAACTTATCCTTTCTCTTCTTCAATCTTTCCACTTGTTCACTTAAGTGGTCATTGTGAGCCGAAAGTTCAAGGTTCTCTTCTCTCAACCTCTCAATCTTTCTTGTGCTTTTAAATGCTAAATCATTGAACTCGGCATGGTATTTAGCAAGCACCTTTTGCTCCACAAATTTCTTTTTGGAACTAGAAAAGGAGTCACTTTCTACTTCACTAGAGTCAATTTCCTCTTGACTTATCTCCTCTTTTTCACTAGCAGTTTTGCTCTTGTGAGAAGAGGCAAAAGCTAGGAAGTTAGCCATGAGTTCTTCTTCACTTGAAGGCTCATCTTCCTCATTGGAGTCATCACTACTCCCACTCCAAGTGGCGGCCATCACTTTGCCCTTCTTCTTTTCATTGTGATTAGCACATTTAGGGGCAAAGTGATCAATCCCACCACATTCAAAGCATCAGACCCCTTTCCTTTCGGTCCTCTCTTGTCTAGGCTCAAACTTCTTGAAGGAACCTTTTTTCTTCAAGTCTTGTCCTCTTGACCCAAATCCCTTCTTCTTCTTGAACCCCATAACCTTATTAAACCTTTTCACGAATAAGGCAAGGTCTTCATCCGATTCATGCTTTGGCTCCTTTGCATCCTTAGATGCTTTCAAAGCTATTCCTTTAGACTTCTTAGGAGGAGTAGTGGTGCTAGGAGCCTTCCTAGACTCATATGCAAGGAGACGTCCAATCACCTCACTTGGCTTCATATCCATGTAGCCACTATTTTCTTCTATGGCCGTCACCTTTGATTCAAACCTATCGGGGAGAGATCTCATAATTTTTTGCTTGACTCTCCTATCCGAATACGGGTCTCCGAGTTGATGGCTTTGATTTACTATGTCCATCAATTTGATTTCGAAGTCATTGAAGCATTCATCCTCTCCCATCCTAAGTAGCTCAAATTGAGTTCGGAGGACTTGAAGCTTGGACTCCTTCACCACTTTGGTTCCCTCATGTGCAACTTGAAGGATGTCCCATGCCACTTTTGCAATCTAAGTGTTCTGAATAAGCTTGTATTGATTCTCATCCATTGCACACATAATGGCATGCATAGCCTTCCTATTCCACTTAGAAGCCTCAAACTCTTGCGCGTTCCATTGCGCCTTAGGCTTCAAAACATCTTCTCCTCCACCCGCGGGAGTCATCATAGGGAGATCATATCCGTCTTCCACCGCCATCCATGCACGGTCATGAATTTGACATATGTAGGATTCCATCTTCCCTTTCCATTGGGAATAGTTCAATCCGGTAAGAAGTGGAGGCCTTGTGCTAGAAGCACCTTCGTTGCCACCACCATTTCCACCGTTTCCACTCATAGTGTTTATGAATGAATGAAATGAATGCAAATGTATGAATGATCAAAAATCACACAAAATGCAAAACACACCAAAATAAGCAAGGATCACCTATGTATGTCTAGGAACCCGCTCTGATACCAATTGAAACTAATTATAGCACGGTGTGTATAAAACTATCTAGAGGGGGGGTGAATAGATTTTACGGTTTTTACCCAATTTTTCGTGTAGTCAAAATTACGAAATTACCCCTAAATAGATAAAGCAATAAATCAAGTAAAATATGCAGAAATTAAATAACACTTGATTTTTACGTGGAAACCCTCACGGGAAAAACCACGGGCTAGTAAGTAAGCCACACTCGAACCTCGAATCCACTAAATGTGTAAACGATTACAACCTAATCCCGGAAGTAATCACACACCTACCTAATCCCGGTATGAGTGAACCTAGTCCAATTTGCTTGCGATCTAAGCAACCTAATCCCGGAAGCTACACACAAGACTTACTTTCTCTATGAAGATAATACAACCCTAAGTGAATATAAATATATCCAAAATGCAACATAGAGAAAGGGAACCCTATATGCTTATCTAAGATGATGAATTTGCAATTAAATCAATCCTAGATATTATGAGCTAGATGACATGTCATAAAGCTTAGCTAATCAAGATGAACAAAACCTAATTAGCTATCACAATACAACTTCTCAAACATACATCATACTAATCTCAATCTTGTATCCAAAGCATACAAAATCACAAACAAGTAATTAATTGAGATTGCTAGATAAGAGAAACACAAAATAAATGTACACAAACGAAGTTAAATTGCTTAAAGCATACCTAGAGGGGGGGGGGGGGGGGGGGGAGGGTGAATAGGTTTTTACACCTTTTTTCAAACCCTTGAACAAACATTCGTTTGTCCCTCAAGGTAGCCTTACACACAACACAATAAGCCAAGGAAGACATACATAGACAATACGATGATACAATCATAAGAGAAATATCTAAGTATATCAACAAGTCATGTGAGGTAAAATAGCAAATAAACATAACAACAAAATAAGCATGTATTTCATAAGATGTTCAATGTGTTACAAGAGTGATCAATATGTCACTATACAAAAATTACAAAATATAAAAGAATCAAAGATACAAATTGATCTATAGAATGAATACACTAATCACACTATACGAAGACTTGCTTCACAATACATCACATGTGAATATTATGAATCAAGACAATAAAATATACAATTAAAATATAAGAGAAAGAGATTGGAAGAATTAACACAAGGGATTTTTTTAACGTGGTAAAACCTCCAAGGAGGAAACATCCACGGGTTGAACTACAACCATTGGGTACTATATTATTGGAAAGTAAACATAGAACATTCACAAAGTGACCAATCTTTAGCTCACCCAACCTAGTGAAGTCTAAGCCTACCCAACCCTATTGGAATGTATGAAATCCCTCAATGATGCGGAACCACCATATATGGACAACACACACAACCAACATCGATGGTAGATTAGAAATTCCTCAAGAGTGCATACACCTCTCGTATACCTCGCTCTATCGGACTCTATGTCTAACCATACACCTAGGCCTACCAATACAATAGCCAACTTCATATCCAAGGCACTCTTGCCTCTAGGGAGCCTCCCATGCATGACTATCCGAGTCCTCCCGACTCTAGCCATGACTCCTTGCTTACCTATCCGAGTCATCCCGACTCTAGGCAAGACTTCTTGCTTGGCTATCCGAGTCATCCCGACTCTAAACAAGACTTCATGCCTTTTACAAGGACTTCCTAGTGTGATCATGTGAATGCAAATGATGCAAACATTCAATACAACATAGAACATGTGATCAATACATTCTATGGCACAAATAGACCTAAACATGTGAAATCACAATTAATCAAGTCTAGATGCAAAAATACATGAATAGAAACCTAAGCATGTGAAACACCTAACACATATACTCAAAGTCTTGTTCACACACAGAACACTTGAATCACAAAATGTTCATGAAGTACAAATTTAAGATGCTATCAATATACAATTAAAAGCTAGATATATGAGATTAAAATCAATCAATATACTAGACAAAAATATAGAGCAAGGTTTTGAGATTACCTCAATCAAAACCTATATTCTCTAAATCACAAACAAATACACAAATCCTAGATTTTAATAATCAAAGGATCAAATCAAATCTCAAAGTCATTTTAACACAAAATTAATTCAATTAAGTATCAAACAACCTAAGATGCCATTCTAATCACAATACAACTCACAAACATATGTAAAACCTAGAATCATAGAATCTAGTCAACATTAGTCCACAAATTGAGTTTCAATTAGAATGATAATCAAGCTATCTTTCCAAATAGCTTTTACCAAACAATAACATAGATATAGAAGAAGAAACCCCAAGCAAATGAAAGGTCAAATAACAAGAAATCCCAAAGTTGAGACTCAAACCTCGGATTCTGCAGCTGGTGCGAAATTCAGTGTCCAACCACTTGAAATCACGATCAAACAGCCACCAAACCACTTGTAGATGTTAGAGGACTCAAATACGAACACTCTCCAACTTGAATCACTCAAATCCGACTCCGGATGAGGAAGATATGGTGTTTTGAAGTTTGGAAAAATTGGAGAGAATGTATATCGGGAAAACTGAAATTTTCTTCTTAGAAATTCAAAATGGAGAGAGAGAGGGAAGAAATAGGAGAGAGAGAGGGAAGATTCCGGCCAACCAGGTGGTGCCACGTCACCCCCTGGCCATGGGGGGCGCGTGGCCCACACGGGAGCAGAGGCTGCTCCAGGCCGTGGGGCCCACGGCCTCAACCACGGCCAGCCCTTGTGGCCCACGGCCTGGGCTGTCCTCTCGCGCGCTCCCTCGGTTCGTCGGCCCGTATCTCGGGCGTCCGAACTCTGAATTTGAATCTGTTTTCGGATTACAAACCATGACTCTCTCACGCACGACGAAGACTATACAACTTTGAAAAACGGTTGAGAAATCATCTCGGAAATCATCGATGAAGTCAACTCAAAGTAAGAGAACGTAAAGTGGTATAGTCAACTTGTTTGGACTCGAAACCTTATGAATGAGTAACCGAAATGACCGGAACTCAATAAGGCATTGAATAAGAACATGTTCAAGTCCTAAACACAAAATACAGAAACATACAAACACAAATACACACACATATGCTAGTTTCCGGACATAGTCTTAAAAAATGCAAAACACAAAGTTTATTAACTAAATGTGAATGCATGAGCATATTTTGCCAAGTGTGTGAAAGTGAAATGTAAATGAAATAAAATCATGAAGGGACACACAAGAATGATATGTGTGAGTGTGTGCCTAGCCTTGTAAGAGATAAGAGGTCTTTGAATACGTTTGTAGACCGATAATGTCCGAAACTCTTAAAAGCCGGCAACTTGAACGAATAATGGTTGAGACGTCCTTCGTCTTCGAAATTCTTCAATTACTAACCACTAAACATTACAAGTTAAACACGTTTTGATATGGAATTAATGCCAACACTAATTATCAACCTAACACAAAATATGTAAGATATTAGTGAAAAGCTTACCAAGCAAAGTATGATGAAGAATCCATGCAAGATGACATCTAGAAGATCAAAGATGATGTTAGATGATGATTGATGATCATGAAAAGTGTTTGAGTAATTAAAAATGAGTTCTTGGAATTTTTCTTCTCTTTGAAAAATATCATAAGTATGAAATCTGAATATGAACTCTCTTAATTGACATAAAGACAAAATGACATATATATAGGGGGCCAAATCAAAGTGTGGTCGTTTAAGTAAGTTTCAAAGAAAGCGCCGATTGGCGGTTTCATTCGACAGCCAGGCTACTGAATGTGACCGTCGAATGAGTCCCGAGAGAAAAGGGGAACTTTTGCGGTTTCATTCGGCGGCCACCGACCGCCGATCAAACCGTCGAATTGCCCTGACATGAACAGGGGCACAACGGCGGTTTCGGAACCGCCGATCAAACGCCGAATGACCAGAGAGATAAAATCAATCAGGTATGAACGACGGTTTCGTTCGGCGGCCAGGCCGTCGATCCAAACCGCCGTTTCACCAATTTTGGTGAAACCAAGGGAGAAGCCAAGGGCATTCTCCAACGGCGATCTTCGCGCCAAAAAACAAGCACACAAGGTGCATGCGCGAACGTTTCCGAACAACAACGGGAAACGAATTACTAGACACATAAACACACAACAACATATAACAAAGAAGTGCAAGTGTGATAAGTGACATGTGAAGAGAATGCACACAGATGCAAGTATGCTAAGTGAGTGTGTGCACTAAATCTTTTCATAGAAAATTAAGCACTAAACATATACCTTTGGAGTGCTTAACATTGAAGGGCCTTGAGCTTGAACACATTCCTAAGCTACCTTACATGATCCCCATATAGGTTTGATCACGAAATAAGCCAATTAAGAACTACGGGAATCCTTACACCTAGTGCCAAAGATTCACTAAATTAAAGACCAGGAGAGCCTATACGGTAATCCTGAAGCCTCGGTCAGGGAATACCCCCCTCTATATCGCCTAAGGACCAGGATCCCCCAGTAGGATGCCCGATGCCTGATGCCAAAGATTCACCAAAGGGAAGACCATGAGAGCCTATACGGCACTTCTGAAGCCTCGGACGGGGAATACCCTCCTCTAGGACATATCGCTAAAGACCAGGATCCCCAGTAGGATGCCTGGTGCCAAAGATTCACCAAATGGAAGACCAGGAGAGCCTATACGACACTCCTGAAGCCTCGGACAGGGAAACCCCTCTCCAGGACAGATCGCCTAAGGATTAGGATCGTTTATTGGGATACTGATACCACAGATTCGCCATATGAAGAACTGGTGCTTAAGTGGCCTTAGTTGCCTACCAGAACCTTTTCGCCTAAGCACCAAGACTCTGATGCTGGAATATCTAGTACCTGGATCACCTAAACCAAATATGCTAGGAACGATTTTCGTTTCAAGTGATGATTACTGGTAGGAAGTGATGAGCAAATTCTTCATGCATTTCGGATCCTAACTCCAACCCCAACTAGGTACGATGTTCAAGTCAGGGGGGACTTCTGTTAACCGCCTTTTTTAGCAGGGGTCCAAAGAAGAATTTTCCATCCATGTCAAAGTCATTTGATTGATGAAAGAATGAGCCCAGGATCTGAGGATCTCGCTACCACACTATCTCGGTACCCTCTACTGCATGATCCATGATACACAGTATCTTGATGTCGCGCCACATTGGTATCCCGGTACCCGGTACCCGCACTTGGTACCCGGTACCCGCACCTGGTACCCATTATCCCACATCTGGTACTCGGTGCCTCGCACTCGATACCCCATATCACGTTTCCTGCCCAGACCGATCCCCAGCACCTCCTAACCACCTAACATAAAAGGTGTCAATAAGGGAGGTCGTAATACACCATCTGTCAGGTTACCAAGGAAGAAAATGTCAAGCTACAATAACAGATTGAATACAACAACATTTAAGTAAACAAGGAAATTGCCTTGTTCCCACCATTCAAGAGTCTCATTCAAAAGTGGAGTCAACTCTTTCAGTTCAAAAAGGAATCACTCGATTCTAGGGAATCAATCCCACGATCTTCTCGCCTATCGCAATGGAACGCCCTGTAAATTGCTAGGTCATTAGACCGAATTTAGGGGAGTGAACAGCAAGGAATATGACCTATATATGACAACATTCGACAAAGAAAAGGATCTTCTTCTCCCAAAAAATAACATGCGGCTGCTGATCGCGCTCCAAATGTTACATTTAGCGCTCCCTAACTTGGATTTTGTAACCGTTTTTCGAGCCCTTTTTGGTATTTAATATTGTAAATAAGTGTTTTTCAGGTGTTTCAGCTCATCAGGGTGTATTTTGGGCCAAACTGGAGAAAAGTGGCGAAATTGGGACAAAAGAGGGCAAATATGTAATTATGGAGAATCAGGGGTCAAAGTGTAATTCTGGTGGAATTATTGCATATTTGGTGATTAAGGAAGAATTCAGGGGTGCATTGCATAATTCGCCAACCATGAGCAGAAGTCATGGCGGGTTCATGAGGCGGGCATATGCCAGCCTTCCCGAAGGTATGAAGTTGCCATAAAGCAAGGCGGGTTCACGCGGCGAGCTCGTGCGGCGGGAAAGAGGCCTCCGAGGGCAAGGCGGGTTCGACGGCGGGCAAGAGCTCGCCTTCCAGGCGGGAACAAGCCCGCCCACTTGACCGACCTTGGAGATTGCACGTCCAAACTTGCCCAATTCTTCCCTACTATATATACTCTTCTTTTCCCAACCTTAAACACTAACCCTAACATCCAATACACCACTTAGTTTACACATACTATTACACCAAATAGCTTAGAATTACATTAGTTTAGCTTAGATAACTTAGAGAAGCACTACATGGTTGCATGTGAGCTTCATAGCTTGGAAGGAGTAGATTTGGAGCTTCATTGAAAGACAAGAAGATTACCATCTTGTGGTTACTTCTTACTCTTACTTCTTTCATGTATTGGTGATTCATGTAACATGTATGTGTATAATAATCTTTATGTTAAGGGATTGATTTTCATATGATTTATTATTGTAATTGATTGATCTCTATATCTATTAAATCCATATTTAGCTAGTAAATGTTGTATTGAGTTAAAGTGAATGGATGCATGTTGTTGATTGACAAATTAATAACTTGTAATCTTGTTTAATAACATTTGATTAGCTATATTGGAGAAAGATGGTTAGTAATTGCATGATCAACACTTATTAACTAATTCTTAGGTTCTAGGTGTAATTACTCTATTATTGTCATTCTAAGATCATAGTTGATAATAATTAGAGTGGTAGTTGTTGAATTACATGTGCCATAGAACTAATGAGCTTAATTGTGATCAATTAATAAAATCCCTTTTCATTTATCCATGCTCTTGCATAACCTTGCAAGAATTAGTTAGTTTAGTTAGTTGTAGTTAAGTTAGTATAATTTAGTGGTAGTTGATTAATTGAGACATTAGTGTAATTTAATTGTAGTGACTTAGTGTTAATTTACTTACTTGCTTACTTAGTTGATAATTTAGTGAATTTAGATTAATTAGAATTGTATTGTGTTTACATCTCCTTAGTTGTAGTTGTAGTTGTAGTATAGAGAATACGTATCCGTGACCAGAGGATACGCATAGCTTAAATTAGCCATCCTAGCCATTAGCTTAGATAATTGCTTGCCACCCATCCTTTTACTTTTCTTGCTTGTAATTAGTGTAAATAACTTGACTATAACAATAAGGCATAGAACCTACTTAAGCGTACCATACTTCCTCCGTGGGAACGAAACCCTTACTCGTAACCACTAACGTGGCGAACGATTCGTTATACTTGCGAAAGGATATAAACTCGCACGCATATCGTTTACCGGTAGTTTATAGAACTATCGCGTACCACGTTTGCGGCGATCAGTTTTTAGCGCCGCTGCCGGGGACTAGTATACGTTTCGGTAGGTCTAGTCGTTGTTTTAGTCATTTTTAGTCATTTTTGTTTTTTTATTTTATTTTTATTTTATGTTCATAATCTACCTTGTTGATTTGATCGGTGTTGTTGGTTGTTTCAGATATAAATCAACAGGAAGGTAGTAATTCGGCTTTGATCACTCAAATGGCCGACTTGATAGGAAAGTGGAGACTTTCAGTTCCACTTTAGGCAGCCAACGGCTACGGTT